>VWYH01003423.1:254919-287408 GCA_013399365.1 Pampusana beccarii
TTTTTTCCTTTAAAAACATGTAGGAAAGAGTGAGGTGGTTGGGTGTGGGACCTATCTGAAGAACTTACTGTGAAAACTGCTTTTTGCTCACTGCTTATCTTTGAAACTAAATCACTTTTCTTTCTTGAGTGTTGATGTTCTGTTGAGCTGATAAGAACTGTACTTAATGTTGATAAACCAACTTCAAAGTTTTTGCCATTGCTGTTGATAGAAATTTCATGCAATGTTG
Organism: Pampusana beccarii; assembly: GCA_013399365.1. NCBI lineage: Eukaryota > Metazoa > Chordata > Aves > Columbiformes > Columbidae > Pampusana > Pampusana beccarii. The sequence continues at coordinate 255,149 of VWYH01003423.1, forward strand.
TCGTTAGGAAGTAAAGCACTTGCTTCTTAGTAGTTTTTCTGGCTGTAAAGGTGTTGGCTTTCTTTTGGAGTTGTCACTGCCTTTGCTAGGGTTCCTTATTACAAAGCAACTTATTAGCAGTTTGATTACGTTTAAAAACGTGAAGCTATAGCATATGGTTGCGTGGTACTAAACTTACTGCTCCTTGGCTGCATATGCTGACTGTCCATGGAGCAGGATCAATACAGGTTCCTTAATCTGTGAAGCTTTTTTTATTAGGTTGCTATTTCAATACTGTTCATGGATCCTTCCAGTTCTGGCATTGAGAATCAAGCTCAATGCTTGAAACCCAATACAAATAGTAATTTCTTTCTTCTAAAGACTAGTATTTCTTATTACTGCGTAGATAGTGTTATCAAGTTCAGATTTGTGGTTGGGAAATAGTTGTCTTGTTGAAAGGGAATTGGAGAAGTTGTTGTTTGGACTTGTGTTCTTGATGTTGACTTACTGCACATCTATCAGTCAAAAAATGTGGGTAGGATGAGGCTTAGGCATAGGTAGTATCTTGTATCAGAACAGCTGATACAAAGGCGTTTAAATGAGGTTCTTAGGGACATAGTTTAGTGCTAGAGTTAGGTTATGGTTGGACTCGATCCTGAGGGTTTCTTCCAACCAAAATAATTCTATGATTCTAACTGAAAAAAAATTAAGCTTTCAGAAACACACAGCTTTCTTTAGCAGGAAATAGAAATAGCAGCAGCTTTCACAATTAAATTAAGGGTATTTTTCTGTATTTAGTTAACCCAAGCCACTACTAGAAGTTTTTAATCTTCGAGCAGGATGACAAATCCTTTTCAGGAGAACAGATCTTTTATTTTCTTCTAGTTTGTCCAGGTGTTTACCAAATAAAAGTATGTTAGTAGACAGAGCATTTCATACGTGTTTTCATGGAAGCTTGCATAGAAAGCAAGGAATTGCAAAATGGAGACATAAGAAAGGGCATTCTGAAAGATAATTGCCACAAAACAGTGGAGGATTTCATGAAAGCTTCAGTTGTAGTAATGCATTAATTTAGTTAAGAAGTGGAAGCTTCTTTTTCTTTCTTCATTTTTCTAACAAGCCTCAGTGTACCTTGATATATCTGGTTAAGTTCATGGTATTCTCTGAGTGCAGAAATTTTTTTTAAGACCAAGGAATCTTGTTAATGTGCTCCAAGAAGGAATTCCTTCATCTGTGTTACTTTGCTGACAAGGGTGGCATGCTTTGGGTAATCAAAGGTTATTGCTGATAGCCTGGAGCATGATGGCAGTAACTATTCCAAGGGAAAGCAGAAGAGTTAGAACCCAACGGACAGTTTGAAGCCCTTTGTATTTATTTCTAATCTATCATATGGACTCTAAGCATTTGTATGACTGCTGTAAATACATCTCAGTTTGTCATAATCATTCATACCACTTTCTTGCATGCAAAAACAGGCTGTGGCAAAACTGGTTGGTTCCATCATTGTATGCTTTAGTAAAATGCAAGAAATGGACAACCCCATTGGCCTTGTTCTACTAAAGTAGTTTTGAAATGCACATTGAAGAATTTGCTGTATTAATAACAAATAGAAGGCCAATTTTATGATGCATTTTGTTAATTAAGCTCTAGCCTTATGCTTGCTAATCACTATTATGGTCATATTAAAAGAAAAATGCCTTAAGCAAGCTGAGACCAATGCTATTGTTCACTTAGATACCTGTGAAGGTAAGAAAGGTGATGAGTAAGCATTCCTAGAGATCAAAGTAGAAGTGTATGCATCTCTTGCAAGATAAGACATCAAAAGAAAGCTACCCTGCCTGTGGAGGCATTTGTTTTTAATGAGCCATAGGCCCTTCACAGGCTGTGTGCCACTTGCACCCTAGATGTGCGTTCTTACTCCCCTTTATTTTCTGCTAGCATCAGCAAATATGGAGCCCTCTCCATTTATTGCAGGGGTGTTTAACTGCCCTGCGAAAACACCTACTCGTTTGAACAAAAATAGCCATTCTGAACAGCTGCTATACCAGCAAATGGCATTAGCTCTATCAGTTTAGGCCTGCGATTGGTTCCTATGGAGGACAGGACCCGGCATGCATTTTGAGGTGCTGAGCACATGGCTTTCATTGCATTCTGAAGTATTTGCTGAGATATCCACTAGCAAGAGAAGAATTTCAATTTATACAGAAAGGGGAAGCTGGTCCCCTATGTACTGCGTGTGAATCAAATTTGGCCACCATATGCATGCCTGTTCTCCGCAGAGCACGGCCCAAACCCAAACACTCTGGCTAGTGCAGGCAGCTGATCTGGGACATGCCTCCCACAAACTGCATTATAAGCTGTCTGCTGAGATGGTCTTAGTCCTATCCATTTGGTAATCCTGATACCTGTGCTTCATGCCTACTGCTGACAGCCAACATCTGCATGAGAGATCTATTGGGGGGGGTGGTGTTGGATGCAGGGAACTTAAGAGGCAGAAGCTCCCAAAACTCATTCTTGAATATTGAAAAAGTGTTCCTGTGTTGAGGGATTTCACTTACTTGTCAACAAATGCTTTTTGCTGATGAAACAGACTGTTCTGTTTTGCTTTTTCGTTTTAAAAATATTTGGACTCTGCAATAGTAGATTCCTGTCATATCTCCTATATGCTTTTTCTCCTTCCAACATTGAGCAACATCATGTTCTCCATTTATATTGCCAGGTGTTTGCTCACAGGTATATTTGGCTTCAGATTTTGTCAGTTCAGGAGCTTCCTTGGGATTTTTCTTGCAACCAGTGCTGCGTTTATATGGGCAAACTTGAACTTACACGGAGCTAGTGCTCATAGGTACTTGGACTGTGTATGTGCCAATTATGTACCAAGAAAATTATTTTTATTTACAAAAACCCCACAGTATTACACATGTTAATGCTGGTTGAAATGTTTGGAAACTTCCTGTTTGACATAGCTGGAAAGAAATTGTAGTCATGGTTAAATGGAATTCTGGAAATAGTGCATCCTCATATTTGCCATCGGTATGCGTAGGTTTGATGATGAGCCTTCAAAGCGCGTTATTGTGTTTCCTGCATAGGAATATATGCCTATGAAAAAAGCCTTGTTGTATGCTACAGTGACTGACTTTCTTTCAAATATTTCCAGTTCATGAAGGCTGACGGGTTATGAATAAGCTAGGCAAGCCTGGAAAAAGAGTTGACATCAAATCTTACTTCAGGCATTTGAAAATCCTGAAATATTTGTGGTTATAGCAATTATCATGATACATCAGAATTAACTGGCTGGAGTTTAGCAATAGCTGAATGTTTGTCACCTTCTAGGCTGCTAACAAATTAAAATACCCTTAAACCATTCAATGTACCAGAAAAACCTGCTAAGTGTGTTTAACCTTTTATAGACTTTTATCCTGCTCTGTGAATATGTTAAAAAAAAGTTTATTAGTTGAGGTAAGGGAGCCTAGATAATTTTAAGACTCTTCCCTTGTGTTTAGTGTTGTGAAATTGTAAAATAATGAGGTTGTAAGGTCCTAATAAATATTCCCATTAAAGATCGTATCAGTGGCAGTGCGTGGCTACTTTAGTACAGTGGTGGTCACAAAGGAGAGACGACTGGACTGCTGACTATATCACTCTAAATGCCTCATCACAGTGTGATTGTGTGTTTTTCTCTGGTTATTACAGATTCCCTAAATCTCAGATTTGAAAAAGGATTTGAGGTGACATTGCTGTGTCCGTGCACGAGAGGAAATATCAAAATGAGAAGGGATGTTTTCTTGACTGAGCACAATGGAGGTCTGAAGGCATCTATAATGCCTATAAGAGATATAAATGGGGCAAAATTGGATCGACTGAGGCTTCTTAGTAGCAAAGCTCAGTTTTTTGCAGTGGAAAAGGGGAAACTGGTAGTTAACTTACAAAAGGTGGGGAGGAAACAAAACTGAATCATAATTTTCAGAGAATTCACTGATTGCATCAAGAAAGTGATTATTATAGTGGTATTTTGAAGAAATAAACTCCTTGGCTTATTTCCTTTTGAAGTATTTCTGGCAACTAAGGGTAAACAGCAACTGAATTTGGTATTATGCAATAAAATGTCTCAGATAGGTGAAGTGTTGATGCTAAAATGAAAGCAGGATATAGTTTCAAAATATCTCTCATCCTTCTTGAAGCTGTAAGAAAGTTTATAATCTTACAATTTACCTTGCTGAAACAAATGTTTCATTTGTAGAACAAGGAAACTAATAAATTCATGTCTTGGGTGTCTGCTCTCTAACAAGTAATAGCCCAGTGCTGAGAATGATCAGGTGGTTATTCTAACTAGCAAAATCATATGTTGATGTACTGAAAATCACAAGGTATTATGTAAACATGGCTCTGACTGAAACAAAGAAACAGATTTTTTTTTTTTCATGGTTGATTGCTACAAATAAAAGAATTTGTCATTTTTGTTTTAGCTCAAATACTTCTTGAGAAAGGGAAGGGGGAAGTCATGCAGAATGTTTGCAGTCTACCTCAGGAATTTGGAGAAAATAGTCTTGAGTAAAAGAATGTATTAAGTCATATTTTTCGTCTCCAGAATTCAGGGTGTCTTTAGTGTGTTTATAGGTTTTAAATTGTTCTAACTTATCTATGGTTAGTAGTAGTTCATTAGCTGCTTTAAGACGAGAGTTCCCTTTACTTGGCTTTATGGTCTAAAAACCTTGTGCTGTCATTCCTCTGAGTCTGCCTTCTACAGTGGTGGGCTGCACATTCCACTTCTCAAAAAAATTTGTCACTGTAGCATCCATAACTTAAAATGCATATTTTTTTAATAAACTACTAGGTTTATTAAATGCCAAGTATATCACTTATGTTCTTTGTCATGAAACACAGAAAGATGCTGTATTTCCAAAACTGTAGCATTTCTCTTAAGGCATGAAATTTTAGTATGATATCTAAAATACCTTAAACTACCGTGGGTTTTTTTTTGTTGGTGGTGATGGTTGGTTTTTTTTTTTTTTTTTTTGGGAGTTCTTTTGTTCGGTTTGTTTGGTTTTGGTTTTTGGTTATCCTTGAAAATATTAGTGTAAAAGGCTTTCTTTGGAATACAAGGTTGTTATTTTCTAGTATTGTAGGTCTGGTTCTTCTTTGTACTGGTTCTAAACTGTGATGCTAATTCCTTCAGTCCTCCTGTGGAGGAGGTGGTAGCGTGGGTGAATTATCTGTGGTCTGCACACAGACCTTTCAAGGTGGCCTTATGCGATACTAGTGAGTGAACCATAATAGGTAAGCTGAATTCAGTTCCCTGAATACCTTGCCTGAGATTTGGCAACTGCTAGATATTACCATGAGGTTAGAATTTGCTCAGACAACGCAAAATGAAAGCATTAAGAATACCACGAGGCAGCCAGCCCCATTCAACATTAGCATTTAAAATGCTAATTTAATAGTGAAACTTTATGAACGGAAATGTTCATGCTAGAGACATAAATCCCTGGGCACATAACTGGAGACACAAATTGATGCTAATATAAGGCTTCAGTAGTTGTGCCAAGCAAGCATAACCTGTTTTAACAGTCTGCCTGGCTGTGAACCTACAGTTGGAGTGATTTTGAGCAAATGAATGATTTGCCCTTCCGTTACAAAGGCGGTAGAAAATATTCTTTGAGGTACTTAATTTCCTTAATTCTCTGATTACATATTTGTATTAGTTAGAGTACCTTGTTAGTTTGAAACTGCATCCTTCTCAATTTCTATTTCTCCTGAAGATGAGAGATTATTTTTCATACTTTCTTGTTAATAGATGAAATCTGGTTTTGGCATGGATGCATTGACTGTCTTGATTTTTGATGTCAGCTTCTTCGTGATGCTGGTAGCTTCTTATCTTCAATTATATTGTGACGCAGAACGCATGTGTACTTTTTTACATGGTTTAGCCAGATCAGTGACTGCTAAGTAATGCTTTTCTTAGATGCTACCTAAATTTCATTCATCTGTTGAAATGGATCTAATCCAAAAAACAAAACCAAGCCCAAATGAATGCTGTCTAAAGGAATTGGGTTTTGTCCTTTCATTGATGGTTTAGAATATTTTTTTCCCCCCTAGCTTTGATGAGGAGTCCTTACATATGTCTGTATTTATCAGCGTGTCACTTATTTTTCCAGCACTTAAGAGTATTGCCCTGTATACTTCAAGGAGTTTTTCCTCAAGCAGATGGCTTGCATGTACATCTGCTGACAAAATTCTGAATAAATGGGAACCTAAATGTTGGGTGGTTCCCTGTATTTAAGATATGAATCGGATATGATTCAAATGTAAAAATTACAAACATGCTTTTAGTATTCAAATGTTTAATCTACTGCTTTATTGCTAATCTTTTTTCTTCAGTCAGGTGGTTAGGGCAGATAAGAGGTTGACTGTGATATTTAATAGGCTGAACAAATTCTTTTAACCAAGTTCTTACGTCTTGTTTGATGTTTACAAAAGCCAACCTGAGTGACCTTGAAATCAGTGGAAATATTACTCCGAGAGCAGTATCAGGCTTCTTTTTTTTTCCTTCAGTCATCTGATTGGTGATTCCATGTTGGTGTGTACACAAAAGTGAAAGGGAGGGGGTTAATTATATAATGGATTTTCATTATATAGTATGCATTTTTCTCCATATCCTTATCCTTTTGTATCTTGCACATTGAGCAACCATCTTTTTTGTCTTTAGAATTCGCAAGTTAATTCTAGATATGGGAACTCCATGTCATTGTCAGCATCTTTCCACATTAAATTCTACAGTATACTTTTGAAATAGTTGCTGTCGAGATTGGCAGCAGTGAAGCACAGATGTAACAAAGGGCACATCTAGTCTCTGCTGTATATATAAAGGTTGTGGTTTGCCCATACTGTATTCTTAAACTATGTTATGCTTGTTGTAATACTCCTTTGCATGTCTTCACAGTTTTTTAATCCTGGAAGATTAAATACAGCATAAAATTAAGGCATTAAGTGCTTAATAATAAGCACGATGGAGGGAAATACTGTATTTGTGTTAAAAATCTTGACTATCTAAAACATTACCAAGCAATAATAATGCAGAACAATTGTGATGACTGCCCACAATTACATTGCAGGACTAATACAACATAATAAAGCTTTCACTTTTAAATTTAATAACTTTTTTTTACAGGAGAACTGATGGCCTTTGTGGTGTTGTTACGGTTAGGTTTCAAGATTAATTGGGAAATGCCTCATGCTATAATTGATTAATTCTTGCTAGGAGATTATCTTGCTCCTAGGTAACAGTATTTGTATTAATTAGAGATTTATCTTGTTTTCAGAGCTTTCAAGCAGGTATTGTTAAGTATTTGTCTCTTTATAGGTTGGAAATTACAAGCGGACAGTAAAACGAATTGATGATGGTCACAGACTTTGCAATGATCTTATGAATTGTATTCATGAACGGGCACGAATAGAGAAGGTCTATGCTCAGCAGCTTACAGAATGGGCAAAAAGGTGGAAACAGCTTGTGGAAAAAGGTAACGCACTCTGATTTTGAACTCCGAAAACTTTCTCAAATGAAAAAATGTTTCTCTATATAAATATCTTTGTTTTGGTAAGTACAAAGTAGACATTTTGTACTTTTTTGCCTACAATGTAGCCTCTGCAAAAGGCTCAGTAATGTAAGAAATGATCAGGCTTTTCTTAATGAAGAGCAAAGTCCTGCTCCTTTGCTAGTTTGCTTGTTTGTTACTGAAGCAGATGAATCTTGCCTCCAGTGTTGAGATATCCAAATAGATTCAGTTCTAGAGAAAAGACTGTTTGAAAAGTGTATCTGAGTAAGGGGGCAGTGGTTATGGGAGAAATACTAGTAATAAAAGAACTTGACATTACTCTAATGGAAGGCTAATCTGATACCATTTTAATATATTCTGAAATAGTTTGTCCTTTCCTGGTTATCCATGCTTGAAAAATAAGTATGTTGAGAAATTGAAGGGAGTTCAAAGAGGAGCTAACAGGTGGAATACTGAGAATCAAGGTACAGGGAGAAAGAGGCCAGAATAAATGATTATTATTTCTCTGGTATAAAAAAAAATTAATATTTTAAGTTTATCTGAAAATAAACTGTTCCCTTTTCTAGGTTTGCATCAATATTGCTGTTTACAAGTGAATATAAGTAAATAGCTTCAGGTAGTTTCTTGGGAATATAAGTTCCATGTGGGTGATGGTTACTGAGAATGACACTTTCTGTTGTGTTTAGGCCCACAGTATGGAACAGTAGAAAGGGCTTGGTGTGCTTTTATGTCAGAAGCTGAAAAAGTGAGTGAACTACATCTAGAAGTAAAAGGTTCACTGATGAATGAAGACTTTGAAAAAATCAAGAACTGGCAGAAGGAAGCCTTTCATAAGCAAATGATGGGAGGATTTAAGGAAACCAAAGAAGCAGAAGATGGATTTAGGAAAGCTCAGAAACCCTGGGCAAAAAAGCTGAAAGAGGTACAGCAGTAGATTATGTACTAGATATCCTGTGTTACAATATATTAATGTCTCAAATCTCTATAAGGGAGTAAACTCCCTATTCTCTCTGCTGGACCCTCCTTTCTCAAAAAGATCTCTTGCTTTCTGTCCTCTTCTGAAAATAAGTATTTTTCTCTTGGTCTCTACTAATCTTGATGACTTCAGTGAAAATCTGCAAAAAGTGGAATTTAAGCTATCATTTTAACAATATCTGATTTTGTGCATTTGAAAGTTAAGAATTGCTCAAATAAATGAGCAGGGGAAAATGTGTTTTTTTTCCCTGTCCTGTAATATTGTTCTTAAATAACAGGTTTGTAGAAGGGGAGCAGGAGAACATGGGCATGAGGAAAAAGTGTTCTGCTGGGGACTTTCTGTAAACATTTCTGGAGTCTGTTCCACACTTCTCTAAGCTGTATGAGTGTCATTTTTTGTATGGTGAGATTTTGTATGGCTGATTCGTAAGTACTACAATAATTTCCTACTTTGTAGGTGGAAGCTGCAAAGAAAGCATACCATGCAGCCTGCAAGGAGGAGAAACTCGCTATATCCAGAGAAACAAACAGCAAAGCTGATCCAGCACTAAATCCTGAACAGCTTAAGAAATTACAAGACAAAGTGGAGAGAAGCAAACAAGATGTACTAAAGGTATACCCTATGCTAAGATACTGTTTATATGCAGGCTTTTTAACCTATAGCTCGTGCATATTTAAGGTTTTTTTCTTCCTTAGTGTGTTGTGGACTGCAGTGCAGCTCACTTTCAGTTACAGTCCTATACCAAAATGTAGAGTTTTCTCCAAAGCATGTGTTATTGCCAAGTTCTTCTGTGAAGAACACGTAATGTGTTCCCTCTCTTTCATGTAAATACTTTCAGCGGGGAAGGAAGCGGAATAAGACAGCGAACTTCTAGGACAGAGTTCTATTTGTTTAGTCGTGAGGATTGAGTTATGTCTCTTGAGAGGCTGTGAGATAGATGCTTAAAGCTTGCTGACAAATCTAAACTTGTAGTCATTCTTGACTGCAGAATGTCTTTTTTAAGAAAGTAAACTGACACAATCCATTTAAATAAAAATAAATACAACTGTCGAAATGCCATTCTGTTGTCCAGTTTGGTTTATCTCTTTAGCGAGCTGCTCCCAAAAGGCTTTCCTAGTGTGACTTTCTTCAAAGACATCTTTTCCCTCTTGAGGATGCTGTTCTGTGATCTGGAAGACTGATGTCACATTGAGTGGGATATTTCAGTTCCTGTCTCTGGACTACTTCTGTAATTGAGTGTTAGATTCTGAGGTTCTGTCTGTTAACTGAGCTCAGAGTGTATGCAATTTATGTTCATGGGCATGTATTCGATGTTTGGTTTTTGGTCATAACTCAAAGTGGACTAAGTAAATTACTGAAGGGGAAAAGACAACACTTCGAAATTATTTGGAGATCATTAAATAGGGGACCTGTAACTTGAAAGACTGCCTTCTCTTATTTACTCTGTGGCTTCTTTGATTTTTATCTTAATATTAACATTAATGTTTGTCATGGTTTATGTTAAAAAGCCAGAGGAGAGGCTTAGAACTTTATTGTAACTGTTCTGCAATTTTATTAGATAGCTCTTATCGTGACCTAACACGGGTACAGTGCTCATGAAAAAAGAATGCAATTCAGGAATTTCTGGTCTAAATCCTCGCCAGAACTACATTGATAAGTCTGTTATGTAGTGTAGTAATAAAATATATTGCTAATTTTTTGTTTTCTATTCCCAGACGAAAGAAAAGTATGAAAAATCACTGAAAGAATTAGATAATGCCACTCCTCAATATATGGAAAACATGGAGCAGGTATTTGAACAGTGTCAACAGTTTGAGGAAAAACGCTTACGTTTCTTTCGAGAAGTGTTACTGGAAGTTCAAAAACACCTTGACTTGTCTAATGTTGCAAGGTAAAACTGTGTAAGGCTTCAAACTTAATGCTTAATACTTTTAGTGAAAAGTAATTCATACTTGAAGTAGATCAGAGTTTGGAATCTGATTTGTTTCTAATGTATTTCTTCAATTTGTTTAAAGTGTAAGTGAAAGAACTTCATTCTTTGTTTTGTCTAAGATCATATCAACATCTATCCCTAACATTTGCTAGTTGTTTTTTTTTAGCACAGTGTTAATGAACCAAGAAACCCTCATTCTTGTTGTGTTTTTATAGTCAAATGTGTGCCAATTAGAAAGGATTCAGAGCTTGCAATCAAAAAAATACTGGGTTAAAGGCTGGGAAAGGAGGGTTTTAGTGTATTATGTGTCTTGAATGGTTATTGGAGAACAAGCTAGGATTTATTAATGTACGATAGCATGAACTTCATAGCATAAGCATCTGTTGTTAAAATATGAGAGCTCAGTCTAAAGGAATTACCTTAACTAGGGGATAAATGTTAAAGATGATTGTTTGACTGATGCTAAACTGTTGTCCATCTTAATTTTAAAGTCTGCTTTTTATACTTTATATAGTATATGGAAAGCATGTCTTGCACTTCTTTCTGTGTGGACCTTCCTCACTATATTCCAAGAAATCTGAACTTCTGTTAGGGAACTCAAAGCTCATTCAGCTGATTTTGTCAGGCCATGTGGCGTGTCATCAACTTCTACAGGCCATTTTGATACTAAGCTACTTCGGTATGTCAGCAAGACAAGTGTTTATAAAGTTTTTGTTTTCTCTTGCATTTGGGAAGACAGAAACTGGAATACTTGCAGCAAATACTGTACCACAAGTGGAATTTTGCATGCCACTTGTAGCAGCAGAGTTTCGTGTGCACTCTGGCGCTTCAGTCAAGAGGAGAAAAGTGTGCTCCTGGCTGGCAGCTCATTTCTGTTCTCTCTTCTGCTAGTGACGAAACTCTTATGGTAATACAACCAGTGCGATTAAGGAGGTGATCAAGGTAACCTAGGGCAAGAAGAATCTACTTTGGTTTTAACCCTGATCAGTGTTTCAAATTGACTTGCTCTGCAGTCACACCAATGTTAGTGCTGGCATAAGCAAAGCGGGTAACACAGGGGCAAGAACAAATATAGAGGAAGCAATAGGTAAGGGCAAGATCACTTATTTTTAGCATCATTGTAATTTTGGGCTGCTTCAAAGTTCTTATGGAACCACTGTGGAAGACAGGTTCTTTTTACTATCAGAGTAGATAGTTAAAATTGCTGCCAATTTGAATTCAGTTTAATCAGCTTGAAAGAAACTACAGAACAGAAAAAAATGAGAAATAGTTGACTTAAAGGGCAAGGTTGGGGGAAGACTACAGAAGATGACCAATTGCTTTTAAGATAATTAAGATAGTTCTTAGGAGGTTCAGGATTGGTGTCTTACGGTATATTAATAAGGTACAAACAAATAAAAGAACTATTAGGAAAAAGCTAAGGATAAAGCAACTGTAACTGTTTATCTATTTGCTTTACAATGCCTATAAGAAAGAGTGATTTTTTTTAACTTCCTTGAGACTAGTCGTGCTGAAGAACACAGTCCCGAAAATAGCCCTGCCCTGTTTTCTACAGATGTAGACCTCCAGTTTATTGTTGATTTAACTGATGGCTAGTGAGTGATCCAAAATTATTTATTCCCTTTCTCAAAAGACATGCCTTTCTATTGCTTAAATACATTCAAAGAACCACTGATGTAGAGAAAAAAAATCCCTACCACATACATGTTAAAGCAGTCAAGTAATATACAGAAATTGAGAAATTTGACGTATAACCTGAGAAAGTTTGACTCCTTGACAATGTAGCACTGATGAATTCTAGTTCTAAATTTTGTGTGACTTGGTCTGGCAGGGTTTTCCCAAATTCATTCTAGCTTGGATAGAGACTAACAGTTCTGTGTCTTATATTAAGCCTTGTGGCTGGTGCGTTAAGATCTCTTTGTACTCCGAGTTCCATATTGCACCATATTGAGGTTTTTCGTGTAGAACAATTTTATTTGTAGTCACAGGCTACAGAGCGAATACATCATGTGCATGGTCTAGAATTAGGGGATCAAAGTTGTATCTACAACATGACTTCCTTTACATTTGTGAGAACTCAATGAAAAAGAATTAGAGATAAGTAGTAAGGTTCTTTTTTGCAGTATTTGGTATTTTGTATAAATAGTGCAGTTAGTAAAATCATGGAGTACCTAAAACAATAAAAGCAGTTAGCAGATATTACATCTGCATAGGGAAATGTTTAACCCATTTAATTCCGCTTCAGGTTTGAGATTTTTACTTTTATAATGACTTATAATTCTCATTGGATTAAGACAGGAATTTTCACAGAATACTATGGACTTCTCACAAAAACAGTTTCTACTGTCTTGTAGGCAAGCTTTTAAATTCAGGAAACTTCAAGATTGGCATTCAGTAATGTAAATACATTCCTATGTAAATCCTACATTTAATGACAGCCAATTAAGTTACTTTACACAAGAGTCATTATTTTAAAATCTGGCAAATAAGGATTTAATATTTTTGAGAACTTTCAGCACGCTTATGTGTTGGACTGCTCTTCCTTTTTTACAGGCATTTAATAGGTCTGCCAGAGTTTTAAGAAGTCTGTATTGCTGTTAGATTTTCAATACTGTTGTGAACTTGGATTTTTTTTTTAATCTAACTAGGCGATTTGCCATGTTTCTAAATGTTATATTAAATTTGAAGACAAATTTGTTTTGCAGTTACAAAAATATCTACCGTGAGTTGGAACAGAATATCAAAACAGCAGATGCTGTTGAAGACTTGCGGTGGTTTAGAGCGAATCAAGGTCCAGGCATGTCAATGAATTGGCCTCAGTTTGAGGTAAGGTCACAGTACTTAAACCCCAGATTTGTTTTGTCTTTTTTTTTTTTGGGTTGTATACCTTTCTGGAGTAACTCAAATTCAGGCTTCTAGCAGTGACTTTTTCTGTTATTACAAGTCATAGTAGTTTTCTTTTCTTGATTTCCATTGGCTTCTCCTCATCCCCCAACTTTTGGGGGTGATTATATCAGGCATTTATTTAAAGGGGTAAAACAAAAGCTCTGTAGTGGGTTTGGTTTTGGTTTTTTTTAAGCTAAAGGCATTACTGAAGTCATTTGTAAGCCATGGTTTAGTTGATACACCTCTGACACCTGTATATGTTATCCTGTATGTTTTACTTCTCCCCTTTGGTGTCAGACTTAAATCTGAATCTCCTTGCTGTTAGCAGGTAATTATAGTGTAGGCAGCAAAGACTTTGAAAAAGTTTGAACTAAATACTTCATTCAGCCCTGAAAATTAGTATTTATAAATCTTAATAAGTGTTTTCAATACTCTTATATGAAAAAAGTTCCATCTTTAACCAGTTAGTAATTTGATTGCTGAATGCCATCGTCAAAAGAAAGTGGTGGGTTTTTTTCAACATAGCTTATAAGAAACAAGTACCAAAATGTATCTGTGAAGATCATACTATCAGAGTATCAAATGGCAGGAACTGAGTTTGTCTGACCAGAATCATGGGTCTAATTAATTTCTAGGCATTAAATTAAATGGGTTGGAAACATCAAATCTGGAGTGTTCACTGTTCCCTTATTAACCATAATGGAAAATATCACTTGTTTTTAAAATATGAGTAACTTCAGATTAGAAGGTTTGAGGAAGAAAACTAATAATAATACTGCAGAATTTCTTTGCCCGAAACACTGAAATACAGTTACTTCTGTGTGGGGAAATTACCATTCTTTTCCATAAGCATTATAATTAACAGATTAAATACCGTTTTTACTATTTTTCTAATCAAGTGTTTTCTCATTTACATGCTACAAGGATGATGTAAGTAAAAAAAAAAAAAAAGAAATTGCATTATAAAGTGCTCATATGCATAGGTCAGTGGTCTTTAAACTACGGTAACTCAGAAATCCAATATATGTGTGTACAAAGTTAAATTAATGAGGTATCTCTGAAAAGTTGGCCAGAAATCACTTGACTGACTGTGCTACAAGTGTAAACCAGTAGGAATAGCAACTCACAAAATCTTCATTTCCTATTAAAAATACTTATCTCAAATGCTCTCTTCTGTATAGCAAACTATCTCCTGACATTTTTTTACTTTTAAGTCTTCTGAGATGAAACATTTCTCAGCATAGGATATTTGCTTGTGTGCAGGTTGTTCTCTGGTTTATATTAGTACGCAACTTAGTTTGACTTGATAAGTAGAAATTGTGTTTGGGATTTACACGCCTGTCTGCCTGCCTTCTGAAACATCTGAATGGTTCAAAACATCAAGGAGGAGATACTTTACAAATGGCATCATGGGTCTCGTCAACAGTTGTGTTGATTTGAGCCTTAACTTTTATGGATGGCTTTTAGGGATGGTAAATTTCACTAAATCTAGAGTGAAGTACCATAAGGGCTCAAATCTTAGGGACAGAAGTGTTATACAATGAGCTTCTTCATAGGTCATTCTTGGAGCACTTTGTGAGAAGTAAGCCATGTCTTAAATTGGATTAAATTGGATTAATATCTTTTAAAATTAAATGTAAGGTTTACCTTTTAAAGCCACATGTCTTGGCATTATTTGAAACCGTGAGCCCTCTGAGAACAAATTGTAAAAAGCTGCACTGGCCAACTCCTTTGATTTTTTCCAGTTGTCTGCCAGATATCTGGTATTCTAGGTCTTTTCAGGGTGTTCAGAAGTACAGGTAACCTTGGGGTTTTGTGAGTAGCACAGGTATCTGTTTGCATTGCTAGGGTAGGAACTAGGTGAGAACTATAACTGAAACATTTAGATTAACTTGTCTTTTTAAAAATAATTGTACTGCTGTATGTATAAATACATGTTCCATAACTCAGTCTGAAAATTAAATGTGATAATGACTTGTTCAATTAATTTTCTTAATCGTGTTTTGCATTCATTTGTAGGAGTGGTCTGCAGATCTGAATCGCACTCTCAGTAGAAGAGAAAAGAAGAAGGCTTCTGATGGAGTGACTCTGACTGGTATTAATCAGACAGGAGATCAAGTTTCACAGCCTAACAAACATAGCAGGTATTTTTTTTTCATGCCTAGAAAGACTGATTGGAAAGGATTGTTATCTTCAAGTGCACTGAGCTCTACAGAATCAAAAAGTCACTGTCCAAACAAATGTTAGTTACCTGTGAGCATTTTTAGTGATGTGTTTCTGCAGCTTACAAAATACTTTGGAAATTATTCTCCATTTTCCAGTTGTCTTTCCATTGGGAATTAAAAGAAACCAAACTTCATGAGAAACTGAACTTCCTCTAACTAATCTGGTAGTTCATCTGTTGCTATCTTCCCATTTCTAGAAATGACAGTTATACTTTGAAATCATGGCTTGCAAAACGTTTAGTCACTTCAGAATTCTGGATGTGATTAATACAAAACTGTTAACATCAGCTGCTTTAGAAAGGGGTGACACTGCCTAGGAAGACTGCACTGCCTTTTATGGCAGGCAGTAACAAAAAGACATTATGGTCTATGAAGGATATTCTTATTCTGGAGGAATGTATTGTATGTGAGACTTCCCAAATGTTCTTGGGTCATATGCTACACTTAGTAGACATTTGGTTTTTTGTTTGGTTGTTGGTTGGGGTTTTTTGTTTTGGCTGGAGAAGGGATCTGCTAAGAAAATACTTAGTGGGACACCAATGACAGTGTTTCACTCTTAAACAGATAGGGTCACCATAATGCTCTTTCTTTTCCAAATTAGCAGTCTTAGTGTCCAGAGTAACACAGTGCAGTCAGTACAATCAAGTTACAATCCATTTGAAGATGAAGAAGATACTGGGAGTACTGTCAGTGAAAAGGAGGACAATAAGATCAAAAAGTTGGTGAAATGTTGTTTTTTTAACTGTTTCCACACTTGCACTTTCTCTATCCAGGGTTTTCTATTTTTGGTTTCTATAACACTATGCTGGTCAGTGCATGACGCCCTTTTGAGCGGTTATGTAAGCAACACTGTAACCTAACTTGTTTTTCCTAACAGATGCCATATCTGTTGCCTTGATCTTTGGTTTGAAAGTACTGGGGTTATTGGCAGTTGCTAACAGAACTGCTGTTGCTTTTTTCCTTCCTTTACCAGCCCTATAAAACGTTAAAACTGATGTGTTTTTCTGGTGAAACGGCTTCTGGAGCTTTACTGCTCTGTGTGTTCTCGCTGAATAAATCTGCTTTTACGAATGCTTTCTTTTTATTTAGGACCTTCTCAAACAGCTGCCTGTTGCTTCAGTGTGCACACCTAGGGATGTCGTACCACTCTCTTAAATGGCATGTGCATGCTCAACAGTGAACTTTCCTTTAAATGATCAAGTTGTTGCAGTATAATGAAGTTTCTTTGGTGGATTGCAACAGACAAAAAGTATTGAAAGCTATTGTAGTGGTGTATAGAGATTTGGGAGGAAAGTTCTGCAAAGCAATTTAAATGTCTTATCCTAAACCAGATAATTCCTCTGATCTACTACCTGCATACCTTTTACCTTTCTAGAGTAAATAATCCCATGGGTTATATACGTTTATTGATAGAGAAGTTTTTGGAGTTTGCGGATAGGTTGTCTTTGTTACCTTTTTCTTTTGCGTTTTTCTGTCTTTGTAAATGTACTGCAAGAATGCCTTTTTTTTTTTTTTAAATAAGGTATTGTCAGCTAGAGATAGGTGAGAAGACACCAGAAATAAAGCTTCAAAACTGGGCCTTAAAGTGGAGTTTCAGCTTAATTAGGGGAACTGATATCTTAGTGGCATTTTTAATCTCCTATTTTAAGAGCAGAAAAGAATAATTTTAAAATTGTTTTCAGTGTTAGCAGCTATGAAAAAAACCAAAGCTACCCTACAGATTGGTCTGATGAAGAGTCCAACAATCCCTTCTCTTCCACTGATGCAAATGGAGACACCAATCCATTTGATGAAGATACCTCCCCTGCAATGGAGGTGAGAGTACGGGCACTATATGACTATGAGGGCCAAGAACAAGATGAGCTCAGCTTTAAAGCTGGTAAGTTTACAGCATTCACTTAAAATATTTGTCAAAAGGAGAAAGAAGGGGAGGAGCTTTTATTGTCTGAAGTCACCTGTTTCTCTGAAAGTACAACTCCACTTACAGGATCCTATCTAACACCCCCCCTGCAATAGAGCTTCTTAGTATCCACTGTTTGGAAGCACTGGCTTCTAATCTGTTTGGAATGTGTTGGGATGTGTTTGTCTGGGATATTCCTTTCTTCTATCTTGTGTTAAACAAAATGAGCTGCAGGATTGATAATCTGATCTCTTTTTCTTAGCTGGTGACAGCAACAGCTGCTGCTTTTAGCTGTCTAGAAATGCCAACCCTACAAAGTTTGTTTTATGAAAGGAAAAGACTACAGGAGCTAATCTTAAACCAATATCTAGTCAAGTGATTTTTTTTTTTCTGTTTAAACTGGAAGTATCCCTTTTTTGGCCTTCAATTTCCTACAGTGCTAAGATTAAGGTTGAAAGTTTAGACTTGGCCAGGTAATTTCTTACTCTCTTTCCATCCCCCTTCAGTGTATGTTATGCACAGTAACTGTCTTTGCCTTTTTTTTCATCTTACACTGTATTACGGTACATTAACTATACATCTCCCTTCCTACTATGTTGTATTTTCCTTTTTTTTTTTTTTTTTTTTTTTTTTTTTTTTTTTTTTTTTTTTTTTTATTTTTTTTTTTTTTTTTTTTTTTTTTTTTTTTTTTTTTTTTTTTTTTTTTTTTTTTTTTTACATTTTACCTCACTGCTATAGGATTTCAGAGAACAGAATGGAGGCCACTGACAGGAGAACCCCATGCCACAGTTTGTTTCCACACATACAAAGTTAGCACAAGGGTATGATGGCTGCACGCCATGGATGCTGCTGCCTCCAGTTTGTCTGGGCTGGTTCTACCAGCTGTTGTGCACTGAGCGAGTGCCTGGGCATCCCACTCAGCCCCCGAAGTAGGAGACTTAAAGCGTCTTGTAAACTGGGCAGCCTGGAGGCAACACCCTCTAGTGATGAAAGGTGAAATCTACACCCTGTCCACACTTTGATTGTTCTACTGTCTTGTCCAGAATTGCACATGAAAAGTTTAGTAAACAGGAATTCCAGAACAAAATTGCAGAATTAGTTTAGCAAAAGGAAACAGAACTTCAGTTTGTGAAAAGGAGGTAGGCATTCTCATTGTTTTTCTCTCTCTTCATGTTTGTCATTTACTCCCTTCTGCTGTAATGATTGACTTAGTTGTAGAGGAAAAACAGGATTCAGTTGTTTGAGAAAACTTGTGGTTCCCCTTCCCTTTCAGCTGGGGTTTGTAAGTAGTATGGTACTTCTGTACTGCCTGCTATGGATCTTAGATGGCCATTAGAGCTGAAGGTTAATGCAGTAAACAAGTCAATGATGTAGCTAATCAGTGAACCACTACGCTTCCATCCTGCTTATGGAGAAAAGTGCTGCTCAGAACAGTGTATTTTCAGGTCACATTCTAAATGCAGCTTATGTTTTTTAAGCCAAAACTCCCACAACTCAGGTGATGGTGCCTGCCTTTCACTCATCTCTCTCCTTTTTTAGTAGTGAAACTCTATATACCTGACTACTCTTCTTAGTAGGCAAGTATTGTAGGCTTCCAGAGAGGAGGAATGGGTTGGTCTGTCCATTAACTTTGCTGAATTGTGCCCTGACAGAAGGACAGTAGTAACAAAACATCTGGAGCTTTCTCTGGAATGCACAGCAATAAAAATATTCTTCATTCTGTAGACTTCAGCTGCTCCTTTTTTCTCAGCAGGGGATGGAAGTATGCTAATCCTCTTGAAATATATGTATTCTGCCTGTGAAGCAACAGGGTGGCATTCCAAAGGTTTATCATAACGAGCCTTTCAGTGGCAAAACTATGCAATGTTTATGCACACATGTAATGGCTAAATACAAAGTTAGGTATTCTGTGCTTTAGTACCAGCAGTGTGACTTGCATTAAACTACTTGAACCAAGTGGTTCTCAGTGTGAGGTCTGTAGAAATAAGGTACAGGAAGTATGAACTGTGAGATATACATAGGCTTAACTTAAAAATAGCTTAATACATTTGAAGGAAGAGCATTAAAGTATCTTATAACACCGAAGTATGATTGTATCAATTGTAGGAAAGGGATGACATGCTAGACTATGAATCTCCTTACAGAAGCTGAATCATAGAATAGCTAGAGCCAAACGTATTCATTTTTTAGGCAGAAGTATTAGTGTGACTAGTTTTTGTAAACCTAGTGACTAGGTTTACACTGAACATACAAAAGACTAAGGAAAAAAATTCACCGGGTCAAGCAGGAGCCAATTTAAATTGTATTCACTCCTGTGCTCTATGTAGACTATGCTTAGACTCCTAAGCAGCTGTCAACAGAAGATTAATGCATTTGGGGAGTTGGTTTAAATGTACACAGATATTCTCAGATGGGATTTCCAAGAATATTCAAAGAATTTGCCAACAAATCTTCAATGACTGCTTCTAGGTACATGCTGGAGAATATATGCTCTGCATAGTATCCACTAAATGTACTTGAAATACATGAAATTCCTTTTTATTAGTGGAATACTTGATATATTTTGTGGGGTTTTTTTCTTTGCAAAAAACTGTGGCAAGCTTCCAAAGAGGAAGAATAACTTTGTTTATATATATCTTATGAGAGGTTTTATAATCATGTAACAGGATGGGACAAACCATTTACCATGTATATATCTCACCCTACTGTCTCTCTGCCATGGCTGAAAAGAAATAGCTACAGTAAATGTAGACCACCCGATGTTGTCAAAACATGCTATTGTATATGCTGTCTTTATTGCAATTGTTAGACTGTTTTTGTTTTAGCTGTTGTGCAGATGACACCAAAAAAACCCACTAACAAAAATGGTAGTATTTTCATAGACCTCCAAGATCACCGAGATTCCAAGTCCTAGCTGTAAATACTGATGCAGCTGCATTGGGGCTCACTGTTAATGCAGTGTGGTGTTTTCATAGTCATTGTAAAATTGTAAAATGTCTCAATAAGCCAAGTACGGACTGCAGTGCCAGACATTTGTTCATAATGTTCTCTTATTAGCTATGTGGTAAATTTACGAACAAGAGGAGATGAGGCTGTAACCTTTTTTATCTAACAGAGGAGCTATAGAAGATAGATATCTTGAGAAGATTATGAAGCTTGTCCATTTTTACCAAAGAATTTATAGTCCCTTGGCTAGTTCATGTTCTCCTGAATGATACCAAGACTCTCTATATTTGTAGCCATTAGGGACTGTATTCAGTGGTTAATATCTTCAGAATGTTATTTCCTATTGCTAACTAAGATGAAATACAAATCAGCTTTATCTAGCGAAATAATTTGACACAAACAAGTTATACATGAGGAAATAATTTTTATTCCGTGTGGCCCTTTTTGCCTGGCTGAAGTGGACATTCATTTGCTCATATACAGCATCTTGGAATCTGCAGACTCTCTAATGCCAAAGTATGTCCTGAGAATGTAGAAGATTAGATGTCTATGACTGTCAGAAGGATGTTATGTTATAGTTTAAGTGTGTCAGAATGGATAATCAGTGTCATCTTTTGCTGTGTAAGTTAAGAAGCAAATTCTGAGTTACTTTTTCTGGAGCTACAACTGTACATCAGTTTCCAACAATATAAAGCTAGAGCACTAGAAGGGGAAGTTAAATCTCAATCCTTATATTTCTCATCATAAAAAAGTGAGGAAAGGAGAGAGAGAGCTGTAACAAAGTGTAAGGTAGAAGACTCCTTTAAATCTTTCTGCATCACAACCTAATAGTGGTATACTGAAAAGTTGCAAGTACAATTCAAGAGAATTTCACTGCCATGTCTTAATTTTTGTAGCATTTTCCTCATATTCCACATATACGTTGACAGTAAGGCTAATGAAACATTTATTTCACTTGCACTGACATTTTGTTAAAGGTCATAAATGTAGGATTATTCTGCTTGTTTAGAGGTAGTTGTATTACCCACAATTATCTTTGACTGTTCACACCCTTTAGGTGTAAGGGAGTCTTCGATCTTACAGTGAAATAGCACTTGTATATAACTTCAAAAGTCTGCATTTTTTATTGTGCCTTAAAAAACACTGCCCTTTTCACAATACCATCAATGTAATGTTTTAGTTTCAAAGTAGCTTGCTTCTTCCTATTTTCTTGAAATTGGGGATCATTCATCCCAAATGCAAATCTGCAAGTGGTATTCTCAATATCAAAAGCATGATGAGCAAAGAAGGTTTCTACCAGGGCCTGGGGTGGACAGGGGAAAAAAAGTAGACATGTAGATAACTGTCATATTATCTTCCTGTTGTTACTTAAAAGGTTATTGTTTGTTAATAATGTTCCTTCTTTCTTTCAGGGGATGAGTTAACTAAAATGGAGAACGAAGATGAGCAGGGTTGGTGCAAAGGACGTCTGGACAATGGACAAGTTGGTTTATATCCAGCAAACTATGTAGAACCAATCCAGTGACAAAGGAGACAAAGTTAATAAAGAAGTGTTACAGAAGCTCTGTAGGCCTGTACAGCATATATTTAAAGTGAGAGGAAGCTGAGTGATATATAGAGTGTATATATTTTAATGAAAAGGCGAGAGCTTGATACTGAGATCGTGGTGATTTAAAGACAGAAGTTTGAACTAATAATTTGACATTGTTTTCAAAACTTATGCACAATACAAAGGAAAGGGGTTAGGTTGAAAAAATAGTATGATAGGAAAAATACTTCTTAAGCTTTTTCTTCCCATGTGGTTATTGTGAATCCTAAACATTTTTGCATTTTCTATGCTTGTGCCTCATCCTGTCCTAGGTATGTGGCTTATGCTCATTTTTGTTTAATCAGTTATTTTAAGTGACCTTCAGTAACTTGCAACTTGAATTTTAAAGATTATTATAGTTAATTTTTTATTCGTTCTTAGCGATGTCTGAAAGATGCAGTATTTTTTTATTTAAATGCTATGTAGTTAAACACCTTTTTGTATGCTTGGATTTATCAATTAATACTTAAATTATGACATAGATTTAGTCACCAGTTGACTGAATGAAAACTTTTTCCATGTTGTAGTAATCTTTCTATGTTGTCGGCATGGCTTGAAGTTGTAAAACAAATACTGTATTTAATAAATATCTGTTACAGAAGGTTATTTGTAGCAGAGATATCCGCAGGTGTCATGGGTAGGGATTCTATTATGAATGTTGTTTATGTGGTTTGACACTTAAACTAAGAGTTTTCCATCTAGATCATAAATGGCACTCAAAAGAAAGATAAATTATGCATAAGTCCCAGAATAGTAGCTATTTCCAGCACATGTTTGCAGGGAAAAAAAAATAATCTCCTTTAAACTGCTAAAGATTTTGGGGTGATTTGAAATGTTGAATCTGTGAAGGCTCATTTTTTTGGACAGAGAAGACTGTAAAGTAGACTAAATGCTTTTTATTAAGAGTCTATGTTGTGTATATGTACATATAATTTGATATTCCAAAATATAAAGAGCATGGCTATTAGTTATCAAGCCTTTTGATGTCAATAAGATTTAGACTGTTTTAAGAGTTTAAATTATAGGTATATTTAAATCTGCTTTCCTGCCATATTCATTACTGTACCATAGACAAAGCATTCTGTGATTAGATTTGCAGAAGTACAGTAAATACACTAACATACTCAAAATCAGTATTTATGGATAAATTTGTGGGTCAAAATATAAACTAGCTTTAGTCCTTACATGGATTATTGTAGCAGAACACTGTAAAATCTACATTTGTTTGCAGTTACAACTCAGTCATCTGTAATCGTGTCAAATAGTATATGCATTTGTGACATTTAAAACTGAGTTGTAAAATTATAGCAGATTTATGTTTTAAAAAACTAAGTTATCAGGTAAGTAAATATGCTATGTTAGGAAGCTACACTGTAATAAAGCTAACAAATCTATTTTGAGGTAACTATAAAACACTGTTGGTAGTTTTGGACTTTATTGTTTGCTTTTTGAGCTTATATTTAGTCATCATGTTCAATAAATCAAAATGTGCAAGCTTAGAAAGTGGATGTATGTATATGTCTGTAAAGGAAAACTTACCAACATAATTGTTCATCCACAAGATGGTTACTAAAGTTGTCAGGAATTACTGGTTTGGGTCTCTGTATTGTAAAATATTTTAGAAAACAATAAAATCTGTTAATCTCTTAAATACACAGAATGTACTTTTACTCTTTCAATGTATGTGAAAATAGTCTTATGAAGTAAACAATCTGTGCATTTCCTTGCAATGCAAGGTGACAAAATCTGCATTGCCTAAAAGAGCCATAAATGGAGGATGACATCGTTGCATTGTGCTGTTAACAAAAAAGGGGGGGTGCTGTGCACAGGGGCTCTTGGCAAGACATTGCAGCAAAATCTGTATGGAAGGAGACTGTGTCTTTTATGGGCATGCAGAATCTACTGTGATGCTGCTTTCTGTGATATAGTCAGGCCCGATACAGCTTGGGTGAGCAGCTAAGCTGTATTTTGAGTATCTGAAACTTCTACCTTTTGTGAGTTTTCTTGCTGACTGGCAATAATTAATGTAGTAGTGTTTGTGATGGCTAGCTGAAAATTTTATCTCTTCTCTCCTGTCAATACTGCAGCTTTTAATCTAAATAAAGTACTAGTTCTTTATGCTGGATGTCCAGTTCAGTGAAGGCACTATAGAATCCAAGAGGGAAGGGACCAAGAAATGCCTCTAGTCCAGTGCCCTATTTAAAGCACAGTCAGCTCTGCATTCAGACCAGGTTGCTCAGGCCTTTGAGCTAGTCTGGAAAACTTCCAAAGAATGATTTTATAGCCTGTCTGTTCAGTCTCTTACAATGCTTAATTATATTTTTCCCCATTTTATTTGCAGTTAGAACCTGTCCCTATTGCAATTTATGACCTTTGCATGTCATTCTGCTGTGCTTGGATGTAGCTTGGCTCTGTTGGTTTGGTAGCCTCTTTGTAGGTGCTAGAAGGCTGCTGTTGGGACCCCCAGACTAACCTCTTATCCAGGCAGAACAAGCCTCTTCTCACAGACCAAGTGCTCCATCCGCCAACGTCCCTCCACTGCACTGGCTCAAGTTTATCAGGATCTTGTACTGAGTAGGTGGGGTGGGGGGTGTCTGTGTCCAAAACTGGACAAAGTCTTCTGTAATACTGAGTAGCAGAAGCTAATGGCAAACTTATAAAACATTTTTTAAAATATTTTTGACTGCTAACAAACAAATACAAACAATAGGCCATTTTAAGAGCTTGAAATTCTTATTATGCTTCATTTCAATTAGAACTTTGGGAAACAGACTTGGATTTGGTCAAGGGAAAGTGACTAATTTAATCCTCATTTTGAATAAGCAGCTGTTTACATTGCACAGATGAATTCACTTGAAGGTTTTGCTTTAAGAACATGGATCTTATCTAGTATATAGAGTTTGAATATACTCATCATAGCCAAATTTAGAACAAGAATGCAAGGGACTTCTGGAGACTACCTAGCCCAACCAGGGACCTCAAAGCAGGTCCAGTTAGAGCAGGTTTTTCAGGGCTTGTTCAGCTGAGTCTTGAACATCTCCAAGGACAAAGATCCAACCACCTCTCTGAGCAACATTTCTTAGTGGTTCATCACTTTCACAGGGAGGTGGGTTTTTTTTTTTCCTTATATGCATCAGAATTTCTCATGTTCCCTCTTGTACTTTGCTTGTGCACCTCTAAGAGTCTGGCACCATCTTCTCTACACTTTTCCATTAGGTAGCGTGACACCAAAATTTTGAACATGCTTTCCCTAGACTGCCTCTTAATTTACTTGTAGGCTATAATATGAACATATATATATATATATATGCTATAAACATACTAGATGTCAAAAATAAAGCTATATTCTCAGTGTAATAAACATTAATAATCATTATAATTAATAAACATTGCTATAATCTCTGGTTGAGATGTCTGACATTTGTCTGATGTAATACTACTGTTCTCACCACAACTGAGCTTTTTTTTTAAATATATATTTGTTCAATTATGCCTTTATTCATAGCATTTGCAAAGCAAAAATTAAGACAGACTTCACAAGTGGAGATAAATAGAAATATGCTTCTAGAAGGAAATCAGAGACAATAAATTAGATGGTTTTGTACTAATCTGGTATGATTTGGGTGATTTTTTTTTTTTCTTTAATAACATTCAGTAGCTGTATATTCTTTTAAAACAAATAAGAGAAGGGATAGAATAGAGAATGGTATACTGAAGGTTGGATATCCAGCAGCAGTACCTCCTGTTTTCCTAGAGTTGCATCTGGTTTAAAAAATAACTTTAAGATTACATCATCTTTCTCTAACCTTTCTGGTTTGGCAGAAGTTGTTCATTCACCTCAAAACAACAGGGAGTTTGCTAATTGTGGCTGAAAGCATACCTAGTGGTCAATGTGATGAGCTGCAGGTTGTGTTCCTGATGTGAGAGAATGCAAAATAATCCCAGTTTTGCTGGGATACTTTCACTTTCTCATTTGGTTTGGACTAAAACATAAACAACAATTTAATAACCTAAGAAGAGTCACATGGTAATTACTGCAATGGACAATCCCTTCAGCATGTTTGGCACCTAGCAGTTTACCTGCTAATGCTCAGTATTTATCATTATCAACCTGCTTTAGTTGCATTTTCCTGTTAGAAATTCACATCCCTGTGTGAATTTATCCTGTAGCACAAAATTTAAAAAATACTTTAGGTGCTGCTTGAACCTTCCAGTCAGGGGAGAGTACCTACATACATCTGAAAGTTTTACTGTACATCTGTCCACATTTCAGAAGGTGTAACCTCTTCTCTAAGAACAACTGTAGTCAGTCAGGCAAGGTCTGTGTCAGTGGTGCTTAGCTGGTGCCTTGGGAAGAGTGTAGGAACAGGCTGAGATACAGTGATGCTTCAGCTGTATTATTTTCAGCTTTGTGTCTGGTTCTATGAAATAAGAAAATTAATTCTTCATAGTTTTTAATATTCAGTTCACTGCTTTGGTGACAACTGAGCACCATGCTATTGTTCATACAGATCTAAATAAAGTAGTTCAGAAAAGACAACCTGTAGTCAGTTCTAGAAAGAGAGGCAGTAATGCATTTTCTTAGCAGTTACTGGTTCTGACCCCATTAGAGAGGGTCAGACCACATTTTTATTTTGCTTTTGATTTTGAAATTCCCTTGTTGCTTTATCTGCTTAGTCCTGTACAAGATCTTTTTGCAATTGTTTTCCACTTCTGTGGAACTGTGATCGTAAGTAATTTAATGTCAATAAACTGTCACCTTTCCACTCATCCTTCTTGTAGATAAGAACTCAAATCTAAAGTCCAAGCATGAATCCCTCTTGGGGGACACATTCGTAACCTCCCACTTTTTATTGCTGTAGTCAGTAACTGATTTATTAAATGATCGCTTCCCATTATTTCATGGCTGTTTACTTCGGCTTTTATGAGGGACATTAGCAAGAACTTTTTGAAAATCCAAGTCACCTATTACCTCAGCTACTAATAGAGCGACCCATGAAATCTCCAGCCCTGTGAGGTAAACAACCATATCAATTGTGAAGTACTATGATAGATATTCCTAGAATCCTTATGCACAAAACACTGAAATTTTATTGCCCTGGCATAGTTGGAATGCTATCATGTGACAAATGTAGGCGGGTTTTGCAATGGGATGCTACTTCTAGCTGTAGCTTTCCGAGGTCCTTGCATTGCTAATAAAAACAAGCTTAACCAAGCACAGCTGGTTATTGAGTCTGCAGAGGGTTTGTCTGTAAATGACAGTGTAGTATTTTTGGCTTTGTACTGGGCCATTGTGTTGAGATGTAGACCACTTGCTAGAGTGGAAAGTTCCAAGAAACCTCACCTGTTTGAAGTGGTTATTGCTTCTTGATGTTATCAGTACAAACAACGCATTAGTACTAAATAAAAATGTATTTACTGATGTGTTGAACTGGTTTCAACTGGTTTTTAATCTAGTTGGTAAACTTCATTTCCATGGTGTGGGAGTAGGCATTTGGATGCTTGATCTTCCTGTTCTAGAGAAGAGATTTCTGTATTGATTATTTGTACTGGAACAATACATGTCAAGGACTTAATTGTCTTTGGGGATATCATTTGCAGAGGGAGGCTGGACTAAAAATTCTTGAGCTACAACTTTCCTGAGGCAACACTTTCATTATCAACAATATAGCTGTGAGCAGTGACAAATTTTGCTCAGTGTGATCAAGTTTTCCGAAGCATGTCAAGCACAATTGATACAGATCCTCTGGCTCTAAGGGAATCTTTGGCACTGGGAGGGGAATGAAGATCTAGCTAGCATGACCTGGGACTATACCTATGTTCCATCATTTCTCAGCAGCAATGTGAGGAGAAAGCAAGTAATGGGAGGCTTGATAATAACTGGAGAACAGCACTAACAGAATTTTACAGAACTACGAACTTTGAAAGTTGGGAATGGCAGCAAATGTTTTAGAGCTGTGAGACAGTAGGTGGCCACTGAACTTTTAATTCCATATAACTCCATGTAGATTCAAGTGCCTACCTCCATTTATCAAATCAGCCAAAGACCTAGAACACAGGCCTCAAGAGATCATCCTGAATGGTTATCATTCTTGATATTCAATTGTTCTGGTGGGACTGCTCAGCAAGATTCAGGAGCCTGAGACTTTTGTTGTGGCATTTGGATAGGTGAATGTAGGAGAAAGCATTGGAATAGGTTGCTTTGCCTATGCTGCATGAGCTCACAGAGTAGTTCTGGCACCCAAAAACTGGGTGTCAACAAAGTATTACAGGGAGACCCCATCCACTTCAGGTCTAGACTGGGTATGCAGAGAAGGGGGTATTATCACAGAATCATTGGGGGGGGGGGGGGCCTCAAGACATCTCCAGACCGACCTCCTGCTGAAAGTGGAATCAACACTGAACTCGAAGCAGGTTGCTGAGGGCTTTGTCTGGTTGTCCTGAAAACTTGCAATGACAGAGATTTCAGTTGCTCTGGGAAAACTGTTCCCAATGTTTGATTCTCCTCCTCATGAAATCTTTTCTTCATGTCAAATTTGAACTGCATTCTGGGTTGTTAGTAAGAACAAGAGCCCTTGGGTTTTGATTTGTGAAATGGCAACACCCAGTGTCATACTCCAGCATGCTGGCAGTGACTTGCTCTGCATTTCCACCAAATTAGAGGACTTGTAGTACAGCCCTTCTAGGGAACGCTGTACTTGCCTGACATTTGCTTCTGAGTGTACATGTTTAGCAGTTTTCCTCCATGTATACCCTTGTCAGGCTAGCTGGCATGGAAACAATTTTTAAACAGTTTTGTGTGCACTGGGAATGGAAACGTGTGTATTTGGGGCATTCTTGGAAACCCCTAGCAAGACATGACATTACTACACTGAGGCAAAACTGACACAGCAGCAGTTGTGGTCCACTTTCCCACCACTGCTGCTATTCTCTGTGCCTTCCCTCTTTTTGCCATCCACTCAAACCACAAACTTGCTGAAGAACTAGGTGCCCACCTATTTTCTGGAAACATTCATCACCTTCCGGGGCCCATTCTGATGGTTTCCATTATTTAGAGTCTAGTTTGCTTCTCCCTTGGGACTGGGCAAGGTCACCATTAAGGGAAGAATAGGACACGGAGGCTGTTTCCAAAATAACTTCAGCAAATTGCCATTCTTTCTCATGAACAAAGAAAGTGGCAGCACAACATGCTGTGAATAATGGGGCCAGGGAAGCAATCTGTGCTCCTTGGACAGTTTTTTGTCAACAATAAAATTTGCTGAGGATGAGCAATGT
Source organism: Pampusana beccarii (assembly GCA_013399365.1). Lineage (NCBI taxonomy): Eukaryota > Metazoa > Chordata > Aves > Columbiformes > Columbidae > Pampusana > Pampusana beccarii. Next base: position 284,410 of record VWYH01003423.1, read on the forward strand.
TAGACCTGGGAAGTCAGTTGTGCTCACAGTGCTGGTCTGCTATGGCGTCTGAGTAAGGACCTGCATGTTTTTTTATTTACTCAATGTGCAGAGCACCCAGTGAATTATGAACACTGACTTTTCCCTGGCAGAGATGGACCAGTTCAACCCTTCCTTCTGCTGTTACCTCCATTTGATATATTACCTTCCTTCCACAACCTAGAGTGTGGTCTAAGACTACCTCCAGGACCTGCTTACCTCCCTCGGGTTCATAAGCATGCGCTAAATGCTTTTCTTCCATCTTGTCTACAACTCATCCCCCAGCAATCAGCTGAGCCTGCAGTCTGCAACAGGAATCTGTTTAGCGTGCACATCCACATAGTTGAATTGCAAAGTATCGCCTTAGGGTAGATGTGCTGTGTGAGGCCAGGAAGGGATGGTGCAGAGTGTCTTTGTGAACACTCTGAAGGGCTGATATATTTCTTACTCTCTGGATGGAGCCTCATAAGCTGTGTGCACAAGGTGGCTCTGAGCAGCTAGCAGCTTTTTGACATCCCAACTCAGGGGCAGAGAGGTACCTCTTCCTGAAATAGGAGGCCAGCAGAAGACAGAAGAACCAACACTCCTATGGTGTTACTGTCCTGTGCTTCCCAAAGGTACACTTTGGGTGTCCCAGGTTGCTGCAGTGGCAGGAGCGAGCTGCCTTTGTGTGTTGTGGCCCCGGGAGGCACCGGTGCAACCGGGGAAACTATGGGATGATAAATAAGATCATCCTTTTCATGCCAGAAAGATCCATCTTCAGGATGACCTTGTTTTTCTGATGTTAATTGTTCCAGTTAACTGGCAAGATTGTACCACCCCATTTATTTTTTTTTTTCAAACGGTACTGATAGAGGTGACATAATGGGCTCTCCTTTGTAGAAATTTGGCAACTCTTTCTCTCTGTGAGACCAATGTCTGTAGGCTGGGATGCCAATCCTTGTGCAGTCAGATGGGATTTGGTAAGCATCTGTGGAGGTGAGTGTGCTGTAGGGAGCACCTACAACCACATGAGCAATGTCCTCCTGACATGTAAACTTCACTTGTAAGGGGAAGTCTCTTGCTAGGCATTCTTGATCCCAACTGATTGTGAAGGGGGTGATATTTGTTGGTATGAAACAGGCAACAACTTTTGCCTCTACAAGCTCAGATGTTTTGTGTCTAGTCCCCCTGTTACTCGGCTGTATGCATACAGACGGATTTTTGGACTGCTAATCCTGTACTTTGATCAGGCCCCCTACCTGTGATAGTACCAGGCTGAACAAAATTAATCTGGAGTAAAGAGGTTGCTGGCCTGCTGCCAGCAAATGTCCGCGCTCTGAAAATAAAAGTGTTCATGCATTTATCTGCCTGTTTGGATAACTAGTGACTGACTCCTAGTGATCAGGAGGGCCCTATGGCACCACAGTGTGCCTCAGTCGCAGTGCTGAGGGCCCAGCACGGGGACAGCACGCAGCATATGCTCCAGCAGAAATCCCTGAACCAGTGGTCATGGCTCTGCTCACCGTGTGACTGCTGCACGCAGCGCGGCCAGAACAGAGGCAGTGACGGGTCTCATCACCCGGATCGACTTCCCCACTGACTGGTAAGAACTGGGGGTTGTTAGGTTCTCTGGGAGATGGTGAACCTCTTGTACTTGAGGCACTGAAGGCGATGCGGGGTTGAGGCTGAGGGGCTGAAGCTAGATTGTCATGCAAAGCCCTGAATGTGTCTATTTTGGACCTCAGGTAACTCAGTCTGTGGCCCTGTTCTTAACAGAAGGTTAGAGCAGGCAGCCTCCAGAGGTCCTTTCCAAACTAGACTTTTCTGAAAGAAAATGACAGAATTATAGAGAATTTGCCTTAACTCTGGATATCAACAACTATACAGTCTTACCTATGTCGGAAGAGTAAGTGGGAAGGTGATGCAGCCGTGTAAGCCCTGATGGTCTCTGATGAAGAACAGTGCCAAGATGCCGTGCTCCGAAGATCCCGTTATGGATCATCTTACTGCTGCTCAGTTCTGCAAAGCCACAAAGTTGCCTTGGTGCCTTTTTGTGGGAGCCACCCTTAAGGATTTCACACTTTCAGTTCAGTGCTGGCCATGAGGGCCCTGGAGTGGCTCCTGCAGGCCCTCTGCAGCATACTGGCTGGTGTTCCAGCAAAAAGGTTCATCAGTCTGGCATCTCTGCTTTGCTGAACTTTATGTCCCAAGTGCCAATCCTCCTGTGAGGCGGGGAGCTGTGACAGAAGGTCTCCGCCTGGATCTGCATTCAGTGCAGTGTGGCTCAGGCATTCCAGGTTTTTTTTGAAGTAGGGATGCCAGTCAGTTACACAATTCCTGATGATATCTCTATTATTCTGCTCTCTGCTCCGAGAGGCTTATGATTCCAGATTTATCCTATGAACACGCTGTTTTTGAAAGCAATTAAAACCTATCTTTTAGTTCTGGTTTGGCACTGGCTCACTTGTCCCCAGCTGTGTGCTTTTAATGCTAGCGAAGAGAAGGAACGATGCTTTTAAGTGAAATTTTTACAGGACGCTTGAAACCCACCTGTTGAGTCCAAGGGCAGAAACAAGCCTCTGCACAACCCTGATAATGCACTTTATCACCTCTCTTGAGGGGGACGTGGCTGCTTCGTTATTTTTTTTCCCAAACCCGGTCAGCGGAACAGGTGGTGCTGTTCTCCTCAGGTGCCCCGAGGAAGCGTCCCCCCCCGCCACCTCCCGTCCCTGAGCCCTCTCACGGCGAAACACCCACCGCCCCGAACCAGCCGCCTCACGACCCCTTCCCGCCCCCAGCTCCCCCGCTCTCCCTGCTCCCGCCCCGCGGCGGTTGGAGCGCCCAACGGAAGGCGCTGACGCAGCAGAACCGCTCGTCTCCACGGCAACCGGGAGGCGGGGGGAGCGTCGCCCCCTCTCGCCACGCCGGCGACCGCAGGCCGCGCCCCGCCGCGGGCGTGCGCGTTGCGTGGCCGCCTCCCGGGCGGGGCGGAGCGGAGC
>VWYH01003423.1:287467-367661 GCA_013399365.1 Pampusana beccarii
CCCGCGGCGGCGTGGGGCGTCCCGGCGGTGCGAGCGGCCGGTAGCGGCGGCAGCAGGTCCCGTTCGCAGCCCTCCCGCCTCGCCCCCACCTGCCGCCCGGCGCCATGTGCGAGCCCAGCAAGCAGGACATTGCCGCCATCTTCAAGCGGCTCCGCTCCGTCCCCACCAACAAGGTAAGGGCGCCGGGCCGGGCCGGGGGGAGGCNCCCGGGGGCCTGTGAGAGGAGGGAAGGGCCGGGCAGCTCCCCGGCCACGGCCGCCCCGCCAGCGGGGGCAGGTCTGCCGGGCCGTGGGGCGATCCGCAGGCGGGGTCCGCCGGGCGTTCTGCGTTCAGCCGCTCATTAGGGAAGCGCCGCTCCTCTCGGGTACCTGGCGTCTGAGGATTGCTGGAAGGAGGGTCAGCTCAGCTGAAAATAAAAAGCAAGTTCCCAAACAGTGGCAACCTAGGGTGTTGAAAGTGGTTTATTTTTTCCTTCTTTTTTTCTTTTTTTTTTTTTTTTTTTAAAGCCCATTGCGGCACAGTTGCTTCTGTGGTGATAAAAGTTCGATCTTATCACGTTGGGACTCGTCCAGTGGTGGCTTTAGTTTCTCAGTGTTGTAAAGCCCTGTTGGGTTTTTTTTTTTTTAGTATTCATTACGTATGAAGGTGTGTGGTGGCTGGGGACTGGGAGAGGTGCCTCAGACTGCGAGGTGACATGGCAGAAGTGTTGGGTGGCAGAACTACCTTCAGCGGCTACGTGCTTCTGTGCTGCTATTTAGTGTCACCCGCTCCGTTGTATTGGTATTATGATATGGACCGTGAACGTGTCTGAAAAATACACTAGGAAACTTCGGATTAGTGTCGTGAAGAAACACCTTGGTTTTGTTTTCTGGGACATGAATCTGGAGGTCTGTCTTTGGTCCAGAACTGACTTCCACATCTGGAATACTGTGCCCAGTTCTGGGCCCCTCAGTTCTAGAAGGACAGGGAACTGCTGGAGAGAGTCCAGCGCAGGGCAACAAAGATGATGAAGGGAGTGGAGCATCTCCCTTATGAGGAAAGGCTGAGGGAGCTGGGTCTCTTTAGCTTGGAGAAGAGGAGATGGAGGGGTGACCTCATTAGTGTTTGTAAATGTATAAAGGGGGAGTGTCGTGTGGATGGAGCCAGGCTCTTCTCAGTGACAACCAACGATAGGACAAGGGGCAATGGGTACAAACTGGAACGCAGGAGGTTCCACTTAGATATGAGAAGAAACTTCTTCTTGGTGAGGGTGCCAGAGCACTGGAACAGGCTGCCCAGGGAGGTTGTGGAGTCTCCTTCTCTGCAGACATTCAAACCCCACCTGGACACCTTCCTGTGTAACCTCATCTGGGTGTTCCTGCTCCGGCAGGGGGATTGGACTGGATGATCTTTTGAGGTCCCTTCCAATCCCTGACATTCTGTGATTCTGTGATTCTACACTTTGCCCCATATAGTCGTAATTATTTATATTCAATGGACTCATGTCTGGTTTCTCAGAAAGTGTACCTCAAAGGTGAACACTCACCAACTAGTTTCTAATGCAAACATTACTAAAACTTGCCTTTGCAATGGGGTAAAAAGTTCACCAAGGAAAGGTCCTAGTCCCAACAGGGAGAGTGAGGAAAGTTTTTTTTACAGGCTCCTGAAATACACTGGCACTGTGTCTAGGAGATTGAGTAGTTCTTTAATGTTCTTGTGCTTTGTCTCTACTGGGATCACGAGAGAATCAGAAGGTACTGCCCATGGCTGGTGAGGACAGAAAACCCGAGGATGGAGTGCCTCGAACAGTTCTGAACTTGTCGTTACTGTACTAGCCTTAGTAAGGTGGTTGCAGTGTCTCTGGTTGCTCAGGCATGTCTGTCTCTCCTTGCAGTTGTGTCGGGTGCTACACAGAGATTCAGTGCTAATGTTGACAAAGGAATATTGGCACAGTGTGTGCTGCCATTCAGACTAGGTGAGTTTGAAAAAAAGTAGCTCAGTTGCTGAAAAGTCACATTAACACTGCAGTGACACCTGGTCTTGTTGACCTGTGAAGACAGAGAGGCAGGAGAGTGGGAAACATCAACAGCTTAGATCTCGCAACTCTCCCATGCCTGTGTATCTGACCAGTCTTAAGTAAAAGACGTTGCTGCCATCAGTTTAGCCTCTCGTGTTTGATTGCGTCTTGTTTTGTTTCCTTTCTGTTGTGTTCTTCATATGTGGTCTGCCCCTTTTATTTGTAGGGCGTTTCTGCTTGGAAACAGAGACATGGGAAAGTGCAGATGTGGGAAGAGTTCTGTGTTACAAGCTTAGTAATATGCTGTAACTGTGTTGTTTATGTATGGTTTGGGAAGAACTGGTGTCTCTTCTGTGCAGCATCTGGGCTTACTGAGTGCCTACTATAAGCAGGCATGTACATTTACACCATGCTAGGTGTTCTGCAGTAGTTCTGAATGCACATGAGCTCAGTAAAATAATGCTCGTTTAAATAAACGTGCGGTTTAATTTGTGGATTATAGTGTGTTTAAACTGATATTTGAATAATTGTCTTGAAATTTAAGTATCTACAATTTTATCTTAGTTTCCTTTACTTTGTTTAGCATGAGAAATGGCTTTTTTTGAGTTCTTGGTGTGTGTCTTTGGGTATTACATAATATAGAGCTGCCTGATGACACTTAACAGACATGTTACATTTATTAAATAGGATATATTTTGTACATATAATAATGTTGATAGTCCTTAAGCTACCTGGTGGTGTTAACTTGTGTGTTTGTAAAGCTCACCTTTAAAAGTAAAGACTTGTATCCTGAAGCTGTGCTGGATAGTCTTTTTTTAACCTGGCATATATATTCCTCTGACACTGTTAGTCTTCCCTTTTCCCTTTTCCCGTGTCCCTTTTCCCTTTTCCTTTTTCCCTTTTTCCTTTGCCCTTTTTTTTCCCTTTTCCCTTTTCCTTTTTCCCTTTTTCCTTTGCCCTTTTTTTTCCCTTTTCCCTTTTCTTCTTCTTTTCGTTATCCATGTCTCTGCTTGGAGACCTAGATCAAAGATCTGAACCACCTGAAAACTAAGTATGTGTGTTGTGGTGGTGGTTTATCAGCTGTTCAGTTCCCTCCCTGATATTGGCATTGCTGGTCATGTGGCTGTGGCATGAGTTGGACCTACCTTTGCTCTGAGTCAAAGCTGGCTTCCAGTAGGATCAACAAATGCGATTGTTATTGCTGATACAAGAGAAGGAAAGCGTGTCTGGTTGTGGTGGCTGGTCTCTAGGGGAGTAGCTGCTTGGATTTAGATCACTGACCAAGTGTGAAACTTGCCTCCCGGGTTTCAGCTGGTTTGGTGTTGGTGCAGCTGTAGCAGCCTTGCCACAGTAGGAATGGCAAGAAAAAGGAGATGCGGAGCTGCCCTGTGGCCCTGTTACATGGGAGGTTGAAAGTGCCTGTAACCGTGACCTCAGGGGTAGGTCAGCTTGCTGAACCTGGCCACCTCTTCTGTAGTGCCACAACTAACATTTCCGTATCCAATAACAATATATATTATGTATGTATTTATTAACATAGGTTTCTTGTGCAAGGTGGGTGTTGTATGCTTTGCTGACTGCTTGCTGTGGATTATACCCAAATCGTTGTGTTTGTTCTGGTAACAAACAGGGCTTCTGCTCTTTCTTTTTTTTTTTTTTTAATATATATATATTTTTTTTTTTCCCTGAAAGTGACTGTTACTGAAGTGAGGCTGTCCTGAAATGCTTTAACACAAAATAAGCAAAAATAATGCAAATGTATTTTAAAAGCAATAGCTTAAGCATATGCTTCAATTTGATTTTTTTATAATTATTTAGATATTTTAGCAGAATTAGTCTAAATATTAATGAAACATGCTTCCATTTCTGTTGCATAACATGATAGAAATGGCAGTTCTTACACTACTTTAACAAGAAAATTAGATGTTCCTACTTGCACCACAATCCTGAAAGCTACACTTTCAATGCAGATGAATAGTTTTTACGAGTGTCTGGTAAATAGCTGACAGAGAGTCCTGTACAAGTGGAGATATTGAGCTGTACTGCTTTGTGGCAGCTAGCTTCCAAGGTGATGCAAGTGCCTTTTAAGATGTTGAAATTAAGAAGTGCTTATAATTGTACCAGGGGGGAGAATCTTTAGGGATGTTTATAACTGAACCTTTTCAAACATGGGATTTTTATTTTAACCACCCACTGATAGTCGAGATTCTTGTTTCCCATTTGTACTCCAGAGAATTTGCACAAGACTTACGTCTGTAAGTCTGCTTTGCTCTCTTGTGTTAGAAGCAAGACCAGGGCTGTTCTATTAGCTTTGGTTTCAATCAGAATCTTCTCCTGTTTCGTTGTCCTCATCCTCCTTTTGGCCTTGTAAGGAAAAAAACCCTGAAAATAGCCAATTTAAAATGAAGATGAGGCTCATGTTGTTTTCTTAAGGAGTGACTTCAAAGACTGGAGAGAATTGGGAAAAAGATAATCAGTGCTGACTACTGAGGCTATGTGTTTTCTTAGAATATGGCATCAAGAGTGACTAATTTCCCTAACTCGCTGTACATAGTTCTTCCATCTGTGCTTGTTTCAGGGTCTTTCTCTAACCCCCTCCTTTTATTGCTCATCCTCTGTAGCTTTGATCTTATTTCTTCTTTCTGCTATATGCCAGTGAATGACCCCATTTCCACATGCAGTAGTGGGATGCATAAATGACAACATTAATGAATGTTAAGTCTCTGTTGACAGAGAAAAAGAGGATTTGCGCATGCAGAAACTGTGACCTCCATACTTTGTGTTACTGCTCATTAGCCTAATTGAAACTCAGACTTAAAACGTTCGTATTTTGGAAGAGCTAATGCTGTATCTTCTGGTGAACTTTGCTTGTGCCTGATAAATTCGGACTGTACAAGCTAAAATAGACCCACACTAAAACAAGGAGTTTAGCTCCTGGGAGTGTACTTTAGATTAATTTGGGTGAATGATAGGAGAGCTGACTTGAGTGTGAACTCAGGTCTTGTTTGACTGGGTATGTACAAAAAGTAGAGACAAAATTCTCTACTTATTTGTATGAATGGAATTTTGAGCAAGGAGACTCCTTAACTTTTCACTTTTCCAGCCTGATGAGGAGGTGCTGGAAGCATTGTGCCCTGTGTGTAGGGTATACTATATGTCCCCAGCTGATTGGGAAGAAACAACTTTTTATTCTTTCTGCATGTAGCTAGAACTTCACTCACTATCTGAGGATGCATTATATTTCTAGGAGCACGTTAAAGGACAAAATTACAGATTAGAACTCCATTGATTTGTATGTAAAAGCTTGTTTCTCCATGGGATTATTTCTTAGCATATGCCTCTGACTGTACCTATGGATGGGTGCTTTTACTGTAGAAGTACTTATTTGAAGCCTTTATAAATACCACTGAAAAAGCATTGATCAGATAATGAAGTGCTTTCATACAGGAATAGACGCGTGCACATGGCATTAACTAGGAATAGGTGTTCCTTGCATTTGAAAATTGATTTGTATCAGATAAATTTTTTGTTCTTGCTTTCCTTGACTAAAGAAGTACAAAATTTAGAATAACTGAGACAGGACTTGGAAGTTATGATCTGCAGACCTGCAGAGTATATGAGATGTAGACACAGATGCCTCATGTGTTATTGGCTGAATGTTAGGTGGTGGCAGAGGATAAGAAGTTCTTGGTTTTGTCTATGCAGTAATTATAGGCCTATTTGTTTTTTAACCCATGTTATGGACAATTAAAAGGTTGATACAGCAATACATGTGTGCTACATCATACAAATAGTCATGTCTGGCAGAGAGTGCTAGGCTGGGCAATACACAGCATGGAGGCTTTATTCACACAGCTGCATTTCAGAGGTTTACTCTCAGGGTCAAGCATTCTATATAGGAAAGTAGATAAAGATGTCATTACTAGTGCTGATAACTGCAGTCACATGTACGTTCTGAGGAAAGAGTAGACTCTGGTACGTCACGAAGAGAGCCTGCCCTTGGCAAAATGTTTCTTGAACGCTTTCGTGTTTCAGTAGTGCTCCAAGTTCTGCATTAAATATGGGTTTGAACTAGACCCATGTGGGTTCTCTGTCCTATGGCTTCTCAGCCTGTGGTCCATGTGTACACAGGTTATAGACAGAAACTGAGAAGGCACGTAGTCCTGTCTAGTTAGGGCAAAGACACACAAGCATGGGCAGATTGTGTAGCTCCTCTTCATATTTATAAAATTAGGATAATGTGAAGTTATTGGGTCAACAGATGCACTAAGGATGAGTTAATTAAGTTTGATCACTGCAAGGGTGTTAGCATGACCTATAACAGAACTGGAAGACGTGGTTATGCTCAAGTCATGTTACTGATCTTTATTTTCTTTAAGGTATGTTTTGACTGTGGAGCAAAGAACCCTAGCTGGGCAAGCATAACATATGGAGTTTTTCTCTGTATTGATTGTTCAGGGACTCATCGATCCCTTGGTGTTCATCTGAGTTTCATTCGGTAAGTAGTTTGTATGTTTTTATAATAAAAATTGCATCTTTTAATGTTTTTGTTTGTTTATCCAGATACCTGCTTAGAGAGGAAAACCCATTCTTCTCTCAACTACAGATTCAGACCTTTTTAATGCTTGTATTGACTTTGATGTATCTGATAGCTGCTTGAGAACTAGGTAAATAGGTGGGGTTCAGTAGAATTTGTTCCACACACCTGTTCCCATCACCTGCTTCTTGTGTTACTGGTGCACATTTGTTGGCAGATCTGTTTCTACACAGATGATGAAGATGAAGAACAGAGTAAGCATGCTGAAGTGTTTTGTCACTTTTCCAAATCAAGACTGAGGCAAATATTACTTTATTATCTTCAACAGTGTTACAGTGTTTTTCTCATAAAGATAATCTGACCCCCAGCAAGCCAGTTTGGAAAGCTAAATAGCATTTTGCCAGCTTTGCTTCCCAAAGCAGTTCTTTATGGTGTCACCCAGGGGTTAGTACTGGAGTAGTGTAAAGGGCTACCTACTCCTTTTGGAGTTAAACTAAACTAAACTAAACTTAAAAACCCTTAAACTCCTGGGTTTAACTCCATCAGTTGCTGCAGTAGATCTGCACCCTGAGCTTGTCACATTTAGGTGAGTATCCCAGCTGATGGCCTCTGGGCCTTTTTGGCCTGATAAACAGTTGCATATTTGAAATGTAAGGTTCTGCTTGAAGCAAGTGAGAGCAATGCATGCACAAATGGATTGCAGATAAAAGCAACTGGTTTTCGTCAGCTAAAATTTTTCTTCAGCTGCCTTTTCACTATATACAAGAATATTACAAGAGGCCTCTCAAGAATCCATTCCTAATGATCACAGTATTAATTCTCCTCATACTCACTGAGCTTCGAAATTTTGTCATGGTATGACATCCGAATGGTCACTTTGTCCATCACATGTGATTGTCATTTGCTGTTGACAGAGTTCAAATGCGATTCCTGAAAATGTGTCAAATTGGTGCTTTTTAAAAGGGAAAACCTGTCCTGTCAGCCAGAAGGTGCATTTTTTTCAAGCTTTTACAGTTTGAAAAACTGGCGGTTCTACATGGCCTTATTAATTTGTTTGGTACATTGTGTATTGTTGCAGGTTTTTTTTTCTATAGGTGCATATTTTTCACTTTACAAAAAAAGGGTGGGAGAGAAACATTTTATGAAACAAAAAGGGTAGAGAGATTTTAAATGGCTTTGGAGATAACTTTTAAAATGTTTCCTTCTGTTTAGATCAACAGAACTGGATTCCAATTGGTCTTGGTTTCAGCTGAGATGCATGCAAGTTGGAGGAAATGCAAATGCTGTATGTATTCCTGAGTATTTGCTTTACACATTGAAGCTTGGTAGGCTTGGAAGCTGTTGTCTGTCTTTCTTGGCTCACATCTTGGGGATATTTTTATTTTTCCACTCCATTTATCTTTTTATTTTTCTCTTGTTTTTAAGAATTCCTTTGAATGCTGATTTCATCCTTCATACTTCTTGCAACTTTTCTGTCTTGGTATTACCTGCAAATGTTTTATTTTTTTTCTTACAAGTCATTAACAAAATCACTGAAAGGGCCAGGTCAGGTTCCTTGTCAATAAATGTCTAATTTAACAGGGAAACATTGCCAGGTGCTGCAAGATGGCTTTCCAACAGCTTGTAAACCTAGTTGATGGGCATCTTCCTGTGACTGTGTTTCCCTACGTGGTTTATGACAATATCGTGCCGAAATTCATGTCACTGTCAAAAGTGACACTGAAGTCAAGATCTGACTTCCAGCTCAGGTACAACTGAAGTCAAGATAAGACGTGCTACACTGTCAGAGAGGAAATATCAGTGTTTTGGTTGGGGCCAATTCAAATTGACTGTTACTTTCAACTTGATTTTTTTTTTTATGTACTTAAATATAAGTTTCTTACACAATGTTTTTGTAAATTGAAGTTATGTTGACTGCTGTACAGTTGTCAATCTCCTTTTTGAAATAGGATGATTTCTTTTGTCAGCTTTTTCAGAATCTTGCCTGTTGTCCCATGTTTTTTTTTGAAGATTGACTGCCAGTAACAGAGATCGCTTTCCTAAGTTGACCCACCCAGTGTGGAAACACGCGACTTCCCTAAGCAATTTCTACTTCTAATTCCCTGAATGCTTACCCCTTATCTTTCTTCATTTGTGCTTTGTCCTTTATGTTGTTTCTTTAAGAAACTTCACCCAAACTTTTTCTCCGTAGGTGCTTTCTTCACAATTTTCTTAACAATCTGTTTCCTTAAGTCTAACACTTAATATTCTGATGGTTTTTCCTTTTTTAAAAACTATTTCCCTGCAAAAATTAAGAATTCAGTAGCATTATTATTTATCTTCCACGTCTATATTTTCCAATCAAACATTTTTCTTCGAATTTAGCGTTCAGCAGGTCACTGTCTCTGGCTTGCAGATCTGAGCAGGTGCATGATGTCTTCTCCATCTTTTTCTTCAGCCTGTCCTTTCTAAGTTACACCTTTCTGTATTAATACTACTGTTATAGGAATTTACTCATTGGATTTCTGTTATACCACTTAGTACATAAAAATAACAATTTTGATTGATCGCAATAGGGAGATTTTGCATGAAAAATATTTTCTTTTTAACCAAAGGTTTAAAAACTTTTGTTAAACCGTATAAAACTTTGCTATACAAAGGTTTTACGGAAGAGAGAAAGAAGAGATGTCTGAGTTTGAAAAGTACTTCAGTTAATCTTGGAAAGCATATTACCAGGAGAATAACAGTAGGCCTTTATAATTTAATTTCATGAGTTTTTGTCTTTCTGCTTGGATGTCACTTTTTCCTATCATACGTTGTACCAAAGGTGTAATATACCCACAGCCAGCCCTCAAATAACTCAAATTCACAATGGCACATTTTGAATTACCTAAGAAGATACCTGAAACTTTAAAGACCATTTTAGTAAACTGTCTGAATATTTCTAAAAGTAAAATGAACACTTTCTTCTAATTGCATTTAAAAAAAAATCCCTTTTTATTCCAATTAAATGCTACATCCTGTTTTTACTAACTACTGTTTAGAAGCACTATCAGATTAATATTGATCATTTGCATTTTATAATTATTTGATGATTCTGAATCTTGGATAACAGCTGTCCTGAGCTTCGTAGCTATGTATCGGATTGCTGGAAAATCTGAATTGTTCTTATTTTCTTTTGTTTTCAGAATGCATTGGAATGATGACTGGAATTAGGGTTTACAAAAAAAAGCTCTGAATATCAGGTTCATGGGTGTATATATTTAAATGCAAAAATGCATCTTTTTGGCATCTGTGATGTTTATGACCGTTTCTGTTGTAATCACAGAAGTTGACTATCGTTATCTCTCTCCTGCATCGTTGTTGCTTAATTTTTATATGAAGCCTGGTACTTACATACTGGATTTATGCTTCGCAATTGCAGCATATGAGATCATAACCTTAGGTTATCCGGACATGCTGATCCTATCAGAAACTTGTGTATTATGTTTTAGGGAATACTCTGACATGTTCCTCCATGCAAGAATGTATGGTATGATTTGCTAGTCAGTTCTAGGTAATGAGAAAACAATTGGGTTTTTTTCCTATCTTTCAAACAGCTTGTGGATCTTTGATATAAATGTATTGATTTGCTTTTGGTTGAAGATCTAAATCAGAAGAAAATTTTTCTTTTAGATATTTGTATTTTTATATAAATACCCAATAATATAAATATATACAGGTACATTGTATATATGCATACACACACTTTTCTTTTGAAGGAAGTCCATTTTTATACAGTTATTTTGATGCTATTGAAGATACATTTTTCTCTCTAGCATGCTAGAGATGAAGCCAAGCATTGCCTTTTAGAATATCAGGAATGTCATTTGAAGCACAGGTACTGGCAAACAATTTTGCCTTTTCCTTTCTACACTTAATTTCAGAACTAGGATTCTTTCTATATGATAGCAAGCTTGCATTTGTACATGCTTTTAAAACTTCCCACTAATGTATTTGTTTGTTCTGTGGTTTTATTTATACATAAAGAGGTTGCCAGAATGGAGTTTTCTTTTTGTTTAGAGATCTATGTAGCCTTCATAGTTTAAAATACTAGATTTAGGTAGAGGAGCAGAATATTTTGCTGCATTGCAATATATTTTTATGTTTAATGTAATTTGGTTTTAAACCTGTTTCTTATAGCATTTTCTGTGTTCTGCTTCATAGTCTGCTTTTTTCCATCAACATGGATGCACAACAAATGATACCAATGCAAAGTACAACAGTCGGGCTGCTCAGCTTTACAAGGAGAAGATTAAATCTCTCGCAACACAGGCAACAAGAAAGCATGGTACTGATGTGAGTAGTGTGTGTCATGTGTCTTTAAGATTTCTGAAAAACATTATCTTCTTTCCTCGTAGAACAGGGGTGTCAAACTCATGTTCACCGGGGGCCACATCAGCCTCGCGGTTGCCTTCAAAGGGCCATATGTAACTGCTCCTACATTTATACAGTCCTAAAAGTACATTCGGCCCTTTGAAGGCAACCGCGAGGCTGATGTGACCCCCGGTGAACATGAGTTTGACACCCCTGTCCTAGAGTAATTTTAAGTTTCTAATCAGTAATGCAAAACATTATTTGTCTTTAGGAGGTACTGATACACGCTGCAGTGAATGGGCCGGCTGGAGAGTAAACTGTAGCTTACCTTTTTTGTTCAGGAAAAAATATCGAGATAGAGCTCAACTGGGCATTTCAGGACCATTTCTGGGTTGTTCAAAACAATAATTTTAACATTTGCAGTAACTTGTAGGAGTTCTAGGCAGAAACTTCAAGTATTCTTCAAAATGGAAACTTCTTTGTTTGCAGGTGTGCTCCACAATTATATTCGTGGTATTGCACAACAAATATGTGAACTATATAGTGTTTTTATTTTGCTTATCTGGAACTGAAATATTATTCAGACGTACAGCATTTAAAAATGTAAAAGTGCTAATAGAGTTAGCTACAAAATATTTGTGATTTAAATGGAATTTAATTTAAACAGGCAAATGTGTGTATTTGCTTTTTTCACTACAAAAATTGCATTTGAAAAATTAGAAAGTTATATATGTCCGGATCTTGCTGTTCTGAAACTGTTCATGCATGCTGTCAAAACATTGTTAGGTTGCTGACAGGAAGAAGTTATTAGCAAAGTATGCAGAATTAGTTTGCTGAGGTGTTAAATAAGTTTGACAACAGTTCTTTTCTGCGTATACAGAAAGCATGTTTTGATTGTTTAATTCAGCTTGTTGAAGTCGGTGACTGATGCATTTGAAGTTGATCAGATGAGTGGGAATTAAAGGAAAAGAATGAAAGCTTGTTTGCTGGGGTTTTCTAATCTATGCATCAAATAGCGTGAAATTGAATGGATTATAATAATTCTATATTATAAATGTTATAGACAATATAGTTTGCTGACTTCAGAGAATATTTCTTTTGACTTAACAGCTTTCGATGTAAAACGTGTTCAAGTAAATATGATTTCCACTTAAGTTGATGGTAGGTTTCCCAAATGGCACTTTGAAGAATTGTCGTTGTCTTGCTTCAATTACAGATTCCATACAATTGTTTGATATTAATTATGTATGTATATCTAAATTCCTGAAGTAAGTTATTCAGATAGTTAGATTTAGTACCAACCATCCTTTCCCCATCTCAATTAAAAAAAATATTCTCTCCCTTACTGATAGAGTTGATTGTTGAATGATGAGGTAAACTTGTTGCACATTCAGTAACCTTTTTTGACAGAAGTAATTATTTTTGGTTGTGTATCTTTTGCACATAGAAGAAAGAGCCATGAGAAATAATTTGCCTGTGAGTAGCCTTGGAGAGCAGATCACAAGTTACAGTCCTGTCCTACACGATGGTCTGCATGACCTGTGGCACCACGGGCCCTGCAGCCCACCCTGAGATCACGCATTGCTCAAAGCTCTCAGCATTTGCAAAACCCTGCTTTAACTGTAGCAAAGCTTTTGGAACTCCGAGACTAGGTGGGAAAATCTGTCAGAGTATCAGACCACACTGATACAATTCTGAAAACTATTTCAAATGACTGCTAGTGTTGTTCCCCCTCCCCTCCCTTTTTTTTTTTAAATTTTGTTTTTGCTTTGGACAAAGTAAGAATGTTAGAAATAAAATATCTTACATGAGAACATGAAAAAACTTATTATAAAGCTCTAGTGATACTAAATATTGAGAGTATTACTGCAGCAGAGCTTGTACTGAGCATTTTTTTAGGAAGGAAATGGATAATGTGGAAGAACACATCAAAGATGTATAAAATAAAAGAAAAGGAATGTCATATATTAAAGCTTGAATAAATTTCTAAGGAAAAATTATGTACTGGGAAAAAAATCAATACATTTTTAACCTGAAAAAATAAGTAGTTTTAAGATTATATTTTTTTCAAACGTGCCATTCATGCAATTGTCCTGTAAAATTCTCTCTTTTAATTCTAGCTGTGGACAGATGGATGTGGAATGCCACCTTCATCACCTCAAACCAAAGAGGAAGACTTTTTTGCGTCCCATGTTTCTCCCAAGGTATAGATTACCCATATTTAATTCTTGTTAGTTTTCTAAACACTTAGGTTAGCTGTGTGCTCTATCATGAAGATTGAACCCTGAAAGAAAACCTTATAAAGGGTAGGTCAGGAAGTTAACATTTATCTGCTTTGCCTTCTGTGGGTCTCAAAATTCTTCTTGGAGTGAACCACTTTCTAAGGTGATGATGTAGAATGACCCAAATAGTAGCTAAATGTGGAATGAAACTCTATTTTTTGTAGGCATACAATTCCACTTGGATTTGTTCCTTGCTTAGGAGTGCTCTGATTTAAATATACTATGTAATAGCTTTGGGTTTTCATCAGTAAAGCTTAACAGTTTTTAAAACATTTGCTAAGCATAAGGTATTTTTTCTTCTTCCAAAATTCTTACATCCTCTTTGAAAATGTTAAAGTAACTTTCCAAAGGCTGTTGCTAATGTTGGTTTTCATTTATTTGGTCCTGCTTCCTTAAAGTGGTAGATACTGTGTTTATTTCAGAGTTTAATGTTTCAGAGACTTTCTTGAGTCTGACACTCGAGAAATACCAGTGAAAACAACTTCAGCGATTGTGATCTTAACCTTAGAGCAATTACGTTATTGCTACACATAGTATTCATAAATATTGCAACAATATTAAGTGTTCTAGTATAATTGCTTTCTAGCGCAGTTGCAGTCTGTGAACCCCTAAAACACAGGTATAATCATAAGGCATGTTTTGGAATAGAGAAGAACTCAAAGAGCTTGGGGTATATCAGGTTAGCCCTTGTTGTGAAAACTTTTCACCAGTTCATATGCATGTTTGTTCCTGTGGCATGATGTTGTGGTTGTGCCATGTGCATTAGCAGCAAGTAATACAAACTTTTGCAAGTTGATTGTATCTGCACCTTAGTAAAGAACACAGGAAAAATGACGTGTCTTTTTAGTGACTTTCTAGGGTATATGCTTTGCTTAAGGAGGAAAAAAATCTGTAATTTAAATGAATTTTTTTTTTTCCTTTTGGTTATTCGTGACATTTCAAAATGTAACTTTTTAGTTGTGTTTGTGAGGTTTCAGAAATGGTGCATTTTAAAGGAAAATTCAGCCTTTTTGCTATTTATTTATTTTATTTTAGGAACTTCTACTGGAGCCAGTATTTGAATGTCTTATAAAAATAAATTTCAACATCTTTGAAACAGTGAAAGATATTTACATTTTACAGACTGGGAAGATTGCTGTGTTACTCAGAAATGTTAATTGCAAAGACCAAAAAAATCAGTTGTCGTGAATTCTAGTCCAGTGTCTTTGCCAGAAGATCATCTGGCCCGATAGGAGAAAAATAAATTGAGTATTTCTATTTGCAAAAGGCAACTTGGAAGAATGCTTGCAGTTGAGTGGGGAAAGCATAAACTGAAGCAAGCTAAACAGAAAGAAGTTTAAACAGCAAACTGTTGTAAATATTTTTGTGGTTGAGGACAAGAAGTAGGAACTTGATACAAATCCTCTTGAGACAATGTATGCATAAGATAAAGTAAATTTGCACAGGAAGCTTTTTGGGTAGCTGCAAAGGCCGGAGGTTAGAGACTAACAGTCTTATGTACCTCAGGGCAAGAGATTATTTGGATATGGATTTTTTTTGAGAGACATGGCAGGAAGTTTTGAGATTGAAGTTTTAGGAAAGAATAAGCATGAACTGGCAGTGGCACAGCACTGGTGGGAAAGATAATAGTAAGCCGATATTGTTGAGACCAGGTCGCAAACCTGCCTTTGGAGGAGGATGTGCCTGAGGTACGTGGGAGGACTCATCAGGAAGGCTTAAGAGGACTGCTCACAATCAAAAATTAAGTGTTAGAAAATTGGAAGTGCAAGAGCTTAGTATGGGGAGAAAGCTTGGTGATCATATGTAAATAAATGATCCAGATTTCCTGTACTCTATTACTGTTGTGAGTGAAGACAATTAATAGCTAGCATGCGATAAATAATCTAAAGCACAATTAAAATGCATATTAATTTTTGGATGGTAAACATATTGAAATTCCTGAGAGGAAAATACAGGTACTTAGGAATGGTTTAAAGCCAGCTCACTTTTAATGAAGGTAAGCATTTCTTGTAACTTTAATTAAACTGCCCTTCTGAGAACAGGTTTTAAACCTAGAAGCTGTGATCATAAGAATCCAATATTAACTAATCAGCGATGCTTAAGGCAGTCTTTGAGCTCAGTGCTCATATTTTTTGTACACTACTTTGTGCACACTTTTGATTTTGTGATTTTTTTTCAAGGCGAAGAATACAGAGTGGGTGTTATCAGAGCCAGAGCCAGTTTCTCTACAGCAGAAAACTTCAGAAAATATTCCAGAATGCTACGAAGGTATGACATTGTTTGTCAACAATAAGCTGCATTTTTCTTCTCATCTTTGTTTAGGCTCTTTTTACCCTACCTTAGTAGTTAAATAACCGAGTCATGATAATAGCGCAAGAACTTTGGAGAGGAAGGACTTTTTAGAATGGTTATGCTAGAATGTGTGGGACTGCGTGGCATGTTCCTCTAATAATATTTAATAGAAATCCAAATAAAAATTTGATTCAAAAGACTTCAGATGAATCTTTGGGTGTTTGCTGCTCTTTTAGTAACTGGTAAAGGTGTGTTAGAAATAACACATTTTGCTGTATGTATCAAACAGTACCCTAAGTAGGATAAGTTGTGTTTTGGTATTTTTAGCATTCCTAAAGAACCTTCTGTTATTCTTACCTTTGTTATTCATTATGTTTTAGGACCAGAACAAGGACCAAGTGTTGATTGCCTTAGCACGTCACCAAAAGCTGCATTAGGTAATGAGTGAAAGCAGAAGAAAATAGCAGCCAGTATAGTGTACTTAAATATTTGTTTGTACAGAGAATGTATGACTGGGAAGAGATGTGGAATGCTTACTCTTAATATCAGTGTGCATGAATAAGTTGAAATATCAGAATTCATATTACAACTTCTTCGGTTGTAATGTTGTTCTGATTTTATCTATCTTTTCTTAGCCGACCTGATGAATTTAAGTGCTACAGGAATCACACCTAATAAAGGTGACTGTTAACATTTTACATCTCCTGTTAGGCTGCTTTAAGTTCTGCATTTAAAGCACACAGGTGGAATAGGGCATTGTGCTATGATTAATGGCCAGCTATCTTGTACTAATAGGTCAGTCTTTCTATCTAGACATAGTTTTTGCTCTCTTTTTAGAGAAATCTTGTATTTGTAGTACAGTATCTTCAATGTCCAGTCTTAATTTACTTGACATTGCAGAGTGTTTTACTATGAGTAAATAAAAATTGAGGAAAATAGAATAAAATACATCAGGAATTTATCATTTTGAGGGCCATCCTGCAGGAGCTGGTTTCTGAGAATAGAGACTATTGATTTTCAGCAGCACAGGAGTAGTAAAGAAGTGGTGGCTGGGACCAACTTATTACTGCAGGAAGGTGTGGTCTTCATTGTTTTTATATTCACTTAGTTGGGGTTTAGAATTTTTTCTTTTTTTATTTCTCCCAGGCCTGGAGACTAGGAAGAATAGTTAACTGCATACGCTTCCTGGTTTATCATTTGTATCTTTTACATATGTTCTCATAAAACATAAAAAGATCTCATAAAACACAAAAAATTCTTTCTTGTTTGTTTTGGACATCACAAGTTCTATCTTATGTGAACAATCTCTGTTCTGTGTATGCCTGTTTCCAGGTAAATTTTGTCTCAAACAAAGCATCCAGTAGGAGTTGATTAAAAACATTTGATTGTGGAAGATTTACCCTGGCTCAGGGTAGCTATCAAGAAAGCACAATGTAGTGCCTGACAGAATGTAATGTGTCTTACTAGGGTCTCATTAAAAGTATCTGGATTAGGGGTTGTGTCAGACTTCATGCAGAGCAGAATGTAGGTTCATTTCGATGTTTCAAGATTTAATACGAAACATTAAGGCTGAAACTTTCAAACTTCATTTATAGAGCTCGAATCCCCAAACTGTATTTAGGCAATAGAATAAAGCTGTACAGTCTAGTATCTTGTGACATCTGATAATGCTTGTGATTTTTTTAAATGATAATACACCAGTGATACAGATAAAACATATGTGGGTTTAAACATAGCCAATACCTTTCTATCCAGGAAACAATTCATCTTGGAAGTTGAATGGGATCAGGTGGATCTCTAGCCTGATTCAGAATAGCAAGTCCTGCGTTCTTGTCCTGTTTACTAGCAGGTATCTACAACTGAAAACTGAGCTGTGATTTCGTTCCTATTGTGCATTTGCAAGAGATACTATATCCTCAATCAGAGGCGGTTTCCCGCATCTTCTTGGGGATATTCACAGCTCCGTTCCCTGTAACTCAGTTTAGTATTTCAGTCTCTTAGTGTAGTAGCTTTAATACTTCAAAGCATTAAAATAAATTCCAAAAACTATTTTGAGGCTGATATTGTGGTAGTTATCTCTGCAGTTCTGGAATTAATAAAATTGTGTGTCAAATAACATACCTTAATTCTTGCAGAGAACACCACCTTCATAAAAAAGAAGCCAAATCAAGCTAAGAAGGGGGTAAGTATATATGTATATGTGTATATACTTATTTTTATCTGTACTATAAATTTCCGGAAATATGTACATTTCAATATGGAAATGCATCATGGAAGTTAGCACTAAACAGTGCTTATATTGGTAACAATTTATGAAACTAAAATGGCATTGAAAACTGCTTCTGTATCGAAACAGCCAACAGTCTGTTTGAAAATGGATTCTCGTTAAGATGAATTTGTCTAACAGGTTACTGCATTTACGTAGTAGAGTGCTTCAGATCTGTGGGTTATTTTCTGAAATCAGATAAATTCTGAAGCTGTTTTACAGGTGTGTAGCTCACTGAACTGTCTAGAGTTGCACATGCATATCTGAGTGTCATTTTCTAGTTGCTGTCTGGGCCTGAACAGCAGGTGGTACCTTTTAAAAAATGAGTAAAATAAAAATGTCAAAGCATATATTGATGTCAAGGTCTGTATCCCACTTCTCTTCAGTTCTTTTCACAACTATTGTCCCTGCAACTCCACTGATGCCCTGTAACCTTTATTCTCGCTTGCTGATACCGGGTTGCCGGGCTTCTTCAGACTTTAACCAAAGTTAGTTGGCAGTGAGATCTTTTTGTAGCAAATCCGGAAAACAGAGGGAGTTCCGATAACACTTTTGAGTGGCTAAGTATGTGTGGCATAATCTGTCAATACAAGGTGAGTTTGAGACACATATTTCTGGAGCAGTCCTCATACCACACAGCAGTGTGGTATTTGGTTGCGTTTATAGTTAAATTGCAACTGCATTCAGTTCAAGGTGGTTTCAACATGGTTTACCGATTGTTTCTGGATGGGGTCTTAGCATTTTCTTAGGCATCTGGCTTCTGTAAAGAAGGCATGAGGAGAGTTGAGTATCTCAAAATGATAGTTCAAGGAACCTGAAAACTGAGTAAGACAGCATAAGTCAAGTCAGGTTAGCTAGGAAAAGTTACATTTTGAATGTATGGCACTTGAGGCCCAAGAAAATAACCCTAATATTAGACTATCAGGGTGACAATATGTTACAGGGAGTCACTTCTTTTAACTCTGGTCTGTTTTATGGCAAAAGATTTTGAAGATTTATTGGAGCAGATTAATTTAGATTGAAACCTATTATTTTTTGCTCCCGCTAGAGGGCCCTAATATGCAAGAGGAGTTTCTTGTTCTAAGTGGTATGTGCAGGTATGTTCCCTTACAGTAAGAAGAGCATTACTAGGTTCACAAGTGCATTTATGGTTTGTGAACTCTAGTGTTAGAGTCTAAAGCTGTATGTACAGAGCTTTTATGTGAAGACTTCAAAGCATTAAAAGGTTAAGATAAATGTATTGTGAAAATTAATAGGGCTGCAATGTTGCAGATGAGGAATTAAACACGTGGGAGACTAAGAACAGTAGTTCAAGTGCTGCACCGCTGTCCGAATCAGCATCATTGTATCTCTTAGTATGTGTAATATTAAGTGGTTTTTAAATCTTTGATAATCAGAATGAAAGAATATGTATTTCTGTGTTGAAGTGATATGAACTAGAAATAGAATTATTTTCAAAGAATGAGTGCAAAACTGGAACCTCTTAGCTGACATGTTTATGTAAAAAAAGTTTACAATGCTTTATCACATGTGAATGCTAATCATGCATACACGTATATAGAAAACTTACATATTGCTCTTCTGCCATAAGTCAGTAAAGATCTGTGTTACCTGTGCACATGTTAATTAAAAATACGAATAAATCAATACTTAAGGTAACACTCTAGCACTGGCCAGGGAGAACGAATTCAAGAATCTTTGCTACTTCTAAATGTAGGCTGTGAATTAAGTGAATGAGCACCAAATGGTTTCATTGCAACAAATTTTTATTATGTTATTCCTGTGCAACAAAATAATTATTAAGAAACTCAAGTTGTGCTATATATTATACTATTTATTTGAACATGCTGACCTCTGAACAATTAAAACTCTAATAGTTCCATTGCCCTGTGGTACTTGACTGCAGAGCCAGCTAAATTTGTAAGAGTTAGTAGAAGAAGCATGTAGAGAGTCAAAACATGAAAAAATATTCTCTCTGCTCTGAAAATCCATTGTTGTTTGCATGTGCTCCCAAGCAGAGCATAGGGACTCCTGTTCATTTCAAAGTTGACTGTTAAGTCAGTTGAGGTGATTGTCTCAGTTATAATGTTGGGGCTTTTGTTTTTTGTTTTTCAATAAATCAAGCTCGGTGCCAAAAAAGGTGGTTTGGGGGCACAAAAAGTGAGCAGCCAAAGTTTTAATGAGATTGAAAAACAAGCACAAGCTGTAGATAAAATGAAGGAACAAGAGGATCTTCATAGCAGTAAGAAAACTGAGAAGGAAGAACCACTGTAAGTATGAATTGTATATACAATGGTAAAATATTAAGCCTAATTTCATGTTAATGAAGTAACTGTCAACATTTTAAATACTATCACAGATTAGCTCATGCAAATAAAACTTCAGTTCTTGCTTTAAAGAAATTCCAAAATGTGGATGAAATGAGCCGAACAGTAATTCCCCCATTGCCCTTTTTTTGCCATTAAGTATATGTTCCTACAGTTGATAATCTACTGTAGAGGTAGTCCAATGCTATATTTAAAAACAAGCTTAGTGTTATTTAACACAGAAAATGAGGAGACGTTCTACTGATACGTATGAATAAAATGTGAAATAAATCTAAAATATGTTAAATTTAAGTATTACCACTGAAAAATAGCCTCTTGAATTTCCTTTACCCCATATTAGTTACCTAGTTTATTTTGTTTTGGTGTAGTGAACTGAATAGTGTTTAAAACAGTCTTTCTAAGAACAAAAGGAACATACAAATATTCAGCTTTATTTGTACTCCTCGGGTAAGGGTTTCTATGCTGAAGGCAGGGGGTAGTTAAGGTATGGCTAGAATTGCCTCCTAAAATTTCAGCTATTTTATATTGGAACTGCCTATATTTTCACTAAAACCCTTTGAATATTTTTGTCTGAGGCCTCAAATCTCTTAGTCCATCTTAATTAAGAAACACTAAGCCCTGAAGCTCAGAGGGTGCCATTCCTCGTTCCTTCCAGTACGTTCCTTTGCTACATGTTTTCTGATAGTTGTCATCAACATTAGGCTACTGAAGAGTTGGTTACTGTACACTTTTACTGTTGTAAAGCTTAACATGCTAACATGCATCATTTTTAT
This sequence comes from Pampusana beccarii, assembly GCA_013399365.1. Taxonomy (NCBI): domain Eukaryota; kingdom Metazoa; phylum Chordata; class Aves; order Columbiformes; family Columbidae; genus Pampusana; species Pampusana beccarii. The sequence continues at coordinate 308,276 of VWYH01003423.1, forward strand.
AACCTATTGAGAATTTTTCTGAATTATTACGTAGTTACAGGATCTCACGGAGCTCATACTACCAAGCTCTTTGGTTTATAATCTCCTCGCTACTCCTTTTGCTCACTTTTATGTAGCCTCTGCAGAAGCAGATGTTTTGTGTGCATCAAAAGTAGTAATCACAAGGGGATCATTCATTTTTCTGAAGTATTTTTACCACAAAGTCATGCTTCTCACTGATTGCCAAAAACTACCAGTAGAGTGACTCGGAGGAACAGACTACTAAATAACAAGAAAAACAATTGTTCATTATTATTCTTTGATGATGGTGTCTTTAATGATATAATTCATATATATGTGATATAATTGGAAAAATATAAATAATTGGTGCTACAATTTAAAATTCAGTTTTTGTATCGGAAGTGTATCAACCTATATAGATTCAAGGCAACCTTTAGTACAAATTTGTTGTAACCTTTCAGCAGTGGCTAGAACCCTCTAAAAACGTCTGCAAACGTGAGGGGTGCACATTCACTTCAGTTTTATGTATCCACTCCCAGTAGAGGTGAGAGAACTATTTCCCTTACGATTAACTTTTTGTATTTTTAACTGTAGATGGCAGCATATACCAAAATCAAAGAAGGGTGAATACTTTTAAAATTGCATTTGCTTCCGACTAGTTTGTGTGGTGGTTTTAATTTTAAAAGCTTGAGTCATGAGGTTTAGTAAATTAATTCAATATGGCTTTGTTACATGACAGGGGACGGAGAAAGAGTCCTGAGACTTAAAATGTGATTTTATAGTTGGTACACAGTTTCTTTATTTTCTGCTGTGCACTGACGAGAGAGTAGATAACTGCAGTTACTTTTAAAAAAAATTATCAGTATCCCTATTTGTTTCAGTTAACAGCAAATAAGATCTTTAATGTTCATAAAACAGATTTCATAAGATGGGCTGCTAATCTTTTCTACTTAAAATGCTGGGCAGATTTTATCAGTAGCAGTCTCGAGTTGGATTTTGGAGAACATTTTCAGTTTTCTTTGTAACCATTGATCCTAAACGGCAAGGATTGTTTTAAAACATCCCTGAACATACTGTGTGCTTTGAAGATATATTTTTCTGATTTTATCAGATTCAGAAGCCATTCCACAGATGCATCCTGGTTTGTACCTGACTTTTATTGTTATGAGCATCTGAACATAAGACGTAGTGATTTTTTTAGTTCTGGCTCCAGGTCCTCTGAAAGCCGCAGTCAAAGGATACTTAATCATCACCAGACTGAGATGGCTCTCCTCCTTTTTGAAATGCCTCATCAGTGGAGGAGTGATGTCCCATTCCTTATAGCAGGCTGGTACCTCCATCCCTTGCCTGTGAAGGAAGGAGACCAGATGTTGTGCCCTTTCCATTCCAGCAGTTCCAGCCACACAGCTCCTGTCTTGCTGGAGATGCACTAAGCAGCAGGGTGTGAACTTTGATAGAGACACATTGTACTCTTGGTTAAAGTTAAGTATGCATGGGACCAGAAAAAGATCAAGCTAGGAAGAACTTGTTTTGGTAATTAAATAGTTAGGAGAGACACTGGAAGAAAATACTCCTTGGTCAAAAACTTGGGTTTTTTTCGTTCCTGCTTCTGCATAAAATGGATGGAAACTTATGAGGGTTTTCAGACGTAAGCACTTCCTTTCTATTTGCAGCAGGATGTCTATCAGCAGCGTCCTAAATCCCATTAACCTTTTTTCTGATAGTGTTCATTTGTACTTTAGATACTTTATGAATTAAAATATTGCTGCATTGCTCATTAAAATTACTATTGGCAGCCATTTTAACCTAACAAATTAAATTTAAGCAGTTTCTACAGTTCTGTAATCAAGAGTAAAACCCTCTGTCTGTGCTACACTGGTATTACTGGAAAATAGTTTTGAGGTATAGGAAGGCTCATGGCATCCCAGAAAGACAGCTTACTATATCTGAACTGTGAGGATGTTTCAGATGACAAAATGTGTTGCCAGGTGTGCAGAAAATGAGTTTTGGATGCTTCAAAGTATCCATAATACAGAATATGTTCCATTTTGGGAGTACAAAGTCTTTGTCCTCCCTTCTTCTGAGATACTTTTTCGGGGACAGGGGATGGCAGCAGCAATAAAGATGTGTGGCCTACCTGTAGCATTTGCCTCAAGTGTGTGTATAGCAGCTGTTAAATCCACTAGGAGCATGAAGGGGGTGAAGGGCAGGAGACGTAGCAGGGCCAAGCTGCCCATGAGGGGAAAACATCACTAGCATTGTATCACGAATTCCACAGTCCTGTAGCATTGCGAGAGTTGGATAATTTTGACAGCTATTTGGTATTACATAGACCAGGGGTGTCAAACTCATTTTCACCCGGGACCACATCAGCCTCATGGTTGCTTTCAAAGGGCCGAATGTAATTTAGGACTGTGTAAATGTAACTACTCCTGACATAGAATAAAGACTGCGGAAAAGAGACTCTTTCAGTTCAGTTAATGGTGGTGCAAAACCATCTCCTGAACTTTAGCAGTAGCATGCTTCACATTCATTTTGAAAAAGACTGTTTAGACAGTCTTCTTACTGGCTTTCTTCCATCCTTATGGTTGTAATTTAATCCAATTAGTAATGAATATTTTCAGTAAGCAAAGAACATACACAATACACTATAAAATACAATGCTATTGTCAATTTTATACGGATATTGTTGGGTTGGATGTTCAGTGTAGCATTTTACAGTTACATGTTAACCGTATGTTTTGTTGTAGCGTATCGTCCTTACGGTTGGCATACAGAGATCTTGATATTAAAACAAAAGAAGAAAAATTAAATCTATCTGGTAAGAAGAAAAGTGAATTGGAAAGACTTGGCATGGGTCTTGGCAGCAACAGAAGGTATGTGAAATTCTGTGAGCTGTATTTAAAATACTCTGTGTCTTTATGCAGTTATCCTTCATTTTACGTAGGAAATGAAAAAATATACTTAAGTGTGTTATGTAAGCTTAAACAGTATCATCAAAGAATCTAGTATTTGTCAGGGGGCAGGGCAAGATTGCTTCTGATAGATTTAAGTTCTAACCTGCCAGACAGGTGTTAACTTAAATTGTAGGATGTCTGTTGAGTGTTTGCCTCCATTAGCTGACTGTGAGGAAGGCAGCCAGGATGTTTTCAGTGAGCAGTACCAACTTAAGTATAGTCTGTCTTTTACAAGCCAAAACTAAAAGAGCAACAGTGCTGTGTTTTCCAGCTGTTGGAATGGTCTCTGTGTTCAGAAGTTCTGTCACTACCTCAGAGCACTACAGTTGAGTTTTTCATTCCTCCTTTTTCCTTAGAAGTTTGTATAGCCTAAACTTTATCAGCAAGCTTCAGAAACTAGAGTTGGGCTTTCATTTCTTGTTTTTTTAGGCTATGAGCTTTGCCATTTCTTTACATACTTATTTCCTTCCTGTCCCCAGTGGCGTTTCTCATTCAGTCACCTCAGACATGCAAACGATAGAGCAGGAAACACCTACAATTGCAAAGCCAAAGAAGAAGTACATTGATGATGCAGAAGACTCATATTTCTCTTCTAGTTCAAGGTAATGTATAAGCCTTTTATTTTGAGTGGATGTGGAAGTATCTGCAAGTCACGTATTCAAATATACACAATACATTTGAAACTTAAAATCAAAACAGAAGACAATTTGGCTTGTCTATAAGCATAGCATATTATCAGGGGTCATTGAAAATAGTGAAATAGTTGACCTTATCTTGATGACAGATGTATTTCTAGAGAAAAGGGGTTACTTTTTCTGAGAAGGAAGTCAGAATTATTGAAATAGCGGTAAGTTTAATATCATCTTAGTACAAGCCCAAGAGCAAAATAATCTTGCTGGATATTAGAGTACTGATAAGTATCTGTAAACTAAGCAAGCTAAATGTTTAAAGGTTTAGATATATAATTGAAACCTCTCAAAATCCTTGGATTTTATTTTTTTTTTGCTACAATTTAAAATTTTATTTTTTATTGAATGCAGTTTTTCTTTCTCCTTCTGCCCAGCCCAAATACTGAAGAACTATTTTGCAAAGTTATGGAAATCTGAAAGGGAAGGATGGTGTAAATAAGTCATCTTATTTGAATAAGTTCTTGTACCCCCTGTCCCATTTCTCATAAATTACAGAAACAACGTCCCAACTATTCATTAACACAGACATGGAGAACATTGGTTTTTTAAAAGTGCTTTTCACATAATACAGATGCAGACTTTAATATCCTGTGCGTGTTCTATTGAATGATTCCATTCTGCTGGCCTCCTGTCATTTTGATCATCTTAGTCCCTATCCTAGTTGTATCCAAACTTTTAAGAATATTTAACCACAATGGGAAATTCTTCATCTTTGGCACTTATGTGGAAAATACTTCAAAACTAAATCTATTAAAGTTTAGATATGTGTAGATAATCAAAAGGGAAAAGGTCAAGATAGGTTACCACTGGAATTGACAAACATGCTTCTTTTTTTTTTCCCTTTCTGTTTGTGTTTGCCCATCAGTTTTGTCATGTAAGAGTAGATTGTCTTATTAACTCACGTTTACGAAAGATGTTAGTTAGCAGTGTTTTAATAAAAACATTACAGAGGTCAGAAGTATTTAATACTAATATATTTTATTTTAAAAAATATATATACAGAACCGGAGACAAGGGCTTTCCTGGTTGCTGTGAGCTATGTTTGAAAATGGGAGCAGATTCCCTGCTTGTGTAGCTTATAGATTGGCTCGTATGGAACTGCGAGATGAGCCACTGTCAGCCCCTTGGGTAGGAATCTTTGCCTCGTGTGGAACCACAGCACAGCTGGATGCCAACTGGGTGCCCTTGGGTCTCTGAAGTGTTCAAGGGCCTTGAAAGTTGTGGTGGCTTTTTTCATAGCTGGTTTCTAAAGAAACTACTAGGTCTCAAGAGCACCAGGTCTTTATGAGCAGGCTACCTTACCCTGTATGATCATCATGATGCATTGCTTGCAGGGTCCATCCTGAAGTTTTCTTAGCTTCTGAAGCTCTTAAACCAGCCAGGTATCTTGACAATCTTCTTCCCAGTGCTTCGTCTGACACTAAAGAAGAAATAATAATTTGAAGTAATGTACTTCACTCTCTTTGACAGGACCAGATCTTTCAGGCAGTCCACTGCATATCCGTGACCAAATCCAGCCTAAAGAAAGGCCAGACTTTTCATTCGGTTAAATACGTGTGCAAAAATACGCTGAGAATCTGTTAGCTTCAGCTGCACAAAGCTGCTAACCAATATGATTAAATCCAAATGGTTCGCTGACAACTACCATTGTGCTGAAAACTTATTTTCTAGTGAACATTTAATGAAGCAGTTATTTATTTAACAACATAAAGTTCCTACTTTTTCAATACTCTTTCTCTTTTATTTTAGGTACTATGATTCTTCAGATTTGAGGAGCAGCACTTTCTCTAAATGGGATGACAATACAGATTATTTTTGGAAGAAAGAAAATAACAGTAGAGATATTGATGTAATGTTAACTTCAAAAAGTACAGGATTTTCAGACAGGTATGCAAAGAAAACCTAACCGGTTTTTGTGCAGCAAGCCCAAACTTGTTAATACGATTTGAGTCCTGGTCATAGTAGTGGGATTTTTTTCAGTTTAGAAGGAAAATTTTGGTCATAACTTTCATCAGCAGTCAAGGGACTTCCTGGCTCAATTTCTTTTGTAAGCTGAATTTCCTGTTTAGTTATTTACATTTTAAGCACTATTTTGCTCAGTGCTGTACAGTATGTGTACTGGAGGTAATTTCCAAAGTGTTTCAGCAAAACAAGAATTAGACAAAAGATGTGGAGAGAAATCCAAATATTTACACTGTTCTGAGAGCCTACTTGCTTTACTTGCTTTACTTGCTTTGTTCATTGCCTAATGAACCGAGCAGAACCCAGTTACCAAATGACTGAAACTTCAGTGTGCTCAGCTTTCAGGGTGAAGGTATTGAAGCTACTTGCAAACAACAGGTCTGATTGTTGTGATGATAAAAAATGAATAAATTTCTGACAGCTGTGTTTTTATCTTTGTAATCAAGTAGCAAAAATAAGAATGTGTGGTTTTGTGTTCTTGCTTGGTGTTTTCTGCTTCTGTTCTTACTACCTGTATTTTCAGTTACCTGCACAATGTGGTTTATGCACTTAAGTACAATTTTTTTTGAACACAAGCTTGTTCTGTTGTTCCCTAAAGACTGAAGCAGTGATGCATATTACACAAAATGGGGGTTCTAGTCCATAATGCTATTACTTCCTTATTTGAGCATATTTATTAAAAAAAAAAAAAAGAAAAAGAGAAAAAAGGCAAGTGTTGAATATGTATGTTTGAGGTGGAAGGCAGTGACAGTGCAAAGGATGTTGAACTTTTTTGTACTGTTATGTTCAAATCTGAATTTCACTGACATTGTGCTTTGGTTCTTTTGAGGTTTTGTAGAAATATTCTGTCCTTGTTGACATAATTTTGGCTTGCTTTTTAAATGAACTCTGAGAATAAAGATACAGGATTAGTGAATTTGAAATACTATGTATTCACCATCTTGTAAAACTGTCACTGGAATTTTGTTTGCTGCTATATCAACTTAGTTATCTGAATTTCTTTGTCCTGGATTCATACTGATTTAATTTTTATTTTAAAAAAAAATCACAATTGTAGTTTTAGGCTTCACAAAACAAAGATGATAGTGCTTCTTGTTTGATTTACTGCATCCTGCCGTGACAGAAATAAAAGTTATGTCCACTAATGCAGTTTATTTTTCTTTCAGACCTACATCTCGTCGTAAGCCTGAATATGAACCATCTTTAAACACAGATGAGGCACAAAAGAAATTTGGCAATGTAAAAGCAATATCATCAGACATGTATTTTGGAAGGCAAGATCATGCGGATGTAAGTAGAAAGCAGTGCTAAATATTTTTTAACGTTAAAATATTCTTTGACTATAAGCATAGTGTTCTTCTATAAAGAGAAGGCGAGAAATAGTTAAAATTGGTAGAATTAGTAAGCTTATAGAGTTATGTCCACTTGAGTATTTGTTTGACAGAAATGTACAAGTCTTTGATAACTCTTGTAGTTTACTGTTTCCTAAGGAGTTGCAGCTGCAAGTAGGACCTTACCTCCGACATCATTCCTTTCTGAAAGAAGTAGTAGACAGCAGTCTTTGTTTTTGAAAGAATCAGCCTGATGCTGGATTAAGGCTTATTTTTTTTGTTCTGAATACCCAAACTGATGCTAACAAACCATAGTTAAAACAGTGGTCCCCTTTGTATTTGTTACATGAAAACATTGTTATCGTCAGGTTAAGCAAGCAGATAAATGGTTCAACAAATGCCATGTAATTCAATCAGCCTAAGAATAAAATTGTGTTGCATTTTGGAGTCAAGGCATCATTTTTAAAAAATCAGTTTTTAATGAAAAATTAACAATGGAAACAGTGATGTAAAAAAATATAGATGTATTGCCATTCCCAAGGCAGAAAAAGTTGAGTGAAAAGCATCATGTGATTAGAAGCGTTAACATGATGCTAACTGCAGTGCTTTTTCTTAATCCTACCCAGCCACTGCATTTCACATTTTTCAGTTGTTTTTAATTCTTGTGTAGTTAATTCTCCTCTGCCTTCTCAGCAATCCCCCTTTTTAGGGTACCTAACAGTGAGTAGGCCTCTTGGTGGTGCAGTGGTAAATGTCACTCTTTGATCAACTCAGAAATGAGTTGAGATGATGACCAACTCACACCATCGAAGTCATGCAAAAACTACAAAATGGGAACAGTTTTCAGAGTGGTCAGCTTTGGGTGGGTTTGTGTGTTCTAAAACTGTGTCTATAATCTCATTAATTACCTGACATGACCTTGAAGGATGACAACATAGTGTTACAGTGCTGTTTCTTCTCAATTCCTTTCTAGTATGAAGCAAGGGCTCGACTAGAAAGACTTTCTGGAAGCTCATCTATAAGTTCAGCTGACTTGTTTGATGATCAGAAAAAACAACCAACAGGTACAGATTACATGGAGTGAGAAACTGTGTCATGCAGTGAATGTGCCCCCATATGCTGCTTCTAGTTCCACGGTCAACTGGCTGTCGCTGTACCCTGCAAGAAGTGTGCAAAGTACAGTATTGTGTTAGTATTGCTAACAGGTCAAACAGGACAGGTGTAGTCATTATTTTTAAAAAATATTTTTGTATATTTCAGGTTCTGTATTTTCAGTTTAGTAAGTTCAATATTTTATACTGGATTTCTATGTGACTTTTTACAAATAATAGACTAACTATATTGTGAATAATTTTTATCAAAGGAAAACTCTAATATTTTGTTATAAAAATAAATGAGATAACACCTACCTATCAGGTAGCTTCTTTGATAAGTTACCATGTGTAACTTATATATTCATTTATGTGAAAATAACCATAGTAATAATAGCAAATCTAAGAAGAATCGTTAATAAAATGTTAGCGGCCTTGAAATTCCCATGTAATCTGTTACATGGCATATCCATTCATCAGGATATCTGCTTCTAAGACTGGTCTTGCCAAATTAAAGAAAATTTTTCAGTTAGTTTGTATGTTTAAAAGATTTGTTTGAACACCTTACACTGGAGAGCGTAGTTCATCAAATTGGAAAAGAAGATTGACTGAAAAGTAGCCACTTAGGCTATTGAAAATCTCTCCTGTTTCCTTTCCAACACCCTTTTTGGATAGTGCAATAATGTGAAATAGAAAAGGTAGGAAATACTGGAACATTTTGTTGACTTGGTCAGTTGGGTTTCATTCCTTAACTTGTGAAGAAATGGAAAAAAAAGAATTCTTGAAGAACTTGAAATCTGTGAGTAATTATATAAATAGTCTGGAAAAGCAAACAGAATGCAGCATCTGATTTTACTTTGGAAAAGCTGGAGGAAAGCAACCAACATGTGACTGTTCAGTGTTGATCCCCTGAAAGCAGGTTTTGAATACACTGGCTAGTAGAGAAATAACTCCTGTTACCAGTTACTTAAACTGGACTTGCGTTAGTTGAAATGGGAGAAAAAAAAAGAAAAAAAAAAAAGGGAGGAGGCATAAAGCAGAAATTGTAGTAATTTAATTTAGCCACTTGAAAGAATATTTTCAACATGGTGTCATACTTGTGCTTAAAGATGTGGGGAACAAAAGCAAAGAAATTGTGTTTCTCTCTGAATCTGTAAACACTGTTTTCAATAATACACGGGATTATGTTAACAAACATTTTGTTATGTGTCTGTTTTTGACTAGAACTTTCTTTGTCCTTTTTCTTTGAACTTTATTGCATATAAATTATTTTTTAGAGAATTAATTTTTCCTTTAACGCGTGTAATATGTGTGGGGCTTTTACACAGTAATGGATTGGAGAATTAACTAGGAAAAGGTAAATATAAGTTAAAGATGGGTCAAATTGTGTGATGTGGTACATATATATATATATATATATCTGTGTGTGCATATATATTACAATGCACCTTTCTATGTACGCATACATATATATATGAGATAAAATTCTCTGTTCTGAATGAGAGTACTTACAGACAATTCTATAATGTTTACTATGTGTATGTGAGTTGTATGTGAACAGACAACTGTTCATCACTCACCACTTGGAAAGGTTTTGGGGGCTTGTTGGGAGAATGCAGAGATTCCTAATAATGGGATAAAAACAGGTGTCTGTGACTCGAGGTTAGTTCTGTCTTGAGGGGCATGTAACCCAACAGTAAATTTAAAGTTATATTACAAAGACTAAACTTCTGCTAAATGTTGTGGCTTGTCAACTGCTCAAAAATAATAGTGAGGAAAAAATGCACCAGGAATTACTAGTTTGTATATGATAAATTCACGCTATATTCAGTCTGCACAATCTCTCTTTCCTGCATGTTTTTCTGTAGCTTGTCTGGTGTTGAATTAATGCCAAGGCCATCACTGGTTTCATAAAATAAAGGTAATCAGGAGACCGGAGGCTGGCAACAAAAACGCTGCTGTAATTCTGGAGTCCTTGCCAGAATACAATGTACTTTGAATCAAAAGTTGTTTTTATGAGTACTGCTGAGATTTTAGGGTAGAACAGTTTTGGGATGCTTGCTTTTGTACCGAATGCTGTAGGAGCTATTTACCAAAAAGAGGGGGCTGCAAGAAAATGCTTTTACTTTGTGTTATGTCAGACCTGTTGGTTAAGAAAGATGGCATGTCAGATGACTGACTTGTAGATGCTGATTTTGAAGGAAATCACAAGAAAAGGAGTTGCTTTCCTCTCTCATGTACAAGAAGTTTTTCAGACAACCACGCATAACCAGAAAAACGTGATAAAGTTCACGTGGCTGTGAAGTGTGGTCAGAGCTTTTCTCAGGTTATTTATATCTGCAAATTTTATTTCCGTGACTCTGACTTTAATAACAAAAATGCTGAAGCATTTGATAAGCGGAACAGATGGAAAGGAAGTCAAAATTACAGTTCAGAAATAGGGCTGTCTCGATGACAGTGAATTTTTGAAAATAATTTATAAACAAATGCGCCCATGCATTGTAGAAACAGCTACTAGCTGGCTTGAAACGACCGAGTGGGGAGCTCTCTGAGTGTGACCGAGCATCTGCTGCCATGAACCAGCCTCTTAGCTTCGGTAGATCAAGCGATCTGCGGTACTGTCTGCCGTGGCCTGCTAACAAGGCAGGTGCCTTTAATTACCCATGAAAAGAGGAGCTGCAGGTTCTCTCTCCCTTCCTCCTCGCCCCTGTTCCAAAGGAAAAAAGGGAGAAGAAAGGGCTGCCGGTGTGTGGTGAGGTTCTGTAAGGCACCGCTGCCGAAACGAGTTACAGGGCTGCAGGGTGTGGAGGCTGCGGCTGGAAGAGCTTCCCTGAGGGTCGGTAGCTCCTCACAAGTTACCAGTTGTGTCCCGACCAGTCGTGACTATCAGTTGATGATGTGTCTGAATTAAGGCTACAATCCTGATTTTGAAAACATTCTGTTTTGGAATGCTGCTTCTCAGGAGCCCCATTTATTCCTGAGCTCATATGTAGTTCTGTTATCCTGGTTTACTGCTATTGGTGCCTTGCACAGTATCGGGTACTTAATATTAAGACATGCCAGTAATTCTTTTTGCAAATGAGTAGGTGATTGCAATTGTTAGCATGTTAATACTTACCATGCTGTTAGTTTTGAAACAGCTTTGATTTCTGTTACCTTTAGGCCTATACTTTTCACAGTAGCAATAGAGCTAACCCTGGCCAAACTATATTGGCTTTAAGGAAGGCTACTTGCCAGCTTTGTTTTAGAGTTTTAAAACTTACTTGCCTTTACTATAGTTTCTGCAGAATTTTCCAAGCCCCAGATGTAGTAATGCAAAATACGTGTGTATACACAGCATGCAAAGCATACCTATACATGCACACAAATAAGGTTCATCACTGCAGTGTATTCGTTTTTAATTGCAAGGTAGTAACAGCTGCTTAGGATACAAACACAAATAACACTGCAGCAGATTGAAAGTGCAGAATAAATCATGTCTTCTCCAAACATTAATTGCTTATCTGGGAATACAAAGTGTAGAAGATGATAGGTGGAATTATGAACAACTGAAAAAAATTAAAAGGAAGATACATTTAAGAAATTTAAGATCTTTGCCTAGTGCTTTTTAGTGTCAATCAGACATTGGTATTTAGTGTTCCTAGTAGTATATTGTACTTCAGGGGGAAAAAGGCTGCCTTTAATATAAAATTCTGTTCTCTTATTTTGTGTGTGTGTGTTCTCCTTTTAGGAAGCTACAATATTACAAATGTCTTGCCTTCAGCTCCTGATATAGCTCAGTTTAAACAAGGAGTGAAATCAGTGGCTGGAAAACTTTCTGTACTTGCTAATGGGGTTATGACATCTATACAGGTTAGTAAAAAATTACAATGTATTATCTATCAGTTGAAGTCTTTTTATAGGGCTTTAGTATCATGGATCCTGATGGAGAGTCATCTTTAGGGAGAAAAGAATGACTTTGGTTTTGAGCTTTGTAGCTTCTCGTGGTAGACAGTAGACCTTTATCTTTTCAAATATCAATCTGTAGCTGATAGGTCACCTTCCTTAGAATACTATTTTGCCTTTTCCCTTATGTAGTTTATGTCTTTTCTTCCAATCGAAACAAAAATTCCATCATGGAAGTTATTTGCTGTCACTTTATTTTTAAAGGAATAATAGTTCCTAAGTCAGAATAAAATAGTTTAATTGGAAGGGACCTATAGCAATCATCTACCCAACTCTTGAATTAGCTCTTTAAGTAACTTGACAGTAATACCTTTGATCCATGTTTGTACACAAAATTAAGAGATCCTGGTCTCACTAGCGTAAAGTGTGCTTTGTGCTCCAGTTAGTTTGCATTTCCTACAGGAGGTCAGTGGGAGCTCTCGGGTGTTTGAAAATCAGGCTAATTCTTCTGGAGTTTAACTGCAAACTCCAATTATTGGAAGCGCTGGTCAATTTTCTTTTAGTCTTTAAGAATTAAATTATTATTAATTTTACAAATGCAAGTAAAACTAATTTCAACAAAAAACATACTCATGTCTGTCTTTTTTTTTTTACTTTTCTAGGATCGATATGGTTCATAACGTCTTTTGTATCAACGTAATTAAGTACTCTGAAGAAGGATTTCTCTTCAGATATACAAATAATCACACTGCTGATTCAAATGAAGGTTGCCTTAAGACTGATGTTTTTACTTGTTTCAGCATATTTGTTTCTTTGTGCAGCTTTCTGGCTCAGCCTCTTCTTACTGCTATTTCGTTTTTGCAGAGCAGAAATCTTGTGCAACTTGTTACATTGCATATGCTTTTTTTTTTTCTTTTCCCTCCTTTATGGTCTTGTATTTCTTAGTGACCTTAGATGTTGGAAGGTTTATTTTATTACTGGTTTTGGCTGTGAGGCAGGAAGGAAGGCTTGAACGCATACATTGGAAATGAGGCTTCCTAATAGAAACCTCAGTGCAGTTGTCCCCTTACTTGCCAGGTATAACTTGTCTGTCTTAGGAGCTGTGGAGAAGAAAATGTAAATTAAGCATATGCTGAGGTGGTATTTAGTGGGCTGTAGCAAAATACAGAATTAAAGTTAAACCTGTGCTTATCAGGAAATAGAAGCTCTTGCAGGCATGAATTGATGTGCATTAAAATGGTGGGGAATTAGTGTTTTAAAACAATATTCCTGATAGAAAGTTGTGTGCTTAGATGTGAGGTATGGAGAAGACAAGGTGTGGTATATGAATAGTGGATTTCATCTTGTCATGGGAACAATCTATTTATTCCTAGTTTTGAAAGTTACAAAAAATTGCAATATAGAATCCTTAAGTGCTTTTTAAAAATCTGTATTGTGTACAAATCAAAAAAAAAAAAAAGGGCCTAATAGAGTAGTTAATTAAATACTTGTCAAAAATGTTTAGAACAATCTTAGTTTTTTGATAAATTATGAAATATTGAATAAAGAAATAGTGGGGCTGTGTTTTAGACAGTCTAGAATTTACTGCTAATGACATCCTGTATAAAAATGATTATGACCTTAAAGAAAAAAAAACTCTCAACCAAGAATGAGCTCAAACTAATTCTGTTCTGTAACTTTATTTCTTAATTCAAATTTGTAAACTGCTGATATCTAATAAAAACAATTGATATAAACTCGTTTTTTAATTAAATTTCTATGTGCAGACACCGGTCTCCAGCTTTCTAAATACTGCCATCTGTGTTCTGTCCATACAGTGGTCTGGTAAAATTAGCCTTTAATTTCAATTAGTGAAACTAGCTCTCTTATTAAATTGCTATAGTGATTTAGAAATCAAAACACTAAGGCTGCCATAGAAAATAAGCTACTGTGTTGCAATGCAGTTAACAGTATAGCTGCATTTTTATGGCTGCCTCTTACGTCTAAATCTTAGTTCTGGTAACTTTCTCTTGTGGTTGTTGCATTTAGAGTCATTAATGCAAAAAATGGTCTTTCTTTTTTGAGAGTAGTACGAGGTAAGTATTTGTTCTGCTTAACTGTAGAGCTTTACAATTAAAAAAACTTGCTATGTTTTCTCTTTTCCCACCCTGTAGAGATGATTTTGCTAATATAACAAGAAAATGTACTGTTCAGGGTTTGCTTTGATTTTCTCTAACTGCAAGTAGCGATTCTCAGTTTTCAAGCTGCTCTTTCGGTTCAGTCTACATACAGTAGTAAATTTATTACAAGTAATAAGTGGTCTGATTTTCAGAGTTGCGATATACCAACAACATCCAGTGACTTGCAAGAGAGCAACTCCTCCAATAACTAAGCTGCGTATTTAGCTCTGTGTGTGTGGGTGCACTTGCTTAAATTAAGGCAATGAAGTATAACAAAATGTAGTTCTGTCCCCTCGCATGGTTTCTCATATATAACGATGTATGTGAGATCACCTACACTGAAATAATTGCCTGTGGTTTTTATGCATCATACCAATACAGTGAGCCACTCCCAGACGGAAAAATACCAAAAAAAAAGATCTTCAGTACAAAATAAGAAAAAATTCTAGGATAAAACATCTTGGGGTTATCTTAAAGGCCATAAAACATGTGAAACTCTCTTACAGATGTATGTTTTTTCCTCTTTGCTGCAATCTGAAGATTACACCACAAAGGTCTCCTACGGGTGAACAACAATTCAGTATTTTCAGGAATATTGTGCAGTTCAACATAAATGGGATTTGTTGTTGCAGATTCTCTATGGCAACCTGTGTGCCAGCGAGATGTTCTCTTGACGTAATGTCTGGATGAATAGCTCCTGACCCCAAATACACCTGTTTGTGTCTTTGATAAACCCATGAGTTGTCACTGTGTTACATCAAATAGAGGTGGGGAGTGGTTGCCATGTACACTGGAAGAGCCAGCTTCAACTTGAAATTTAGTTTAAAAAGCCTGCTTTTTTGTCTCCTGGGGCTTCAGGATACCATGGCACCTCAGATCCTGCAGGATTCGATTGGACTGGATCAAAAGGAAAAAAGTCTAAACCTAAACTGAGGTTTGCATTCCTGGTTTTTTGTGTATTTTTTTTCCTTTTTCTCATCTTTTGGCTTCAAGTGCATTTGTCAGCCTCTGATACAAGCTTCACAGGTTTTAGAATACATGAGAAAACCATGTATTTGATCTGGTTTTCCAGGAAGTTCCCCAGTGAAAGTTGGCGCTGGTCATCAGTTGTGCTTTGATGCAGTTCTTCTTCCCTTAATCCTCTCTTAGTACCGTTGTACATCTTGCTTTTTCGAAGCTGGAGCTGAACAATGGCAGCAGTTAACTCTGAACTGTTCAAGTTAGACTTTCCTCTTGAAGTTGTGTAAGGACACTGCATATAAGCGATGGGGAAAGGGGATTATTTAATACTTTACATTTTAGTAAAGTAACCTGCATTTTTGTAGGTTAAATTGAAAGGGTTAGAAAAATGTTTGAAGTTAGTTGTTACAACACCAGAACCAGCATTAATTTGACACAGAGACCTGTGCTCTCCTTTCCTGAGTGAAGGGTAGGGGGGAGTCTTGTTACTGTCTGTTTCTCTTGCTTTTTGCAAAACAGGATGTACCCAATGCTGTCGTTCTGATCTGCTTCACATCACTTTGTTCCATTGCTGGGAGAAGCAATTCCAGAGCCGTTTTGGTGCTTATTTAAGCTTTTGTTTTAGAAGGACTTCGTAGTGCAAAGGTGGGCTGAGTGACTCCACAGCACAGGAGTCTGTAAATGCTGCTTTAGCTACACTGCTCTTGTCCTGCACTTGAGCCAAAAGAAGTCTAGCTGTCCTTGTAAATCAAGGGTGAAGCCGATGACCACATAAAATGGTGCGTGCTTGCTTTGATTTTGGGGGGTTTCTGCGTAAATCAGCAGGTTTTGGCATATGTAATTCACACATATGAGACAGAAATCTCTTTGATCAGTAATGGCCAAACCAGTGGGTCCTACAGACCTGGAGGATACTGAGGCGGTACAAAGCAGAAAAATTGCAGTCGTCTTTTGTCCTGCTGCTCACAGCTTCAAAGGCAAACAGCAGCACCGCCTTTGCCTTCTTGCAAGATAAGCTGCAACTGTCAGAATATGTTACTTCTAATTTTAGTGCTTTCAGTTTAAATTTGCTCTTGGTGTTTATTTTTTTGAAACCTGCAAAGGGAGTAAAGCCACATGGTCTCCCACAGAAAGCAATGTGATCTCATGGTTCTTTTTCAACTTCAATTTTTGTGACACTTTTCCTTCCCTTTCCATGGTGGGCAATGTTACTTTCTTCCCACAAAGACACAAAAATAGAGAAGCATAGCCCATTTGAAGCAGTCCAGAGCATCTTGTGATGCTTGGTGGGTAATTAGAGAGTTGTGTTCATCCTGTTTGCAGACTATGTAAGAACAGTTTGGTCTCCAGTTTGCAAGCCTCTAAGGGTGCACCTTCTTCAACAAACTCCCTGTTTTTCGAGAGAAAAGGAGCAATAGAGGACTTGGAACTCCTCTCCACCTTCAGCTTGGCTTGCAGCTCCATGTTGAAGCTCTGCAACACCTGTTTCTTCATTTGTGGAGCTGGATTTTGTGTGGTCTGAACTTCCTGTTCTCTTCAATTCTCTCTGAGAGCAGGTTCTGATCTTAAAGGTAACTATTTCTGTACCCTAGCTAGTGAGAATTCAAATCAGTTGCCTGCTTGTGGACATCTGTTGCCATTAGAAGTTTTAGCATACCTTGCCTGATCAGTGGCTGAGACACCAGAAGGTGTGGGTCACCTATAGCCCTGCGTCTGTCAATCCTGAACACAAGGGCATCTAAGGTATCTACAAGTGGGCACCTGGATTGGACCCTGTGCAGCTGCTTTACATTGAGCAATATGGATATCCACTCTCCACTGTACTGATGCTCCGTATGTTTGCGGCAAGAACTCCTACGTTTCCTCTTAAGTGGGAGAGTGGGGTGGAAGAGCTGTGGCTTTCCTTGGTGAAGGGTGGAGAAAATAATTATGTTGTTGACAGACTGGTTTGAGAAGGCATACAGAAGTATCCATGAAACACGGTGCAGAAGATTTGGGTATGCTAGAGGCAGGCTGGGTGAGGGGGACATGGAGATGTTCCCATCCCAAAACAGCAGGATCCTATAGCACAAGAACAGAGGATTCTGCAGTCTGAAGTTTAAGTCAAGTTTTTTATTGGTTCATCAACTCTTGAGCCAATCAGTGTAGAAGAGCTTTTATATCTGTATTTATAAATTGATGTGATTTCTCTCTTGGTTTCTGTTGCTGTAGTGGTCAAGGTGATTAACATGGTGGTTAAGTGGTTAAGGTGATTAACATGCCACAGTGCTTTGCGGATGTGAGGAAAGCTAGCAGAAAAGCTTGATCAGAAATCATATAAAATATATATATATGTGTACATATATATATATTCCTGAATTCCACTGATGGATGTGTTGCCATTCTATTACTTGCCTCCACCCAGTGCTTCAGAGGTTTGGTGTATAGAGAAGGAAGGTGCTGATGCAGTAACGTTGCTTAGGAAGCTCCTTTGTCATGCTCTGTAAAGACCAGCTGTGTGACAAAACATGTGCCCGTAGCAGGAAAAGACCTAGGACCTATTACTGAAACTGATAAAGGGGTAAGGAAATGGAGATTGCTGGTGTTTCCTCAGAGGGAGATTTCATTTGTTATCCAAACATACTCATCATCCCCCGCTCTCTGTGCAATCTCGGAGCCGTGGCTCCATCGGAAGGCAGCCTGTGAAGCTCACGGTGCTTGGCCATGAGATAACTCTTTCAACTCCGCACAGGAATCCCTTTTAAAAGCTGATGTAGAGCTGGATTTCTGAAGTAGAGCAGCCAGCCATTGAAGAAGCACTCACTTTCTTTTTCAGTTTTCTCGTATTGGTATGAATTTCTTCATTCCTTTCTGGTAATACATAATGTGCTCATAATGTCTCCTGTTTGTCTGACAGTTCTTTCCTGTTTATATCAAAATTACTTGATGCAGTAATAATTCATGATTTATGCAATTACAAATGCGTGCAATGCTGGGAGATCCAGAAGCATTAGCAGGATGCTTTGGTGATGAACAGTTCACGAGAAGCTTGACCAATTTGAAGTGAATGAGCTGTATTGTATTTGTAATGGGCTGGGCTGCATGTTTTTTCCAGTCCACACTTGCAGCTCTTTGTTTTCAATATCTGAAGATGACTTTTATATTCTATAATACTGAACAGCATGCTTTTCTGTCTGGGATTCAAGAACATCAGAAAATAAAGGAAATGCAAAGCTATAGGTGAATTTTCTAGCTAGCATCTTAATTAACACGAATCATCCACCGAAGAGGAATGCATTTTTTAGTACCTGATTGCAACAGGGTATAACTGCCATGGAGCTGAGAGCCTTGCTACGATAAGGCAGATGCTGCTGCTTGTGTGATAGCAATCTGATGATGGATTGAATGGTGGGTTTTATTGGTATGTTCCCCTTTCCTGCACGTGGGCTATGCTTTGTCACCCTCTCTCCCTGCCCTCCTGTTCCAAGTTCGAACAAGCTGGGTAAGAAAAAACGGAGAGGCAAAACAGCTTCAGGGATGGGTTTGGTTCAGGTGCTTTGATCATTTGGGTGAACCACTTTTTCAGAACCATGTAGCTGCAGTGGAGGGTGACGGACTGAGGGGCCATCTGCTGGAATGGGCTTTCCCAGCCAGGTAAAGTGAACTCATGGCTATGTTCAGTGAGAGTTCGTCCAAGAGTCTGGGACTTGGCCCTTGAAGGGTGATTGCAGCAACCTGGCTTCAGCCTCAGGGGAATGCTCCCCAAGGCTGGGTTCTTCTCAGAGGAAAAGTCTCTTCCTCTCTTCCCCAGTTTCACTGAATGGAGACATAAACAATTTCCTTCTTTTCTGATTCTGATTAGCACAAAATTGTCTCGGTTTCAAAAATAAGCCGAAGTTTGTCTCCATAATGTTTTGCTGTCTGAAACCCTTTGCTAGATTCAGTGAGGAGAAAATGAGGCTACTGACACCCCCCAGCTATTTTAGCTTTACAAATTCAGGACAGCTGTATTTTAAAGGTGCTCCACAGACCTACCTGGCAGCTGTTACAGATGTGGAGACAAAATGTTTGACGAAGTTTTCTGATGCCCCAGCCTGCCAGGTCTGCTCTTTATTAGGCCTGACTAAATTGTGGGTACTCAAGCTGCAACATCCACTTGGCCAGTGGATCTAAGGGAACTTGCACATTGTTGTCCCGCTTCTATAAATCCAACTGAAAATCTGATTTCTCTGCACTGAGAGAAGTCTCTCCTGAGACGTGATGAGAACTCCAGTTCATCCCCAAGGACCAATGCTGAAGGTAACCACCACCACCATTATCTAGTTTGGGAAGGCCAAATGAACAACTTCTATAGGACTTTGTAGTGTTCCCAAACCCTTAAATGCTTTCAGCTGTCCTTGAAATGTGAAGGAAAGCTGTGATTATGGATTAAGGCACATAACAATGATAAAGGGAACCCAAACATCCTGCTCTTGGTAAAAAAATTGTGTGCCTATGAGTTTATATTGAAAATGCTGCTTTTCTGCAAAATCAGTCATCTCTGAAAGAAAAATGTAGGGGAAGAAAAGAGGGTTTGGGTATACCTGGGCAGAATAATGTTGAAATTATTTCTTTTCTTTTTATTGAGTGGAAGGCCTTAAATCCTTCAGACCCATCTTGGCAGTTCTCAAGTGGAAGCAGAGATGTGTCACCTATTGCTGGAGGTGCAGGGTGCTCATTCAGGGGAGTGAGGGGCCACCATGCACAAGGTGGTTTCTGCTTTGCATGGCCTCCAGAGTTTGTGGTGGTGGTGTGGTGCTTCATTGTATTCTTACAGCTAAGAAGTTTGTTCAAAGACTTTTAGGAAACTTCCAGTTTAGATAATTGTGCCTGTGTTTGCCTATGTTGTAGCTTAGAGGTACAAACTGCTGTGGTAATTTTAAGTGCTAAGTCAATTGCCAAAATAATTATTTAAGTCATGGCGTTATTACCTACCTGTGTCCTACCACATCAAAAAACTAAAGGAAGTTTTCTATTACAAAGTTATTCAGTGGTTATTTTCTGAAATTCACTGTGTGGTATGAAGATGTTAAAGCCTTACAAAGTTGTTTGCCTCAAGTCTGGGAAACTGGTTAAGTACTATTTCTTCTTACTTCAGTAGAATTTGAGGTTAAAAATTTGTTAAAAATGTTAACTATGCTAATTCATGAAAACCACAAAATGAAACCAGGCTGCTCTGATGAAGAAATTGAAAAACAAAGGAAACAAAATACATCAACAGCATGCAAATAACTAGGATATTTCTTTTGCTTTATGACTTGTGAAACATCATTGATGAAATTGGGGAAAATTGATTGAAAATGCATAAAAGCAAATGTTGTTTGATTTCCACACCCCCCCCCCCCCCAAAAAAAAAAAAAAAAAAAAGGGCACCTTATTTGTGTCTTTCATGTTACTGGCATTTCTATCAAATGAGTGCCAAGCAGTTCAGCTGGCCAAAATGGGGCAATACTTGATTAGAAGGTGTGCGTGGTAGCTTGTCCTGACCCTGGCATCCCATTTTTTGCTTGGCGAACGTCTCCTCCCCTTGCGCAATGTTTTCCCTGCCCGAGGGCCTTCTCTGTCACCGCATGGCATTGCCAGCGCCCGCTTCGCTTTCCTTCCCTTGGAGGGGTGCGGGTTTTGTGAAGCCTCTCTTGTTTTGGTTGGGGTTTTGACAGCTGCTTGTTTTCTAAATGCAAGTGCCGGGAAGTGACGGCCGCGTGAGGAGAGGCCCGTGCTGCAGGAGGTGGCCGGGCTTGTTCTGGGCTGCCAGGGCTGGAGGGAAGAAAACTGCTCCTAGAAGGAGGCACCTTGTCCTCCCTGCACGTGGCTGGGGTGATAACGGGGGTGTCTGTCATGGGAGCTCCCCAGAAGAGCTTTTTGTTTGGTGCCAAGTTATGGGAGGACCCTGGGGGTAAGGACAAAAGACTTTGTGCCCTGGCAATCATTTGCAGCTCTTCTGGCAGCTCTTGCCTGGCCACCCTGGGCTGTGTGCTCCTGCCTCCTTGCCTCAGGCTTTGTGTCACAGCAAGACAGGCCGTGACTGGAAACCCACACCAGGGCATCACATCAGGGAAGGACTGACGGCTCACCACCCTGGCCTGGGAAACACAGAAAAAAGGGGCCTGAAAGCCTCCAGGCTTTAAGTGGTTTCTGCCAGAAGTTGCTGGAGGGGTGACTGAGCAGAAACCCAGGGGGTGCAAGGACAGGCAGAAACGAGTGGTGGACATCAACCCACCAAACTTGAACCTTTGTTTCCAGAAGCAGAGATCCAGAAACAGCACCACAGGCAAAAAACAGCTTCCACAAAATTCTGCGGTCATCCTCTTCACTTTACAACATCTTTATCCTTCCTAACGGGACAGGATTAACTATGTCCTGTAACTCTTAGAAATTTCACTTTCTCTGTCATGTTTGCTCACATCGCCTTCTCCTCCTCTCCCCCCACGTCTGTTTTCTGTCTAGAGCTGTCTGTGCTCAGCTCTCAGCAATCATTTTTTCCATTTAGGCAACACTGGCTTCGTAGCCTCTGACCTCGTGTTCTCAGCACTTCTATCGCTTGCCCTTTTCTGCTTTGTTTGTTTCCCCTCAAGTGATTTGCCTCGCAGCTATTTTTAATATTTTGAAGCCAACCCTTTAAGGCACCATGTGTATTTACAGTGGTTTGATTTCTCACGTTCTTTAATGACATTAATACCACTTACTGATAACAATTCCAGTTCTGTGCTCAATTTGTCTTCATTTTCTGAGACCTAACACGTGTGCAAAATTTCTTCATGAAAATTGTTGTTTACAAGTTTTCAGAAATACCAGGGCTGTTTCCACAGCGGCAGCAGGAGGCTTCCAGCACGTATTAGTCATAGTGATTCCCCTCCCTGTTCCTGGAGTCACGGACATGTATTCCTGTCACCCATGTGGCCGGTACGGGGTGAGATCCCGGCTGAGGGTGGTGCTTTGTCTGCTGGTGCAGATGCAGGCGATACCTGATAGAAAACACAAGCTGCTCCCTCTCCTATGCCTTTTGATGGTTATTTTGATGTTACAGTGCTAATTCAAATTTATTCTCCCAGATGACCTCCTCCACACGCTAGGGATGGATGGAGAGCTGAGGCTCTTGGGCACTGTGACTGTTGGCATCATTCACACTGATGCGCCCCATGGACTGGGCGTTGCTGTTGGGATTTGGTTTGAGATTGGTGCCTCAGGTTGATGTCTGAGTTCCCCTCGCAGCCGGCAGAGACCCAGGCGCTGGGCCCACAGCAGCAGCAGACGGCAAGCCATGGGGCTTTTGCATTTGATTGGTATTGCCTGGGTCTCCTCTGGCTGGAGAGGGAGCCAGGACACTGCTACCCCAAGCCCCTTTCTTCAAAATGCTTAGCTTCTTCCTGCATGGCCGTTGACTACTCTGGCCTTTTTCTCTTTTTTTTTTTTTGAGGAATGAATAGTACAATCATATAGGGTGCCTGGCACTGAGATGCTTTTAGCCATGATGTGACTGAGTGTGGGCCTGGGCATGGCTGGGACATCCTGCATCTCCCCAAACTGCTGCTCGCTGCACCCCATCTCCCAAAATCAGCCCGTCCCTGCTGCTCCTGGCTTCTTCCTGCCCGTGTTTCTTCTGCCTCGCTGGTAATTGCTTTTACAATATGTACACTGGCGCTCGTGTCTGTCTGAGGCCGTCTGAGCTTTGTTTTATGGCCGCTGCAATATGCAGGAATGGAGCCACAGCATTAGGCGTGAAAGCTTTCTTGGCCGAGCAGGGCGGGGAAGAAGCCGCTCTGCCTCGGGATCGCGTTCCCTCGGCTTTGATGGAAAACAATGGTGCTTTCTGGAAGCTATCACACACCCAGTCTGCAGGCTTCAAATGCAAATAAAACGGCACGGATCAATGTGACAGGCCAGGGAGCTGGGAGAGCACCCGAGGCTTGAGGAAACAGGGAGTGGGCAGGAATGTTCAGTAAGGCATTATTTAAGCATATAACTGATATATAGCTGCATAACCCTGATAAAACTGCTGTTCTGATCAAACGTGGCTAAGAGGGGAGCTGACACAGCAAATCAATAACAAGTGTTTACAGTAGCTTTTTGCCTCATTTCAAACATTACTCTGGCCTTTTTCTCTTTTTTTTTTTTTTTTGAGTTTACTATGCATCTATGGAAATATATTTTAATAGTTTCTTCTCCTCCTTCCCCTCAGTGAAAGCTGCAGTGCTCCACCTTTTGCAGAATCCCACAACGAGCTGGATCTATGAACACCTCCCCAGGTTGCAGTGGGTTTCTGCAGCCTGGGAGGTGGGTTCGAGCAGCAGTGAAGGCACCGAGCATGCAAGACCGGGGAGCTGCTTGTCTTTGCCAGGCAGAGCGAGCAGGCCTGGGTTGCAGCTTGGCTTTCTTCAGTCTTGGCTCCTGCACTGCTCTAGGTTAATGCGCTTTCTGTTCCCCTCAAGGGAAGGCATGAAGTCCAGACACCTTGGGACGTGAAAAAACCTGACATCTCCTCTGGCTCATCCCCTGGCCACACTGGCCTACCGCCATCAATGAGAGGGGAGATGCTGCCTCACTGATTTCAGAAGGTCGATGAGATGCCGTAAGCATGCGGGGGAAGAGCTGCAGCCCCCATTGCCCCACCGGTGGCAGATGAGCGGCACAAAATGAGGTCCCAGTCTATAGGAGAAGCCCCTCTCCTGTGAGAGGACACATAAAGGTGGTTTAAGTCCAGCTGCAGCCTTTCCTATGGCAGACTTAATACTAGAAACGCTGCGGGAAGGGAGGAAAAGTTTTCTGAAACCTTACACAATTTCAAGCAAAATGATGCATCATTTTTGGGAAGCATCAAAACTATGACGTAAATGCTAACAAAATGAGTGAGTGCAGGCTCTTGGGGAGACTGGTGGCTCCATCACACAGAGCAGTGTACACAGTGCTATGTGAATAATTCTCTTTTTTAAATCAGTTTTGAAAAAAAACAGAGAAGCAAAGTTTTGTTCTGACTCAAAGCAATTAAAAAATATCGGGTGAAAAACAACTAGTAAATAAAATGTTCTGGATCAAATTAAATACCTTGTTCAACCTGAGGGGTGATGCTTTCTTTCAAGTCCAAGATGTTTCAGTTGAAGAACATATTAAATGCACTTAAATGAAAACCAAAAAGACTTACCAAAAACGTCAGGAAGAAATTCTCTTTTCTCTGACTTTTTGCTTTTATTTCCCTGTTTGTTTTTTTGGCATGAACAGCCTGGAATCCACAGAATGCTTTCTTGGCATCAAATCTGTACTTTGTATTGGAAAAAGCTGCTTCTGGGTTTGGTGGGGTGTTTTTTTTAATGTTTTTTGGTGTTTTTTTTGTGTATGTGGGGTTTTTTTGTTTTGTTGTTTTTTNGTAAGTTACAGTCTGTTTCTCAAATTACTTCCAATCTTCCTCCTCCATGAGAGGAGAGAAGAGGAGAGGAGGAGGAGAAATCCCCTTGCTAGGGCTGTGCAGAGTAAAGGAGAGGCTGTAACCCCGGTGCACAACACAGGGAAAGCCCAGTATCCCCACACAGGAACACTGAGACATCACTAAAAAAATGTCCAGACAGGGGTCTCATGCTCAATTCCTGCCTGCTTGAGTCAGGATGGAAACCCACACCCTGCTCCAAAAAAATCTTTTCCTTAGTTAAAAGAGAGCCTCAGAGATGGGTGGGGGAGAAAATAAACAACTGGGTTGCTTCAGCCATGTGCTCAGCACCCAAAAGGGGACAGGGGTGCAGCTTCTGTCCTGCGTCAGTGGCATAGGGGCTGCTGTGGGGAAATCAACAGGGCCAGGAGGAGGAGGAAGGGCACAGTGCTAAGGTGTGAGCAGCAGAGGGTGTCTGGGCAGGCAGCCCACGGCTGTGCTGGTGGCAGCTGGTCTGGTTTTTCCCCAGCCAGAGCAGCTGGGCTAACTGGAGATCCCCCTCCCACAGATGCTTCCCGTGACACTTAGCCACCAATTAAGCAATTTCCTCAGAAGCAGATAGATGAAATCCTGTCTCTCCATCTATACTCAAGGCTGGTGTGAATTTGGGTGCCTGAGCAGGTCCACAGCCTTGTGGCAGGAGCCACGACAGTGGCATTGCGTCCCTGCGCCAAGGTGTGGCCGGGCTGTGTGTGCCCAACAGTGTGTCCCGGAGTATCAAAGCCAGGTGTTATTTGCACCAGTCAACAGCGTTTGCAGTTTCTGTTTGTTTTCAGCTCAGGCCGAATGGTGTCCGCAGTCTGCCCAGGTGAGTTGGTAGTGCTGTGGATGTAAAGAGGTCGCTGCACCAGGACCTGCAAGGGCTGCTCCAGCTCTGGCAGCCTTGCCATGCATTGCCCGTGGCTGGCCCCTAAGGCTTTTTGTCTGTATTGTGTTTTAATTGCCAGAAAATTCAGCAGGGTATTTGGAGAGTGTAATCAACAGCTGGGTCGTTGAGTATGTTAGCTGACAATAAAGATAATGTCACTTCCTAATTTTTTTTTTTTTCCTAAGGCTTCGTTTTTGACAACAAAAGTAATGCTTAAGAAATTCAGACTAAGGGAATATAATGAAGCTGCACAATAGAAACATCCAATATGGTACCTTCAGGGAGATTCCTGTTTGCACAAGAGTATTCACGTTATGCAAAATCTAAATTTTCACTGCAAATCAGTTTAAACCCGTCCCCTGTGTCCATCCCCATCCCTGCTCCCCCACCCCAGTTAAGGAAATAACTTAAAATGAATGCAACTAACGGTTACTTCTGCCTGAGCTTCTACAAAACATGCATCAGGGAGGTTAATGTCACTGCAGAGCCTGGCCATCCCGATGGGTCTCAGGTGACAAGGAGAAGTGAGAGGGGTGACCAGCCATTGACGCAGCAAGTGCCTAGTTGGGGTTCTTGCTTTTTCCCTTTTTCTCCATCAGCAGGGTAGTAGGATGGAGGGAGATTTTTAAGTTTCTTCCTCATCTTCCTGGTGCGAGGGTGGGATGGGCATTTTGGAGCACCTCCAGGCAAAAGGTGGTGGCACAGCCAAAACAGCGGGGGATGATAAAGGTGTCTGCAGGGGAATGGTCCCAGGAGCCAGGCAGGGTTGGAGCAGCCACGTGCCCCCAACCACAGCCATGGGGGCACCTACCCCTAGTGATGGGGCCACGCTGTCTGTGGGGAGCAAATGCTGTGGCTTGGGCTGCTGGGATGTGCAGGAGGCTCTCAGGGGCCTGCCTGACTCCAAAAATCAGTGGTCAGTGACATGGAGGGTCTGCTGAAGAGGGCTTTGCACACGCTTGATTTTCAGGAGTGTGCTTGGGAAGCTTTGTGTGCTTGTTGGGTTAATTGCGTGTCTGCTGGGATGAGTTCAGCAGCACTGTGGTGCCTTGTATAAAATGGCTTGCTCTTTTAGTTCCAGGGGGGTTTTATTTTAGGTTTTAAAATATCTTTAGAAATCCTTTTTCTGCAGCTGCAGTTTTCTGCTTCCTTCTTTTGGCAACTGAAACTGCCGGGACTTTGCATAGAAAGTGTGTGCAGCACACAGCCGCAGAGGGGAGCGAAACTCAGCAGGACTTGCCTGATAAAGCAGCAGTTTCCCCCAAACCAGGCTGGGGGAAATTGCTGTCTACTGCATGGATGGATAATGTCCTCCTGCCCAGCATGGGGCTGCTCACTGTTTCTCTGTAATTTGCAAAGTGCTGCATCCCAAGGACCGTCTTTTCTTCATCACACATTCGAAAAGTTACGTTGATATTTTCATGTAAAAACAGGCAGTCCTGTTTTGCACACCTCGGAAATAAGATGTCTGTGTTTTTTGTGGAAACACTGACAGGTTTCATCTGGATCTGGCTACCTGTTAAATGCAAGCCTTATTTAGCTGGAGTACTCCTTGGTTCCTTCGCCAGAATACTCTGTTTTCTCTCCTCCCTTTGTTTTCTCCAGCCCACGGAGGCGTTTGACCTAAAAATCTCCCTGCCACCCCTCTGGCTGGGGACTGAGGGTGACCTGATGTGGGCTACCCATGTGTCACTGCTAGTTGACACAGCTGTGCCTCGGGGCTGGGAAGGGAGGGGGTGGCCATGCCGCTCGAGTGCTGCCATTTCCACTCCCACCAACATTTAATCATTAACTTCCCCTGGGCTGCACTCACCAGAGGTTTTTGCTGGTAGGCCTCGGTCCCACAGTGGCCTGTCAGTGGTTTTCTATGCTGTCTCGGCCACTCGGCTTGGCAAGTCCCAGGTTGGCACGGTGAACTCCAGATGTCTGCGTGCGGGTGTAACCTATTGGTGTACACCCCAAAAATGTCCCCAGGGAACCCCCTTCCTGCCCACTTTCTTGGGTTTCTCAGCAAGGGCCATGGTGGATGCTACTTGTTGGTGACACCTAGCCTTGCTGCTGCCTCCAGCTCATTTTGGCCCCTCACACAGGGCTGTCCCTGTGCTGAAGCAGATGCGATGCTTAGTTGCTCATGGCTCATTGCTGGCCACCTAAGGTGCCTGGGGGTCCCCGTGGGCAGGAGCGGGGCCCCAGTGCCCTGTGCCCCTGGAGCCGCCTGGGGTTTGCCAGAGATGCCAGGATGGCAAAGCGGACAATGCCGTGCTGGGCACCGTGGTTTTTTAGAGTTGATTTTGGGTGGGTTTTGGAGACAACCTCCACAGGCATAAGTCTCAATGTCACTTTTTAAGAGCAACTTATTTTTCTGCTATTTTCTCCATGGTAGGTGCCTGGTTAAGGCCCCTCACTGGAGCATCCTGGTGTCCATGAGCCCACCACCACAAGCCCATGGGCTTGAGGTGCCTGCTGATTGCCTCTACCTGGCTTTCCCTGTGGGTAACATTCCCAAAATCAGCCCCTGCCCTCCCTCCCTCCCTCCAGCACGGGGCCAGTGAGCCAAAATGGGCTGTCTTGCAACGTGATCTCCTACATTCCTGGAAACCATGAGATAAACCTTCAGTGGGAAGGAAATAAAGGATAAAGCAGACACTTGATAGTCCCCAGACAGAGGCGTTTGGGAAGGCAGACCTGAGCTGTGGTAGGGCAGCCATGTGCTCTTAATTTCTTTTCCACGTCCACAACATCGCATCGTGGAGCCACTCCAGGTAGAAGTGCAAAGTGAATGATATTGATTGGTTTTACAAGCAGAGAGACTGAAACCATTTCAGAGATGTAGTTGTGCAAATATCTGCCTATCTAAAGTGAATATTTAATTTTCCATGAATAAATTTAGGAAGCCTGTAATGAGAGCTGGCCTGAACTCAATGGATTGTACTTTCCAGAAGGCAAAGGCAGTATCTTGTTAAGTGGGCTAAGTACAAGCCTTTACTGTTCTGTGTTGGTTTTGTCTGGGATAGAGTTAATTTTCTTCATAGTAGCTAGTATGGGGCTATGTTTTGGATTTGTGCTGGGAACAGTGTTGATAATGCAGGGATGTTTAATACTCCGAATTGCTCAGCTGAGGCCAAGGGTTTCACATCTTGGGAGAAACACACCAGGACCCGCTAAGGCTGGGCATGTCTGGCTGGTCCTCTGTGGTGTGGCAGGGACACCCAGATTCTGGGGGGTGATGGTACCCCATGGGCGTGGGGGGGTGGCCACTGGAGTCACCTTGTCAGGCAAAGCCATGCACAGAGACGGGAGTGGGGCACTCCATTCCCTTAGGGCCTTTCCTTATTTGTTCTGATCGTGACAACACGATTTACTTTGTCTATAAATATCCCTGTGGCACAGGGAATAATGAGCTGGATGACATTTTCCAGATGGCATCGTTAGGAAAGGGAAGAAAATGCAATCTGCAAACTCGCACACCATTTTGCAAGCAGCTTTAAAATCATTTCGCATCGATCCCTGTTCTCAAGACAGAGCAGAAAGAGCCTGGTTCCCCTGGTTTGGACAAGCGTTGCAATCCCCCGACTGAGACCCAACACCCCTCACAATCCATGTACTGGGAATAAAACTGTCAGGGAGACAGGAGTCAGTGGGAAAATAGTTTGGGACTTTCTTCTGCCTTTTTCCCATAACCCCCCTCCCCTCCCTGCGGAAAACTACTTTTCCTTAAAGGTGTGGGGGAATTTGAGGGATAAGAAACCAAAAACTTTGCTGCTGTTCCTTATTACGTTTGTTTGTTTGTTTAAACTTTCTTAAACTCGTTGCAAGACTAACAGGTAATCAAGGCAAGCGTTTAGAAGTCACCCTCACAGTTCGAAACGCCCTGCATTTTTCCAAGGCCTCTGAAAAGAGCATCCTGACCAGGCAGCACCAGTGGACCGTGCGGTCATTAACTGCCATTAAATTGTTAAAATGAAGCAATCTGCCTTCTGCAGCTGCACATTCAGGATTGCCCAGGGGTGCTGTGAAACTCCTGGCCAGCTTCTCCAGGAGCCCAGCAATGTCCCTGCAGGCTGGGCTGGCTGTGGGGCTGGGGGGAGAGCCAGAGCTGGAGAGTGGGGCGCTGCGGGAGAGGCTGAGTGGGAGCATCCCACACAAGAACCATGCGCTTCGCATGTGTGCAACGAGATGTCGTGTCCCTGCACAGGGTACCTGTTGGGCAGGCAGGGGTGCTGCTGGGGGGGTGCTGCAGGGGTCAGTGGGGTACGTCTGCCTGCTGCTGGCCGGTCACTCAGAATGACCTTGGAGCAACTGGATAAGCTCCATGGATAGGCTCCTGCAGGTGGATGCTACCCTGTGGAGGAGGGACAACCCACTGGAGAGGTGAGGTAACGCAGGACCTGGGGTCAAGGGGGAGCAAATGGAATCAGCCAGGTGCATCACACAGGTGTGCAGCAGCTTTGTGTTGACTGCAGGAACTCAGGGTGCCAAATGCAGCACACAAGCCAAACCCTGGCTTGGAAGAATATCTAAATACAGGGTGTTTCAAAAAGATGGACCCAAATTCACGATGGCAACCTGTTACAATTACACAAAAATTTACAAATGGTTTAGTGAGTTATCAAGTTTTAGTAGCCTTTTTATAAATGCTCTGTGTTCCCTCCACCTGCTACATGGACAAGGTCAAGACAATAACTGAATTCATATATAGTGATTTCAAATTGGGTCCATCTTTTTGAAACACCCTGTATTTTGTGCAAATCCAAATATGTATTTTTACTCTAATAACCTGTTGATTGGTTGAGTTATTGAGGAAAAAGAAAGCAGGAGGTGAGACAATAGCTTGAAACAAGCACCCCCTACTAAGTCCCTCCAGGTGGCTGAGCTCCCACCTCTAGGCTTCTAGCCAAGGCGCAAACCCTGTTCTGACATCCAGCACACAGAGCCATCAACACCTAGGAGAAATCCTTGGTGACCAAAATTATGAAGCTACTAGATAGGAACCAAAGGTGTTAGTGAGCCTGAAATGATTTAGGTATCCTCAAAGCCGCAGGAGGGCTGGAGGGGTCTCGGCTATTATTTTCATTTACTAGTGGAGCGTGTAAAAGTACAAGAGGGCAGCTCTGAGCTCGGTGACCGTGACGGCTGACAGCACTGGCTCCTGTACTTGACTTGCTGGCAGCCGCCTCAGAGAGAGCCGACACGCACATTGGGAAACCCTTTTGAGCCATTGCAGTTCACAGCCTGGCATGTTAAGAGGCTCCCCTAGGTCAGCTCCTGTTTGCTTTCACACACCTCTCTTTTGGGGGCTGCTTCCTGGGGATCTGCACCTCCCTGTGTGGTAAATACCTCCCTGTATGGCAAATGCAGAGGCCAGAAGTGGGTGACGTGTGCGAAAGGCCAGGTGGTGCCAGGGAGCAGCACCTGGACCGTGTGCACCAGCTGTCAGCAAACCCTCGCTTCTCCACTGGTATTTGCACCACTGCCTGTCCCAGTGCTCTCATTGCTACTGCTGTGGCAGCAGCACCAGAGCTTTTGGATGGTGCCCTCTCCCAGGGAGGCCAGCAGGGCCATCCCCAGCTGTTGGAGCGGTGGATTGCAGGGCAGCTGCCCCCCCAGGCAGGAGCACTGGCCATGGGCAGCAAGTGCTGCCTGGCCACAGTGTTGGCCCTGGAGCTGAATGCAGCAGGAGGGGTGTAAAACACAGGGCTGGCTCTGCCTGGTGCCTGCAGTGTTTCTTGTTTGAGAAGAGGAGCCCCGAAAGCCCTTAGGGTGCCGGGAGGTTCCAGGGAGGATGCATGGAGAGAGGCCTATCTGCCTTGGCTGCAGCTGCCCACTAGCCACACCAGGCATATCGCCAGCACATCTGCTTTGGAAAGAGGCAAAGCTGCCTTTTTTAGGCCCTCTGCCTTTACTCACAGAGAAAAAGGGCTGAGAAGAGGCTGGTAGAGGGGCTGTGCTCTCAGCAAACAGTGGCTCTGAGCACAAGATCTCATCTGTGGGACTGTGTCAGTGCTGATTCATTGCAGGGGCCTCCCTAGCACCACTGCTTCCAGGGCCAGGTGTTGCATCAGAGCCAAAATTAGAGTTGTGGCCCCTAGCAATCCTGGCATTTGCTGCCTCAAACACACTTGAGGAAAACCTGGGGAGGGCATGAGTTTCTGCATGCCTCTTGGAGATAGAAATTGCAGCCTGGAAATGGTCCTTTGACTTAACTTGCTAATGATACATGCAAGCGTGGCCTCTCCAGTTGACTGCCCCCAAACTGATGACATTACTGCACACAGCTCTGCTGTTTTTAGCTTCGTCTTATTTTGGGTTCGTTTTATTTTAGTTAACCAACCACAGATTGGCTGTTATTTTCACTCTGAAGCCAGGGAAGGCAAAAATGTGCAATGTTTATTGAGGCTCCCCTGACTGCCACAGCTCTCCAAGCGAGCTGCCTGTGGTGGGCGAGCCCTGAGTGGCAGCAGCTTTGGGGAAAACGTGGGCACATCTTCTTCGCACTAACCACAGCTTCGCAGCGTGGGTGACATCTGATGTGCAAGAGGCTCCTAAGCTGTCCCCAGGGCTGTGCCCGCTCTGGGCTTTCAGTTTTGGGGGAAATGCTTTCTCAATGGAGGGAGTGCCTGTCTTCTCAGGGCTGGGAGCCTGTGATGCCAGCAGCCCTGCAGTCGTGGAGGTGTGATTAATTCCTGATTCTCCCCTACTGTTGTAAGCAATGATATTTTTCCTTCTCTCTCTGTTGTTGGACCAAGGGCTTGAGGCAGACCTGCCTGCTGTTACTAGAGAATACACGAATTACCCACCGGTCAGGAGTAAGAACAGCGTGGTCCTGCCATGTTTACCAACTCCATGACTACTGTGGAAAACCACTCTGGTTTTCACCCCCACTCCTTCTTCCTTATCAATTCAGAGGTGGCTAGGACAAATGATTAGAGGAAACAGCAAATATTACATATGTGCTACCAATTCTACTTTTCAAATTAAAACCAAACAAATGAAGCCTGGCACAGTGCGCAGGGAGGGCACTGGGTTTGTTGAAAGACCATTAAACTTTAAGGAGAGGATGAATTGCAGAAAACATTATGTAACCAACGCTAGCTACCCACAGCCTGATGGAGTCCAGGAAAACCTCAATAAACACCACCAGTCGTATGTAAGAACAAAAGGACTCTATTCGACTAGTTACATACTTACTTTAAACTTGATTAAGTGCTGTGTGCTGGCACTGGCTGTCTCAGAAGGAGTGAAAATCTTCCGTGACCATGTTTTTCCCAGGCATTTCAGTGAGTCTGTTAAACCTGTTGTTGTGCCCCATCCTGGAGCTGGGTGGATGTCACGGAGGGCAAGTGATTTCTGGTTTGTGTAGGTGTTGTGGGCTTTTTGGCTTATACAGCACCTCTAGCACGTGGCTAGGACAGCGCTTAAGCACCTGCTAATCCTTTAGACTCAGGCTCTGGAATCATGCTCAGGAGGATGGAGCTCTGCCCAGCCAGACCAGTGAAGACTGAGGTGGGACTGAGGAGGGATACCATCAACAGCAAAAACAGACAGCTCCCCTGGAATTAGCCCAGACAAATGTCAGAGCTTTTACAACACACAAAGAAGTGGAAAAAACGCCTCTGTTACACAATATTTCTGTGAGCTGGCTAACGGATGTGAATGTATCCGCAACTATCCCTCTGCTTGGAGTTTTTTCCCCTGTTTCACAAGTTAGCTCTGGTGACTCAGAAATCTCAGACAAAGCAACCTCTGCTTTTGAACTGGTATAGGTTTCATATCAAAATGCTACATCTGCTCCAACAGGAAACTTTTAAATGGAAATGCCCAACTCCCCAAAGCCCCAGCACTCAGACTAGACCATCTTCTTTCTGGAAGGTATACTAGGACCTGGAGAGAGCAGCTCCAGAACAATAATGAGCCAGAAAGATTTTTTTTTTAAATGGACCTTCTGCATCCACCTACATTTGTAGTCCTAAATATATTTTACTTCCAAATACCCTCAGAGTAAAGAGTAATTCACATTTAAAGTGTAATATTTAACTCAACAAATATCCTTAAAGATATTGAACAAAGGAGCAATACAGGATTTTATTTATGACCTTTATACGTGTAGGAACACGTTTGATTGTTTTTAGGATTGTCCTCATCATGTTAATTATATCTACACCCCACTGCAAGTTAAGTAGTGAAAAATTAATATTTTATTGCATGCTGCAACTGCTTTCTGTATGTTAGGAAAACTCTGTGTTATGCCCTTGGATGGTAATATTGGTCTGATTAGTGATAAACATTAACAAATATATGGAAATACTTGGAGAGGAGAGAGACAGGCACTGGGTGTTTGTAACTTATCTCAGTGCTCAAATCAGAACCACCTGATTTACGGGAACCGGCAACTCTTACTGACCCCAGTGACTCCATTGGCATTACAATGTAGACTCTTATTATTAGCTATGAAATTTGCCCTGGAAAACAGTTGCTGTGATTGGTGGAACCAGTTTGGGATTTCTCAATTATTTTGGTTTTTCTGACTTTTCTTTCAAACTGGTCTTCTGGCAGGGAGGGGTGAATTTTAGTGAACATCAAAATGTTCAGGGAAATGCAGGTCGGCATTTTCCCTCCAACTCAGAACAATTAAGCCTTCTGAAACATTTGAATTTTGAGTTATTTAAATAGGATAGAAATTAAAATTACTTGATACAATCAGCATAAAACTTTTAAATATGATCCAACTCAATTTGGTGGCTATTATTAATTCAGTACTCTTTCACTTTGGACTTGGGCCAGGGAAAGCTTTTTCAATCTTGGGCTCCTACAAAGAGGGAAAAATGTTTCTCAAATGTTTCCAGATCTTCCTGCAGCCAGCTATAGACACACAGGCATCCCCCTTACTAATACCTGTCTGGGGCAAGCCTGGCCAGGTAGAAAGCTGAAGCAGCGATGCACTTACACATGTTTTTGTGCCAAGCAGATGGCTTCCGGCCTTTCGTCCAGCTGAAGGCTCTTATGCCTATAGTAGCACACCTCTGTTTGGGTTTAAATTATGTAGCAGCCATCCTGCTTTCTGTCAGAAAGTACCGTGTTGTTCCAGTTTCCCTCTTATCACATCTTCATTTCTAATCTGGTTGCTGGACACGGCACTTATCATCACGCTTGACTCAATTGGCAAAATTTATCAGAGTGCATCCCTTGTTGGTGAATACAGATCAATAAATACGATACCATCGTAACAACACTGAGCTAATGCTTCTAAAAGGATTTATCCATATCTGCCAACTTCATTTAAAAAAAAGATCTCTTGGTAGAGGCTCAGCAACTGCATTTCAAAGTGTGAGTGTCTGCTAGCAAAACCATTCCCTTTTATTTTCCTTCTTCTTTCCTCTCACAGAAATTTGACCAAGAAAACCTGGCAATGGGAACACACTCTGGTTTTGATTGCATAGTGGCTGATTGGGAATACCATCCCTTTGGCACCATAGCACAAAAACAAGGCAGGTGGTTTAAGAGTCTCAGCCTGCAAACTGGCTCCTGTCAGAAGACCAGGCAAGGGCTGGTGGCTGCATCCTGGGAGGGTTTATTCTTCTTTTCAGAAGAGAGAACTATTCATCTGGTTTGCTTAAAACCAAAGCAAAAAGAGATGCCGGGAGTGAAGCCAACAGCTGAGGTGGAAAAGTGGGAGGAAGGAGATCAGGTGCGGGCATCTTTCAGCCCAGCTGCCGAGTTGTCGTCCGCAGCCTCCTGGGATGAGTTGCCCCCCAGTGTGACCCCATGAGGAGCTGCTGGATGGAAAGTGGGGAGCACCGCTGCACCAGACATCCTCGGTGCCTGCAGGAGGCAGCCCTTGTGGCAGGAAAAACAGCCCCAAGGGTAAGACTATGCCTTTCATTGTGCCCATTTACCACTTCGGGCCTTTCAGCTCCAAGAACATCTAGGTTACAGTCTGCCCATCAAGGAAAAGGTATGTATAATAGCAGCAAAGCATGTATAATATCTGGGAGACTGATACTGCAAGGGTTTAAGGACCCCACTGGCTGCCTTCTTTCCCCCTGCACTGCATGCAGGTGACCCAGTGCCTCTGCATGTGCCCCTGTGAATGGACACATGCCCTCCCTCTTCCTCCTCCTCTTCCCACCTCAGGACATTACAATCTGATCACCAAGTGCTGGCCATGCCACACCCTTCTCCCTTCCCACCTTTGATAAGCCATTTACTTATCTCCCAGGCTGAGAGACCAGCACTGTGGTTATGCCTCTTTCATGGGAATAATTTTTGCATCAGTTCTTTCCAGCACCGGTACCCAGCAACTGAGGTTCAGACCTTTCCAACAGCAGGCCTCAGCCCTGGTCGGCAGCTCACTGGCTTATTTTGAAATAGGGATGAGGATGAATCCACCTGAGGTGCTATAGCAACCCTCTCCCAAAGCCACCTCACTGGCTGACAGACAAAGTAGGAAATTGCTCATCAAACCACAACCAAGCTGAAAGCACTTATAAATTGTTTATTCAGGTGATTTGCATCTGTGAAATTAGCTTGCAGGTGATGCTGCCCTTGTTCCGTCAGGTGCTTTGAAGGATGATTTGCAGGGTGCTCTGCTCTTTCCAGTGGCTGGGGGTAGGTCGTTTGCCTCCTACAGCCTGTCTCGGCCCCCTGAGACCCAGTGTACCCCAGCTCTGATTTGCAAGCAGAGCTGGCTAGCATCCTTGGGGAACCCACCAGGTTGTTGCCTCCTTGGAGCGTGGGGGCAGCTGCGCCGCTTACACATCAGCGCTTTAAGGCAAATCCAAAGCAGTGGCAGTTTACACAGGGCTGTAAGCTGACAGCTCAGGAACTAATGATACAACAGCCCAGAGGTACCTGGGTGACCCAAGTTCTGCTGTGTTTAAAAGATGCATAGGTGAGGTTCTTAAGGACATGGTTTAGAGGTGGACTTGGCAGTGTTAAGGTTAACAGTTGGACTCAATGATCTTAAAGAACTTTTCCAACCAAAACGATTCTATGATTCTGTCTCCCTATCCAGAGATGAAGACTTTACCATCTCTGTTGTAGTAGCCCCATGGGAGTTAAATCCTGGCTCTGGCAACCATCTGGAGTCTTCTCCAGGCTTCAGGTCCTCCTTCCCTGCTGCTGTTACTGTTTCACAGGGTGCCTGTGCACAGCAGTGCTGCAGACACCGTGCTCGCCATACCAGCTCTCATGATGTAGCTGTTTGCCACTGAACGTGCCGAGCTTCACAAACCCC
Organism: Pampusana beccarii; assembly: GCA_013399365.1. NCBI lineage: Eukaryota > Metazoa > Chordata > Aves > Columbiformes > Columbidae > Pampusana > Pampusana beccarii. The sequence continues at coordinate 344,847 of VWYH01003423.1, forward strand.
ATCGTGCCTTCCTCTCTGTGAGCTGCCTTCTTCCCCCCAAGGACCAAGCAAGAAATAGCATCCCTGGGCTCAGCACCACAAGCTGCTGAGGGTGTTGCTTATGCAGCTCAGAAATGAAGAAAAACCGAGATGGGAAGGGATATCAGGAGGCCTGACCCCTTGCTCCCAGGAGTGTGAGTATCAACACCTTTGTTGGTGACTCTATCTCATTAATCTAAATCTTGCTCAGTGGGGCAGACAAAAATATCTTGAAATCCATTTTAACTTCAAATTCGGCGGAGGCCTGTTGTTATAAAATAAATATATTTTTTTGAGTGATTTCACATCACTTAATAACGGGGAAATGTTTTTTTTGTTTAAAGCAGTGTCAGCATTTATTTTGTAGAAATGTTTATCATGGGTACGCTGTTTTGTAACACAAAAGTAACATGCTGTATCCTGGGAACCCTAAAAAAACAGGGCTGCAAGGCATCTCAAAAGAGCTTGCGTCTAACCCCTGCTCCAGGTAGGATTACCTCTATTTAAACCATTCCTGATTATCATCTAACCTGCTTCCCAACATCTTTGGTAATCTTCCCATTAAATTTGCCACAACAGCCTTGCCGTCAAAGGTGCTTTTCTAAATGAAAGCCCGAACTCACGCTCATTAAGAACCTGTTAAGCAATCATTTGCCAAAAATAATTTGGGCAAAACTTCCTCCTGCCTGAGGGTAGACATGAAACTTGCTTTGCCACATATAAGCAGCTCATCTGCCGGCTGTCGCTTTTTTTTTTTATTTTTAAACTAAAATTTTCAGTTTCACCTCTTTATTGGCTCGCATTAGCTTTGTAATTATGTCCCTTGGCGTCAAACGCTGTGGGAAGCTCCCATCCTCTCCTCCTTCAGCCCGTAGTTCGCCAGCCCTTCATGCAGGGCGGTCTCTAACCCGGGTCGGTTTAACTCCCCACCAACCGCCCCGACCGACACGCAGCGGGACTTGCGGCTCCGCTTGACGTTATCACAGCGTGATAACAGGTAAAAAACTACGAGGAAAAGTGTGTGATCGGATTACAAGCTCCCGGCCGGCCGTGGGGCAGAGAAGAAATCCCTGGAGGTTGGGAGGAGGGGAAAAAAAAAAAAAAAAGAGAAAAAAAAAAAAGGCTTACAGCGATTTAAAGTGGTATATTAGGAATTAACCCCCCAAAGCACCGCCCCGGCAGCAGCACTGGCTTTGCCCAGGGAGCAGCGCTTTCTCGGTGCCGTCGCGGGAGGCGATGCCGCCCGCTCCGGGGCGCGGAGGCGGCTCGGGCGGCGCCGCTGGCCCCGCGTCTCCGGCGAGTAACGGGTACGTTTTCCGCTGGCTCTCCCCGACACGACGGCCCCCGGGAGGGGGCGGCCGGGGGCGGGACCGGCGGGGGCGCGGTGAGGGAGGGCTGGCGCCGTCGGTGATGCCCGGGGCAGCGGGACAGAGCCGCGCTTGTCCGCGGGCGCGGAGCGGAGGCGACGGAGGTGAGCCGGGGGGCGGAGTGGAGGGGCCGGGGGCCGCGGCCGCGGGGTAGCCCCCCGACAGAGCCCGGACACAGCGAGGGGAACGCGGATCTCGGGTTGCCTGTGAGCCGGGGCTGGGTGGCTTCGTGCTCCCTCCCGGCTCGGGGAAAGGTGTGTTTTTCCGCGGGAAACTTTTCCACGAGCAGAGCGTGCCCCTGCCCACCGCAGTGCCGGCCACCAGCCGTCCGTGGGCAGCCCTGACGGGCGGGTTGGAGCCGACCTGCCCGAGGGACGGCGGCTCCGCTCGCCCCGTCGGGCGCAGCGGCCGGGAGGGCTGCCAGGCCGGAGGGAGGCGGCCTCCTCCCTGCCCTCAGCCGGGACCGCTGCGCAGCTCTGGGTGGTAGCTTTGCAGACCCCGGTCGTAGCTTTGCAGATCGCAGTTCCTACCGTACAATGCGACAGGGAGGTCTCCCTCCCGGTGGTGGCCAGGCACCGTGAAGGGGAGCTGCCTTCGAATCCCCACAAAGGTTTGTTGAGGGTGTCTGCTGTGCAGGGATAGCTGTCAGAGGGAACTGGTGAGGGTGGGGATGAATATAGCAGCCGTGGGGAAGGGAGCTGCGTATACAGTGTCCACCTGGGCTGTAGTCTGGAAGGGCTTCATCCCATTTGAGAAGGACAAGTCAAATGACTGAAGCTGTGGGTCCAGGTGAATGGCAGCAGCATGGTGGGAGCATGAAGAGAAAAGGGTTGGATTTGATGGAGAAACGTGCAACTCCTCTTTGCCAGCAGTGTGAGCTGGTTTGGGTGCCAGGGTGTAAAGACAGAAGAACTGGGGACAGGAGAAAGTGCAGGTGGCCATCGTGTTCCCTGGCAGATGTGCCCTGAAAAGTGTTGGAGTCTGAGCAGGGATAAGGTCTGAGGAAGAAAGACGGACACTCAGAATAGAGCTGCAGAAATGCTTGCTGGGGTGAGAGAGGGAAGAAAACCCTTGAGAAAGAGGTGTAAGAAAATGCATAACTCTTGTAGCTGTAGCAATCTAAAACTAGTAATGCTGCCGAAAGAAGGCAAGTTTAGAAGGTCTTGCTAAGAACGAACTATCCCAGTTAAACTAATATGTTGTTTCCTAATGCCTGAGAGGTTGCTCGCAATAGACTGGATGTTTCTCAACCCTGAAGGAACTTTCTCTAGCTTCTACTGAGCTCCAAAGTTTTGCACTATTATTCAAGTTTTTTTTGTTGTTGTTGTTGCTGTGGAAGTCAGAGGAGCAAGTCTTACACAGCTCAAATTTCCCTTTTTTGGTTCATGCAGCAATTCTATCAGTGCCTTGAGGCACAGGCACTCCATAGGAGGAAGCACCAACTAGGGAGTCATAAGTGAGGCCTGTTCTCTTGTTCGCATGCCCCTCATGTAATAACACTAAAATGGCAGTCATCCTTGAAGGCCAGATGGTGTGATGATGGGTGAATAGGAATCTCCCTGCCATGAATTAGTCTTAGGTGTGTAATTGAGGTAGAAGCTGGTAGTTATGCCTGAAGTTTGCCTTCTCACACGTTTTCCACTGACTCAAGGCATTGGCTGACTATATTTTTCCTGCTCAGGGATATCATGGGGCCAAGTTTAGTAGCTGCAGACCATGAAGCCCTTGCTGTGCAATTTGGTGTTACTGTAGAGCTAAGTTAGGTGACACTGAAAGGATGCAGCTTCCTGGCTGCCTGTTCTTGCATCTCTGTGCTGATATCTGTGCCTGCCTCACCCTGCAGTGGAGCAAAACCAGTTCTGGGCACTAAGCCAGTAAGAAAATAAAATCTTTCAGCAGAATTGGCTTTTTGATGCTTTAGCTTTCAAGGCTGGTCACAGCAGGGTCAGAGGTGTGCCAAGGAAGAGCCTGAAAAGGAAAGGAGCAGGGCTTTAGAAACAATTAGGCATTGCCTTAGTTTTGTCTTGTCATCAGCAGATACTTTGGTATGAGATACTTATGAATAATTCTACTTCCATTCTACTTTTGTTGCATTTGTTTGGTCATTAGTATGTAGAGAAGCCACTGTCTGCCTGTTGCAATTCCCATATAAACCCAAATATGTCTATATATTCCATATATATAGAGGGGAGACCAGATGAGCAGCATATAGTGCTGGATACATCCCGCTATCAGTGCTGCTGTGGTTTGGGTCAAGTTCCAGAATGCGATGGCAGGAGAGACTGGGGACACCCCTTTTGTCTTTACTGACAGCCCCTCAGTAAATCAGTGTAGCTGCGCTATAATTTTGCTCCCTAAGGGTTGTGCTCCTCATGCTCATTAAAAGCTTGGACTCTGTCTTCTGGCTTTGAGATCCCTTTCTCTGCTCTCATCTGGAGTTAGGTTTTTCTCACAGGAACTCCTGAACAAAGAAAGGCTTAAAACTCTATGTGTTGCTGTGTTGTTCACATTCCAGGGCAGATTCACAAATGTTATTTTTTGGATGGTGCTTTCACTGGGAAACAGGTAATATGTTACCAGCTTATTTCTTTGCTTGTAACTCCCTTCTTTGCTTGTCTCTACTGGCTTTTACAACTATCTTAAACCGGGACTGGGAACTCTGCTTAACAGTTTAAATGAGGTCTGGTGGAACTTCAGATTATGGCATTGCGAACCAACCACTCCTCTCTGAGCAAAGGATTAAGTATAATTACCTTAGTATTTAGATTTTTGTGTTAAAAGGAAAGTGTTCATAGTCCATGTTTCTGTATAACTGCACAAAACCTCCCACCTGTGCAAGATACATCGGTTAATATCTCCCAGTCTTTAGTATGTTCAGCCTTGCAGTGGACCTGTCAGACAGGAAAGTACGCTTTCTGTGTTCAAAGGAGGAAGGTTGTGTTCAGAGACAGAAAAACAACCCCTGAGATCCTTGAAGAAATTTAGATGTTGACTTCAGTATGATGTCAAGTTGGAGGTAAGATTCTGTGCTTCAGTTTTAATTGATGTGTTCCTTTGCCTGTAAGAAGCATGTTGCAGAACAGCAAAATAAATAGAAATCCCTTGAATCCATACGTAGTCTGCTGTTGGACCATCCTTCCTCTCCAGCATGTCTCTGGATTTTAAAAGTGGAGAATTAAAGTGTCGTCCAGATTAAGGGAAGGAAAAATCATTACCTATGGACCTAACAGGCTTAAAGTATTTAATCATCAGTATGCTCTGATACATTGTATCTCTTCACTTGTTAATGCTGCTGGACGCCCGGTCACATATGACCGACCTGAAGAAGGGGACGGCAGTGCCTTCTCTCTGTTTTGCAAGATCTGCTGTGAAACTCTTGCATAAACTTGTAGGTAGCAGTAATGCTGGTGACTAACAGGATTTGCTCATTTCTTGACCAGGCTTAGTTCCATATTTTCACAGTCTACTCGTATGTGCTTATGATTCCAAAGAGCTGCTCATTTTCCAACCATGTGCCAGTATTTTCTTGAGCTGTGAGGGTTCAAATAGTGTTTAAACTTAAAGTTTCCACACAGCTTTCAGCCCTATTATACGATGAGTGTGCCTGGCTTTCTACAAATATGCAGTAATAGGAAACTACTATTTGAAAGCTGTTGGTGGCAAAGAACTGTATCAGTTTTCTACCTGATCTACTGCTAGCATCTGTCCCTTTTGTCTGTCTTTTGTGCAGCCTCCCACAGCCACATTCTGCCTTATCTTTTAAGTATTGATGAGGGGTTTATGTGATCTGCTTCTCCAAAGCTAAAAGCTGTGAGGTACAAAACCTGCACCTTTCAATTAAAGAAGACCCAAATGTGAAGCTCTACAAAAAAGCATTGGGAAACTTTTCTTGACAGGATGCTGAATAGCATGCTTCTGTACTATTTTAGGAGGAAAGAGGGATATCAGTCTGACTATACACTGTAGCTATGGTCTTGATTTTTGCCAGTCTTTCTCTACCCAGGTCTGTCCACAATGCTCCTGCTCCCCTTTGTGCCCCATGGTGACCTTGGCATCTTTCCTTGCTCAGCTGTACTCATTGCATTGCTTGGTGCTCCCACCAAGATGAAACCCTTCACCACTCCATCTCCCAGGGACCTTGCTTTGGCACAGCAGAGCCCAGCAGCCTGACACTATATTGTGTCTTCCCCCAGCAGTGCACTGGGGAGCCATGGGGCGCACTGGGGAATGAAGGAGCTGGGCAGGCCCTCCCCAGCCCATGCCAGCCCCTGTGAGCCAAGTGGGGCAGCCCTGGGGGTGAGGCAGCTCTGTAGCCAGGCTGGGGGTCGAGATCAGTGGGACACAGGGCCAGACACAGGCACGACTACAATGTTAGGGGCAAGAGCCTCGGTGTAAGAGTCCTCTCCATGTTTCTCAGCTCCTTCCCGTTCCCTGCCTGCAACCCAGCTGCCTCTTGTGGTGTTTTCTCCTCTGTTGAGCAATTCTATCTCCTCTCCTGCCTCACAGCTCTGGGTTGACGATGCTTGCTGAAGCCACCCGATGTAGCTACTTCTCCCCAGTGTCTCCTGTGCTCAGCTCAAGGGCCATGGCAGAATGGGGAAGAAGGTGTGGGGCAGAGCAGTGTGAGGAAGGATGCGCCTGCAATGGGAAAAGGAAGGTGCTACGGCCCACCATGAAGGAGGGACAGAGGTTTAAAAAAAGTCAAATGAAGGGTGTACTTTGAATTACCACAGGACTTTTTGAATTGGGAGGCAGTTTTACAACTCCCAAATCACCGGGGTGCTGTACTCTGCAGCTGAGAGGGCTGACCAGCTGTACGATACCTAGTGCTGGGGCCTCTGCAGTATGTTCTGCTGTTGTGTCTGTCAGGTGCAAGTATATCTTATCACTTTGTTTGTGAAACAGGCATAGAAATCTCAGGAAGACACCAGGCTGTAGTGTTTTCTTTGTGCTTATGAAGCTTCACTAAGAAATACTCAAGATGATTTGAGATCCTTGCAAGGACACACGGCATCTTATATTTCAATAAATAGTCTAAAGACTAGTGACAGATTTTCACAAAGTTAAGAAGAAAATTAATCTTCCTGGCGTTTTTTGCATAACATCAGGTGTCTGTGGAGGGGTGAGGGGCAGATATCCAGCAGAGGGCCCTCCCACCCTGCACCACACGTCTCGGTGGTATCTCCACTGGGGTGCTGCTCACTCCTGCAGAGCTCCCTGGAAGGCTTTGGGAAAGCTGCAAGTCAGAAACGACGCTTCCCCTTCAGCTCTATGTTTGTTTGAGCAGTTCAGCCCTGTATTCATTCGAGTAGGCAGTGATGTTTCAATATTAGAAATATCTGCTCTTGATTGGGTAGCTAAATTCTCTAGGTGAATGCCATGTGGGGTGTGAACAGCGTTGAATTTTAAAAGGAATGCATTCAGGGAGGTTACATATGACCCTGATATGCACTGACTGAGCTAAGTGTAAGTGTCATGTTATCATAAAGTGTGCAGAAGTGAAAGGAATCAAATGCATTGTCTCTTGGTGTCTCATGTACAGCATTAGTATTGGGGGAAGCCTTAAGAAGCAAGAAACTTTAACTTAGATTCAGGTTTTGTAAAAAGACAAGGCATTTAAAATGTGTTAGCTATGGTACCTGGTACCTTTGGAAAGGTCACCATATTGCCCCCTTAGGCTGTGATCGTGTGAGTGGCTTCATACAAACTGACCTGCAGCTGCTTCATTACAATGTGTAGCACGGGGACAGAACCAAAAAGCACAGCCCCAACCATGAGTCCTTCACCCACCTGTCTGCTGCAGCTGCCTTATTCCAAGTATTTCTAGAGACCACCCTTGATTATTACACTGCACAGCACTAAGTAACAGTTCAGAGTATCACTTCATATTTACTGTCTTGGCAAACGTGCTAAACTTCAAAGAGAGAAGGGATAAAAGTGGAAGGGACGGCGCAGAGGAGTATTATGTATGGTCTTTGGACTGAAAGATGCTGCACCCTTTGCTTTGACAATTCGTGTAGTCTGTAGATCTGTTTTTTTCCTAATTTGTTTTTAATGAAAGCTTTGTAAGCTGTAATTTTCCATTGTGCTTGAAAGGAAGAAAATGCATATCTGTAGCTGCTCTGAAACACAGTAATTAGCAACTGATTTCCGTAAACTTTCAGCTTTTTTTTTCTTTTTGGTTATACTTAAGGGTACCTTAACACCAAATGTAACTGATGAGAATTGTGCCCAATGGTTATCCTAAATTCCCCTACATCTAGATTCAAGCTTAATATATTTAATTTTGGTGCACCAAATGTTACTTGAAAGTCTACCTTAATTCTTCTTTGATACCAGTTTGAGATTTTAAGGTTTGTGTATTTTCTTCTGACTTACATTTCCAGTGGCTTTTAGAGGAAAAGCTATAGTACACCCTGCAAAAAAACTTGTCATGGCTTTCTGAGAAAATCAAAAGCAAGGGTTAAAACCAGCTGGCAGAGAGGAGTGGAATTGATGGATTTGATCTTCTCCATGAAGCAGCAGCAAAAAGGCGCTCGATCTTTTCTAATGTTAATCTGGGAAAACATCCTGGATTCAATATTAGGGAGCATTTAAAAAGCATTTAAAATAACACTTATCCTGACCTATGTAGAAATGCTCTAAACTTCTATTGTGTCATCTTCAGTGAATCGCAGCCCTGTTTACCTTGTGGAAACTGTTGAATGGCATACTCTGTGCCATGCTGAGCCAACAGCATATTGCTTCAGCCACGGTTAACTAACCTTCAGGGCTGAAATGGGAGTTATCTGGCAGCATGTGAAGGCAGCTTTGTGGCATGGAAGATGTTGTGATTGATGCTGAGATGTGACACACTGTCCTGCACAGAAAGTACTGTATTAAAGGAACTTCAAAATAACAAACAAGTTTATTCCTCAGTGTGAGCACCACAGTAAATTAAAAAGTGCAGCCCAGTTTCTGTGAGGGAGGACCTGGCTCTTTACTTGTACTGCTGTGATACCTGTTTGCTGCTAAGTCATCTCTGTGTTGTTCCAGCAAAGTCTTAAAGCACCTCTTTCTGACAGGGTCAGGAAACTCCCTTGCTCAGAGCTTATTCATGTTTGCTTTGCACTTCTAAAGTAAAAACATGACTGAATTTAAGCAAATGCAGCTGCATGTTTGCGTTGGTGTGGCAGTCATTTCTGTGCTCACGATCATTTCTTCTTGCTTTGTTTTCATCAGTCAAAATTACTAGATGGGACATCAGTGGCGTATCACCATCAGCTGTCTACAAGACAGCTTCAGATAAGACTTCAGCCAACATGACGGGAAGAAATGGAGCTTTTGCTCTAGCTTAAGGGGTGCTTGCACTGCCCTGGAGGAGCGTGTGGTTTCTTTGGTGCTTTCACTGTTGTTGCTCAAACAGCTGTTGTAACTGCTGAGAATTTTTAGAAGAATCAGACTGGGACATTGCTATTTCCTCACTCTTCATACGGGAGAAGTGTTTAAGGAGCAGCAGTGTTCTTTTAACTACACTCCCTCAGGTTTGTTCTTCAGTTGACTTTTTCTGTGGAAGCTAAACCCTCAGAAAAACTTCCTATTCATTTTGTAGGCAAAACATTCCTCCTTTTGTTGGAAACTTCTCCATAAGTTGGTTTAGCTGCGACACAAAGCCTTGCTTTCTGGAGAAGGATGTACAGGTGGGTGGCAGTGCTGGGACGTCCTTACCTTCCCGCTTAACTGGTAGAGAGTCATTTGGCATGTGCTAAGAAGGCAATTGGGGTAGGCTGTTGACAGGCTTGAGCAAATTATAAAATTAGTTCTCTGGAATGTGAAGCCACCAACAAATTGTTAGCAAGCCCTTTGCATTGAAAGTATGTAAATGGTGATGTGTCATGGTCACTCATTTTTGTTTAAGCAGTTTATAAGGAATTGTACAGGGAGCTTTTGGAAGCAGATGTTACCACAAAGAGAAATAAATACACGAGTCTTTTGGGAAGTCAGTAACCTTGACCATCCAACATGTTTTATAACCAGTTTTGTTTCCACTACGAAGTGAAGAACTGTTCACCAGTTGGTAATCCAACATTCAAATCCAGATTTCACCCTTACACGAGGTAAAAAAAGCAAGCTAGGGATTTCTCTGTGTTAGATGTAAGTGGCAGGGCTTGGGGAGCTGGGGGCTGCACCAGTAACCTCTGTGGAAACGGGACATAAGCTGCACTGTGCTGATTCCAGCTGGTTCTAGCCAGCTCCAAAATAGATAAAAACAGCTCATTGCACACCAAAACTGCAACCGATCACAGCAGCACATGGTGCCCCTGCTCAAATATATTTAAGAAAGGGTGGTAGCTGCTGGGGACAGGAGTCACAGAAAGGAGATGCGGGAGGAGGCACGTTAGGAGACACAGAAGGGCACACATGGGGCAGGAGGCACAAAAGGACATGTGTGAGGACAAATAAAAGGAGAAACAAAAGCACAGATGTGAGGAGGCACAGGAGGAGTTGTTAGTGGAGATAAAAGAGGACATGAAGAGACGTGTCTGCAGTAAAAGGAGGAAGAAATGGAGGAGACATGTGGAAGGGGACATTGTTTTGGTACATGGCTGGAGTTGTTCTCTTGGAAGGATGTGCTCTATGCTGGAGAAGGTACCCTTGAGGGACTGTGACCCATACTGCAGCAGGGACACCCCTGGGGATCTGTGGTCTGTGGATGACCCACACCAGGACAGGGACACCCCTGAAGGGCTGTCGCCCAGGGAGATAGGCACACATTGAGGGACTGCAGGCTGTGAAGGACACATGCTGGAGCAGTGGAGCAGTAAGAAGCAGGAGCAGTGGGGGAAAAGCGAGATGCAGGGAGCAGCCAAAAGAAACTGTTGTGTGCTGACCTATGACCTGCTGTGCTGCCTGTTGCCTCACTGAAGGAATTGGGACAGACTGAGTGTAACCCACAGCGAAAACAAGGGAAGTTGAGACTATGAGGGGGGGAGGTGTTGGACTGAAATGAGCCTGGGGAAAGAGGAGGAAAGGTGTTTTCGCAAAGTGTTTGTTTAATGTTTGGTTGGTCATCTTGTACCTGAATCAGTAACTAAAAGTTTATGTTAATTTGTAATAAATTAAGTGAAATTTCCCAAGTCAATAAAGTTTTGCCTACGGCAGTATATTCGTTATTCTGGGATATAAAATGGTTGAGCAATGACATGGCCAAACAGTATGAACTTCTGTCACATGCCACCAAGGCAGGAACAGATGACTCAGATTCATTGGACCCCTTGTTTGGAATAGAATATACATGATACTTAAGGTTTGTAAACAAAGACTTTTATTTTGCAACTTGGCCCAATCAGTGAATAACTTAGTGGCACGAAGTTTTATGGCACGTGTGGGGGTTTATACCTTATGTTACTTATTACTTATTAAAAGGAAAGCAAAAGGATAGAAAGAGAGAAAAGGGAGACAGAGATATCACCACCCTTTCAGCTCCTGTGATGTGTATGATGGAGTCTGTAGTCTCGGATCCAGCAATGCGTATTGTAATAAGTCCTCCAGTGCTTGGCTCAGTTCCTGTGATTAGAATGGTGGGCAGAGTAGTCCTCAGGATGGTAGGCACGCTACCAGTGCTTGTTCATGTGTGCTTTTTATAGTCAAATTTCTGCCTCCCAATTGCCTGTTGCCTGAGTAATCTTTGATATTCTGTGCAGGCATCACCGAGGCGTGACTGCGAAAGGTGGAAGAGTCCCGAAGGGTCTCAGGCAATCTTAAAGGGTCTTGAGCAGTCTGGGGTCTTCTCCCTTAGCGCCATGCTTATCGGAACATGGTACTGTGCACCCTTCAGCATGTCCCCGCCTCCTGTTGCAGTTGGCCTTTTCCCTGTGGTTTGTCGTTGTCATGTAAATTGCTCGCTTGCCTTATTGTGATGTCCTGCCTCCTGTGGCTCATTTTTGCAGAACTAGTTTTGCAAAATTTGCAAAATCTGCAAATTTGCAAAAGCAAGTTTTGCCACAATGTTTGAGACATTACCCTTTCAGTCTCTCACACCACCCCATGGCTCAAGCACTGTACTTTAATTCTTTGTCCAAGGGTGATGATTCTGACATGACAGATAGAGGACAGAGGCGATGAAAAGACAAGGGAAGAGAGAGACGGGTTTCAAACGTTGTCTGTATAGTCTTCATCAAGGGTAGTAATTTTTACAAAACGGATAGAGGATAAAGATAAGAGTTGTAAAATCATACGTTAGCAAGGCCAATCATCAAAACAAAAAAACCCATAAATCAACATCATAACAATATCTAAAAGCCATTTTCCCCAACCTGTAGGTCCTGATGATTTTAAGAGAGAGTTGAACCAACGTCCAGGGCTTCAGCTGTTAGACCAGTCCTTTGGCTGCTGTATGGGAATAACGCAAGAATGGCGACAAGGATAACTTTAAATATGCTCAAGTGACTGCAGCTGGGGTGTAGAAAAATACATAAATCACAAGTAGAACCTCTGTGTTTAGATAGCAGGCCTGTGAAAAGACTCATAAAGGCACCTTATGATATATCCTTGAGATTCCTGCAGGCAAAGATCAAAGCAGTGTGGTAAACTGTGCCTGCGTGAATCCTTTTATACAGGCCAAAATGAGCAGGCTCATAGATCTTCAACCAGGGCTGAATTCTGCAGCGCCTGTGTTTCTGTTGGTGTCATCTCTGCCCAAGAGCTTAAGTGCTGTTTCAGAGTTCCCCTGGTAGCGAGGTAACAAAAATAAATTTGCTCTTTGCATTGCACTTGTGGCCTCTGGTTGTTCTTGCGACCTGCTTGCATTGGCTCACACAGCTACATTGCCTGGGAAAGCTTTCTGGTTTGCCACTATACTACAAGGAACATGTACACAGGTAACTTCATAGGACCAGTAACAAGTTTGGTTCCACAACTCTGCCCAAGTAGTATTGCTCAGGAGTTGATACAAAGCTTTTGAGTATTCAGTCCATGTCACATCACTTTTCCACAGCTGTCCATCTTTCTGTTCAAGAGAATGCGTCTCGATTATTCCAGACATTATGTTTTCCCTCAGTGTGATTAAGGTTCTTTAACTCATTTTCCAGTATTTTTGTAAGATTCAAACTAAATTTAAATCCTTCTGCTGGCAAGCTGGGGAAGGCAACACATATCACCTGGCCTGTCTGGTTCCAAATATGTATGAACCCTTGTATTAATTCCCAAGCTAAATTTGATATATTCTGGTTATGCACTGGCAAAACCACTGTTAGTCCTATGCAACATTTGAATACACATTTATTCCACACCATTTTTTCCTTGTAAGGTAAAAGTGAGCTAAAAGAGAACTAACATATTAAAAAAAACCCAAACAGACTACAATAACAATACTAGAAGGCAATGTAAACTTACTTTAAAAAAAAAATAATAATTGAAGGGATGCTCCACTGGATGCTGATCTGGTGTTCTTTCCCATGTATGTCAGTAGCTTTCTGTGCATAAATGTTCACTGATGTCTTTAAAATGAGGGGTACAGTGCCAATGGTGGGTAGTTCTATGAGGACAGGTTATTGGGTGCAGTGGAGAGGGGCCACAGGGTCCTTGTTTTCCTTTTTCCTGGAAGAATAAAGGGGGTTTGGGGACAAAAAGTGGTAAGTCGGGGACAGAAAGTGGTAAGTTGGGAACAACCCTTGGCCCAGGCTTGAACCACCCCATTAATAAAGCTGTAGATAGTTTGGGGTTTTAAGGAGGTCAGGGGGGGTAGGTAATAAGCAACCCCCTCCGAACAGTTTCTGTGAGACTCCTTAAGTGAACTCACTGGCCATCACCTGGCTCACTTACGTGCACACCATGTCCAGTTTCCCACCCTCAGGTCAATCAAATCTCCCTCAGGAGCAGTAGGTGTCTTGGGGCAATTGTCATCCCACCGGGTCAGAGCTCTGCCCTCATGCTACTCTGAGCTGGCAGTTCACTTTTATGGAGTGTCTTCCATACCCTAATAAGCTTTTCCAAGGCCGTGGTAGGCATTCCACCCATTAAATCTCAGGGAATTGCCCCCTCAATTCCTACAACACACGACAGCTTTCTTTTTGTCCCTGAGGCTCCTGGCTCAGGGGGTTGATTTTCCTGCTGTTCCACTCTCTGTAGGTCAGCTTTTGATCAATTCCTGAGCCACCTCTCCCCAAGTCATGGCTCAACCCCTTTGGGGTCCTTGCCTCCCCTCTCCCTGCGGGCTTAGGCATCCCTTACGTGGTCTCGCAAGTGCACCGCATTCAGTCTCAATGGGACAGGAAGCGCACGGATCAGGGGAGTGATCCTGTCAGGGTCTGCGTTTGGCAACATCAGGGAAGGTTGCTGGGGAACTAGGTGCCTGTTGTGCATTAACTGGAGGCAGGCAGCCTTTCGTAAACTTTCAGTCAAATGATTTACGATGGGGGTTTCAATGCTTACTGCGTCTCCTCTTTTTAAAGGGTACAGCCCCCCGCCGCCCGACAAGCAGCTCGTTGAGTTAACCACCACAGCTCTCTTTGATCATCAGTAGTCAAAAATACATCAGGCCCCCAATACCCTTGCACTTCCTCTTCTGAGAGCAGGATTCGATCTCCACCCGTTAATGAAATTCTCCAAATATATTCTGTTTCCGTTTCTTGAGCTAACCTACTATATTTCTCCTGAATCTTTGATAATTAATCCACCGAGTATGGTATTCTTAGGGTGGTAACTTGTGGAGCTGCCCCTGCTTGGCCGTTATCAGTAGTTTCAGTTTTAATAAGGGGCCTCGTAACAACGAGCAACAGCTTGCCCATTTTCGGGATAAAATGCTTCCTGACTAATTTCCAATTCTTTAGTTAGATACAAGGGTTTAAGTCCCTGCTTCTCAGCCGTTTGTGCTAGGGTGGTAAATCTGGGCTTACTGTTCAAAACAGAATCAAGATCCATGTGGTCATCTGATCCCTGCCTATGTTCTTCCAATTCAGACGCTAAGATTTTTCTCTCGGTCTAATGCATCTGATAGAGCTGCATGAGTAGCATTGCATTCCGTGGCTAATTGGTCCTGTAAGAACTTAACCATTTCTTGCCTGGCTCATTTGTCCACGTGCCTGTCCTTTGAGCTGCCACTAGAGCTGCTCCTAACACAGTGCACACTGTGGCTTTCCCCTTTCCCTGATGCAGTTTTTTTTGCTTTAGCAAGGGTGGTAATTCTTTCTGCCAGCACTTTTGGACCACGACAATTAATAAGTAATGTGGTTAAAAAAGAAAATCTCACTCGTTCACTCTTCTTTTAAAACATTAACAGAGTGATAGAGAGAAAAGGGAGAGAACAGAGGGAGGGGAGATAGCAGAGTCTTGTCATTTCTTGCAGCTATATGGAAAAAAAAGTGTGTGTTACCCTCCTAGAGTCTGAAGGAAAGCAGGGGGGTATGGAGGGGAAGGGCAGCTCACTGTGATGTGTCTGTTCCCAGGCACACCAGTGCTTGGTGCTACCGGCTGGATGATGTGTTGTTGTCTACAGGTAGGGTAGAAACGCTCCAAAATGGTCTTTCTGAGAGACTGCAGACATGTTGAAAAATCATAGAATGATAAGGCTTTCATTCAAATGGAGAGAAAAAATTGAGAAACAGAAGAATCTCAGTGGAGATTTTTTTTTTCAGCTAAGGTTCATCTGAAATGGAAAATTCTGTTCTGTTATTAAGCTGACCCATGACTATCTGTAGCAGGCATAATGTCATTCTCTATTACATTCTGCACATTTTTGGTTTGTCTCACAAAATTTCTGGTTTTACTGTTGGATTGTTTTTATTTCTTTTAAATTATGAAAACTTTTGCCAAAACGGAAACAGGGATTCAAGTAGAGAAGACACTAAAACGTTTTGCATCTTTCAGATGTATCTTTTTTCTTTAAAGAATATATTCCATGTGAAATGTTACTGTTTTTTCCTTTACTAAGAGCCTGGCACCACTTTGACTATTCAGGCTTTGAGGAAGGTATTGGCACGTGGATGACAGCATCCTTCAGTTAGACTGTACCTTGACACACTGTTGTGGTTTAACCCCAGCTAGCAATCAAAACCATGATATCCACTTGCTTGATCCCTCTCCAGCCCCAAGTAGGGGAGAGAATCAAAACGGAAGGGAGAAACAAATGGGTTGAGATAAAAACAGTTTAATAAAATAACTAAATAATACTAATATATTAATACTAGTACTGATAATATGTAAATTAAAAATAAATATAAATATAAAATAAGTGATACCCAATGCAATTCCTTAAAAACTCCATCCATGCCACACAGCCAGTCCTAGGAGGAGAGCACCCTGGTCCTGAACAGCCAGTCCTGAGGAGAGAGAAAAAAGACAGAAAAGGCCCAAAGGCCAACTGCAAAATGGCAGAACAGCAAAAGGCCGAACTAAAGGAACTACCAAAAGGAACCAAGCAAAAACTGAGAAACTGAACTGGAATGGATCTAATGAGCTGGAAAAAAACGACTCCAGCTATATATAAGAAAAATGACACTAACGCTATGGAGTATTTTCACTGATCAGCTTGGATGTCAGTCAAGGTCTGTCACATCCATGCCCCCTTTCCTAGCTGCCTCGCACTTGCAGATAGCCCAGAAAGACCTTGGTCTCCCAGACAACACCTAAGATATCAGTAAGTTCTTACATTCTCCTCATGACAACTCAAAAACACAGTAAACTTACTTGAAGAAAACATTAACTCTATCCCAGGGTGCTATCTTGTTATTCTCAAACTAAATCCAAACAATGACTGTGCTAGCTATGAAGAATAAGAGTTTCTAACTGCATGAAGAAAATTGATTTGATTTCAGCTCAACGAGCACATGCACCTTATTCCAGACTGTCAAAAACTGTTGGACTTTTTGGGAGATAAACTCAGCTCTACTCTTCCATCTGCGGCAACGTATCTCTTTATGGTTAAATGTACACGTTGGACTTCAGAGATGTTAACTTGGGGGCTGGCCACGACAGTCGCACCAGGCTTGTAGAAGTGGAAATAGCACTACGTATCTCAGCTCAACTGCCTGACAGGAGGCTATATGGGTGTACCCCCACACTTGAGTGTACTGCTGGAGAAGGTCTGGCTTTGTGGGTAGGATAGGTGGGAAAAGAGGAGAATGTGTCTTTTGAAGATGACTGCTGTAGAGAAGGCTTAGTGTTTGATTTGCTTTCACAAAACGTGGTTTTAAATGATGAAAGAGGAAAAATATTATTTTTTGCAGTGAAGGTAAGTGTTAAGTACTTTAAGTCTAGAGGCTTAAATGTAAAATGAAGAGCACGGTCAAGAACAGAGGTGCTGTGTGAAGCAACATTATAAACTCTACCATGTTGTGGAGCTTTGTAGCAAATATGGGACACAGGGTGGTTATCGAGGAATAAATGGAAGGGAAACAAGTACCATTCCGTGATTCTGGGAGCTGAGAACTCTTGACAGTAACAGATGATAGCACTTGGGACTTAAGTGAGTTCTCAGTTTTGGGGATGGCTGGTGGGTGATTCTCCTCTGGGGAAATGAAACACCTCAGAAGCAGGTGTTCCACTCACTGTCTGGTGCCAGGATCATTAGTACGGCAGCAAACTGGAGGACAAGAGAGAATCTAAAATCCTAGTGTCTAGGGTTAGAATAATAGAATTGTCTTGGTTGGAAAAGACCTTTAAGATCATTGAGTCCAACTACTGACATAGCACTGCCAAGTCTACCTCTAAACCACGTCCCTAAGAACCTCATCTATTATACATGGAACATTTCATTTGTTAATCCCGTGTTTGAAGACTATAGTCTTCAAAGCACAGCAGTCAGGAGAAAATACTTGGAAATGCAACAAATATAAAAGTATAACTTACTAACTAGCAAATAATACAAGATTTCAGTAGTAACTGAAGTATTCTCCTTTACTATTTCAAGCTGGAACACTGAAACTTAAAACAATTCCCGCATTTTAGCACTGACACAGATCTGCAATACGTCTGCTTTGAAAATAATGGACTGATGAAGATAAAATTGGATAAATGCTGTATTTCCTTACAAGTAGTAAGCCAGGGAAGTAAGGGTCAGTCTTGGTTTGTGATAAACAAAGGGAGAGGTTTGACCATATTTTGTTTCTGAAGGAGAGCTGTCTTTGCTAGAGGGCAACATGTCATATCAGATCCAACAGCCCGAGAGAGGTAAGACTGCTGCTGCTCTGTATCCAGACAGTAGTGAGGCCGAAGATGCGTGCCCACAAAGCACACAGATGTACTACATACACATGCACGTATACATGTCTGGCCACACAGCTCACAGTTGCTGGCACACACACAGCTGGCCAGGACTTGCCATGTGCCGTAGCCGATCCCTCTGTGCTCTCGCCTTTAGAGACACACAGGTGCTCTCACACCCAGAGCTGGCCCTTAGGAACTCACTCGTGTTCCTGGCTCCCAAGCCACTCTGTGTACTCACAGGCTGGTCCAGTTGATCTTTGCTAGCTGTTGCACGCTTGTGCACCCACACTCGCTCCAGTTGCTGGCACCATGCACACATGGACCCTCAGCCTGCGGTCTGACCACAATTACTGCATTCACATCCTGATATGCACGTGTGCATACAGAATAGAAAGCACTCACCCAGGGAAAGAGTCAGAAAGGAATTTAATAAGAAGGCAGGAGACTACACTGATCAGGGCACAGCCAGACAAGCATACTGACCAGCAAGCTAATTACCTGCATCTTGCCTTTTTTATCACCTTGCACCTCAATTTTCCCCCTCTTGTTCCTCCCCAAATCACCTTTGCTGGGATGGCGAACTCCTCTGGAGACCTTCATCTGAGATCCTGCCTGCCGTTGTGCTTCTGTACTCCTCTAAGCTTGGGTAGATGGGCTGATGGCCTCTGTGATGGACGTGGGAGTATCCTAGTAGGGTGTATTTGGGTTCCCTCTCCTGTCATCAAGCCTCTGAGCTTTTTGTGGGTGTGCAGATGAGCTTGTCACATAACCTTACAACCTGAACATGGGCTGTGGTTTCTGATGGGACGCTGCCATAGCATGAAGAAGCCAGGTTGGTTTTTTTAAAGCTGACCTAAAGGCATAATGCCAGCATGCCAGCATGAAGGAGAATAAGGCATATGGCTCTGCCACACTACTGTCTTGAGGCTCGTGGTCTGCTGCTTTCTCTATCAATGTCTTTTTCTTCTTTCCTTCAGATCACGACGGTTGTCTTGGGAGAGCAGGCTCTGATGAGAGTGAGAACGCTCAGGATGCCCAGCTGCCTGCTAAAACTGACCAGGGTGGTGCTGAGCCACAAGCTCAGGGCTCTGTTTATCCTCATCTTTAAGTTCACATCCTTTGCCTGCATCATTTTGTACTGGAGAATCACAGAGGACCCTAAGGGCAGGGGCCGGGTCTACAGCTTGCCTGTTGAAATCCACTGCGCTCGCTCTGTGCCTTCTCCTCCCCACACCATTGCTGGTGAGCCCCCTCCTTCCCCAGGGGATGTGTATTTTGTGGAGACCTCTGAGCGAATTAACCCAAGTTACCTGTTCACGTGCTCTGTGGAGTCAGCGGCCCGGGCGCACCCTGGGACACGGGTTGTGGTGCTCATGAAAGGCCTGGCAGAGGGGAATGTCTCATTGCCCAACCACTGGGCATTCTCANAAGAACTTGAAGAACCTCACCAATGTGCTTGGTACCCAGTCCAAGTATGTACTGAATGGGGCTTTCCTGTCCTTTAAGCCCAAACACAAGTTCATAGAGCTTTGCATGCAAGACTTTGTGGATAACTACAACAGCTGGATCTGGGGGCACCAGGGCCCACAGCTCCTAACACGTGTCTTCAAGAAGTGGTGCTCCATCAGGAGTCTTCAGAGCAGTACGAGCTGCAAAGGAGTGAGTGCTCTGCCCCGTGAGGCTTTTTATCCCATTAGGTGGCAGGACTGGAATAAATATTTTGAAGTGGTCAGCTCCTCAGAGCTTCAGCACCTCTTTCGTAACACCTACGCAGTGCATGTATGGAACAAGAAGAGCCAAGGGA
This sequence comes from Pampusana beccarii, assembly GCA_013399365.1. Lineage (NCBI taxonomy): Eukaryota > Metazoa > Chordata > Aves > Columbiformes > Columbidae > Pampusana > Pampusana beccarii. The sequence continues at coordinate 364,218 of VWYH01003423.1, forward strand.
CAAGGTTAGAGATCCCATCTCAGGCTCTGCTGGTTCAGCTGCATTCTCAGTTCTGCCCTGCCACGTACGAAATCATGAAGAAGGACTCTGAACGGCAGTGACTCAGGGGTCACCTACGAGGTGTTGCCCGGGAGCCCACAACTCTCCAGCTGTTCCACCACCAATGAACGTCCTTTTGAAGTGAGGTGGTGAGAGTGGAGGATAAAAGCCGTTTGTGGGGTGTAGGAGGATCTCGTTGCTTCAACCAATGTCTGTGCAGCTCTTTGTCTTGATTTTAGCTGCCTACCAGCAACACTTTGTTTCTTTTCAGGACCTTTCTTCTGCTCTGCTTGGTCAGGTAGAGAAATCTCAGGAGGGGAGCAAGTGCTGGGACACTCGTGGCAGCCTCCATCAGCCTTTGAGAGGAAAAAGGCACCTTTCTGTGGCCATAAACCTGGAAGAGGCCTTTGTAGAAATGCATATCTCATCACCTGACTCTCAGGACTTCTGCAGTCCTCAAGGCAATGAAAGGAGATGGGAGAGCAAAGAACGGGAACTGAGGAGGAAGTTAAGGACGTGCTAGAGGAGGTGTCCTGAGAAAAATACAGAGGAAGACAGAGAGGAGAGGAAGGGCTAAAGCAATCTCTTTCTTTTCATTCCCTTCTCTTCTGAAGCCTTTGGTGGAGAACGCTTTCTCATGTCTGGTTGGGCAGACTGCTGCAGTCTCTGATTGACATCGTAGATTAAAGATGTGGAAATTTGGTGTGAATAAGAACATGACGATCTGAGGCCAGCTTATCGTTTAGAAGGAGCTCTTGCACAACAGTGATGTATTTTATAGTAGTGGCAAATAAACACCCTGTGATGAGCAGGAGAGCTCATCCAAATCACACCTTAAATTGCACCTGGCACAGGAAGAACTGAACTATCTTTTACACTGAATTTGTGACCAAATGTCCATGCCTGCATCTAAGATAAGCACCTGGATGGAGCCTAAAGGAAAGGTGTGATATTTGTAAGTATTTCAAAGGTTACAGTGAGCTGGGTAGGGAACACGTGCTGTCAAAATTCAAGTCCATTTATGAGTCGTTTATGGTTGACCTCTTCAAGTAGCCTGGAGTACTCCTGGAATTCACTGTCCGGGAGTACAAATCTCTCCTGGGAGGTGTTGAGGAGGGCAGTGGAAACTTTACTTCTCTTCCTGAACATCTTCTCGAACTGCAGTGGAGAAACTTAATGTATCTCTCGCAAAATGCTGTTGTGTCTTTGAGGGTTCCCACCACAGAGGCAAGGTGTTAGACATACTGTGGGAGAAAACACGTTTCTTGCCTTGATGGTCAAAATTATGTATTAATGGTTTTACAGTTCCTGTCGGAAAATAATGGAGAGAGAATAGTGAGAAACAAGAATAAGGCTGAGATCATCAGCATCGCTACATCTGGTCCCCACCACACTCTAAAGGGGATCACTGAGGCATGTGAGCTTGGCACTACAATAGGGTTAATGCAGATGAGCAGAATATCGGTCATACCCTCTCCTACACTACTAAGAGATTATGATCTTCCTGTAAAATCTTTCCTGCCTCCACAGTGCCTTCTTTTCTTACACCTAGGACGAGCAATGGGGTGGTCCAATGGCCTCTTTGATGACCACGCCTCTGTCAGACCTCCAATGTCACCTGTCCCCAAAGTGACAGCTCATTCCTGTGGTGCTTCCTACCTCCTCTGAGTGTGACTCAAATGATTTCTGTATCTGCAGCTGTCTGAGGCCTCTTCTGTGTCCCAGGTCAACCATAGACAATGTGATGTTTGCTCAGTTTAGCCAAGGCAATGGTCAAAAACGTGAAAGATTGTGCATGCAACTTTTCTCTGTTTGTCTCAGGTTTATTTGTCTCTTCTTTGATGGTAAAGATGAGAAAGACGGATTGCCCATCACTTTTACAAAAGAGTTCCCTGCCCTTCGGGGAACATAGCCATGGGGGTTTAAGGAGGGTATCAACAGCTTGGAGCTGGGCTGTCTGGTGTTGATCGGAGCCCAGTGCTGCTGTGATTGAAAGCTACCTGCCTGTGAGTTGGGCCGGGAATGAGGTCTGTGCACAAGTAACTACTCTGGAATGAAGAAGCTGTGGAAACACCCCTGCAGTGGTGGGCACCACATGCATGTATGTATGTAGTACGCCTTTTTGGTCTGCCCAGCTTATGGTATATCCTGAAGGCATTCAGGATTTTGAATGTCTGCAGTTCTTCCCAACACTGAGCATCTTAAAGAACAAAGACTTTGTGGGGAAACAGCAGATCTTCCTGAGTGTATAAGCATTCTTCAACACACTCAGTGGTATAAATGGATGCAGTTTTCACCCCCTGCTCTCACTGTCATTACTCTGTGGGGTTTTTCACTGCTTTCTTTAGAGGCAGCTGCACAATTGTCAGCCCTGGCCTGGTGTGTGGTCAGTGAGGCATGGTTTCTCCTTCTATTGGTTCCTTCTTTTTGGGCTCTTTGGGCTAAAAACCAGAAATCTTGGTGAACTAGGAACCACTACCATAGAATATCCTGAGTTGGAAGGGACCCACAAGGATCATTGAGTCCAGCTCCTGTCCCTGCACAGGACGACCCCACAGTTCACACCATGTGTCTGAGGGCCTTGTCCAGTCTCTTCTTGAACACTGTCAGGCTTGGGGCCGTGACACCTCCCTGGGGAGCCTGTTCCAGTGTCCACCACCCTCTGGGGGAAGAACCTTTTCCTCATGTCCAACCTAAACCTGCCCTGGAACATCTTCCTGCCATTCCCTTGGGTTCTGTCACTGGTCACTAAAGAGAAGAGATCAGCGCCTGCTCCTCCCCCTCCTCTTGTGAGGAAGCTGTAGCCACCATGAGGTCTCCCCTCAGTCTCCTCTTCCCTGGGTTGAGCAAACCAAATGACTTTAGCCACTCCTCATATGGTTTCCCCTCCAAACCCTTCACCAACTTCATGGCCCTCTGGACACTCCCCAGTACCTTTATGTCCTTTTTATCCTGTGGCACACAGAACTGCCCACAGTGGTCCAGGTGAGGCCGCACCAGTGCAGAGCAGAGCGGGACAATCACCTCCCTGGCCCGGCTGGCAATGCTGTGCTGGATGCACCCAGGACACGGGTGCCCCTCTTGGCTGCCAGGGACACTGTTGGGTCGTGTTCATCGCCATTGACCAGAACCCCCAGATCCCTGTCTGCAGATCTGCTCTCCAGCCTCTCATACAGCCGGGGTTGCCGTGTCCCAGGTGCAAAATCCGGCAATTACCAGAGATGGTAAAATGGTGTTTGGTGATCATAACGGCCCAACAGGAGATCCTACTGTGGCAACAGCATGAACTGATTATGGGAATGTTTGGGACCCACTGCGGCGATGTGGCTTGATGTAACACTGCTTATTCTAGGGAAGTCCCTTTTTGAATAAGTGGAGTGGTTTTCTAGCTGTTTTTTTTTTCTT
>VWYH01003423.1:367675-378357 GCA_013399365.1 Pampusana beccarii
TTTTTTTTTTTTTCTTTCTTTTTTTCCACTGTAGAGTCAATATTCTTAGGTTTGATAAGGAGAGAATCAAACCAAAGCAGCATTTTGCCTTTTCCCCTCTGTTTTGTGGAAAAAAAACATAAATACGGTTTTTGCTATTACTTCTCTCTGCCAAGATATTCCATTTTGTTCCGCAAGGCGTTGGTGGTAGGGCTGAGCAATCTGTTAGTTATCATGCAGAAAAAAAGCATTTTAAAGTTATATCCTGAAGTGACTCACTAAAATTAGCAGTGTGGAATGAGCATGAGACAAGTTGAACATAAGGACATGCAGAAAGAAGGCTTGGCGGGACCATTGCTACATGGCATATTTGGTACTTGAACAGAGGGAACAGAGGGAAGCACAGTGTGTGGTACTGATTCCTAATCCAACCAGCTATCCCCCCATCGTTCATGACCTGCAATCTGTCTGAAGCAAGGCATTTTAGTATCACTTGGAAAGCCTGTATGTTGTGGAACAGGTAACTCCATGAGAAACTGTGTTGGTTATTCCCTGGGCAATGGGCTACAGCCTCAAAGTGGAAAGCTTGTGCTACAGGAATTCATTGTTCTACCTTCCTTTCAGAGCTTGATCTCAATGCCCTGGAGCCCAGGGGAGCATTTTGAGAGACTGTGAAAGGACTGGTGGGGTCTGGAGTCAAAAGGCAGGGAAACAGTATTCTCTTGTGTTGTAAAATAGTTTCCTGTACTTTCTTCATTGCTGATATGCAGTCAAGGTTGATGGGAAGTGGTGTGAAGGTTCTAGCTGTTTCTTGCCCTGTCTCCTTTGCCCTTGAGCTCTTGCAGATCAGCTGGTATGCAGGTGTGCAGTACATCAAGGAGAGAGGCCTGGGATGGGGGCTGGAGGTGCAGAACCGGAGAGTGCAAGAGAAGAGAAGTAAGGAAGGATCAGTAGTGTAAACCTGGACCTGGTCTCCTGGGAAAAAAATGAATTACGATTGTTTTCTCTGGGCTAGCTGAGAGCACTCCTGTGCCAGGAGCTGTTGTGTTTGGGGGGTGTCTAAGATGCACAGTAAGTAGTGATGCTCTGCTGGGCTCTTTTTTCCACTGTTTTTCTCCTTGTTTCTTCCGCCTTACTTGCCTCCTGCCCCCAAAAGTGTAGTCCAGGAAGGCTGTGGTGCAAAGTAGGTTAAGAGCGCTTCTTGGGGGAAAGAGCAGTTACCTGCTTAGTCATATACATATTGGCAGCTGAGGTCTGCCTAGGGCTGATTTGTCCTCGGCAGGAGAGAAGAGGAACAACAAAGCTCTCCACATGCTCTGTTTGGACATGCCATTTTTGAACACCAGCACTCTGGTCTTCTTATGTACTTTAGGTTCATCTCTCTCAAGTATTTGTGACCATTCCCTGTGTGCACTTGGGCTGTGGTCTCTCTGGTATGTTCTTTGCCACCATGCCTGGAACTGAGATGAATAGGTATAGTCCGGAAGAGAACACTACAGAGAAGGTCACTTCAGCTGCACCCTGCCATTACAGCTCAAGCTGAGATCTTGACCTTGTGTGTACAATGATGGAGCCAAATAGCAGCTGCCATGGCTCTGCAGTGTGTTGGTAGAGGTACGAGAAGTAAGGAAGTACTCCTCACAAAGTGGAATCTATGTGCAGGGGGAAAATGAGGTAGGTGCATAAAGTCTGGCAAGATTAATAGGAAAACACCCTTAGGCTACATAAGACATTGTTTGGAAAACAATTAGCAAAATATATTAAGGCTACTAAAGTTGTTATTTTCTTTTTCCAACTGCAGAAAGATCAGGAAGCCTCCTAGAGAGGGTGAAGCTCAGTAGGAGATGAGATATTGAAAGGGAATTCAGAGATCCGTTTGAAGTAAACCAAAACTCTTTGCAGTGTAGAAAAACAGCCAGATGGCTGGGTCCAAAGAGTTGTGATGAATCCATTTGGCGGTCACTCACAAGTGGCATTCCTCAGGGCTCAGTACCGGGGCCAGCTCTGGCTGATGTCATTATGAGACTGCTCTCTGTTATCCTTGAAAGTTTGTAGACATCAGGGAAAGTGGAAGGAAGCAAAAGTCACTCCAATCTTTCCTATCTTCAAGAGATGCAAGGAAGAGGAACCAGGGAACTACAGGCCAGTCAGTGTCACCTTGAGCCCTGGGAAGGTAATGGAGCAAATCCTCCTGGAAGTCATCGGCAAACATCTTAAGGACAAGAAGGTGATTAGGAGTAGGTGGCATAGATCTACAAAGGGGAACTCCTGCCTGGCTAAACTGATAGCCTTCTATGAGGAAACGATCAGCTCAGTAGACAGGGGAAGAACATTGGGTATTGTTGATGGTTACTTTAGTAAGTCTTTTGACACAGTCTCCGTAACAGCCTTGTAGAAATTCTGATGAAGCGTGGACTACAAAAACACAGTGAGATGGACTGGAGAACTTACTGAACTTCTGGACTGGAAGCATTGTGATGAGTGACACAAAGTCCAGGTGGAGGCCAGTAACTGGTGATACACTCCAGGGATCTGTGCTGGGTTGCATTACATAGAGCATTACCTGCAAAGTCAAGGGAAGCAATCCTTGCTCTCTACTGAACACAGATGACACATGTGGACTAGTGTGTCCCATTCTCAGCTTCCCAGTTAAAGTGAGACATGGACATGCTGGAGAAGTCCAGTGAAGGGCCAGTAAGATGAGAAAGGGACTGGAGTACGTGCCATAGGAAGAGAGGCTCAGAGAGCTCTGGTAATTTTTTCTTTGAGAAGAGCAGGCTTGTAGGGTGTCTTGTTAAAGTGTATAAACAGCTGATTGAAGGTGGGCAGGGTAAAGAAGATGAATTAGACTCTTCTCTGTAGAATCAAGTGACAGGATGAGACACAGTGGGCACAAATTGAAATATGGTGGTGGTGGAACACTGCAACAGTTTTCCCAGAGAGGCTCTGGAGTCTCTGTCCTTGGACATGGTCCTGAGCAACCCACTCTAGGTGACTCCGCTTTGAGTCAAGTGGTTGGGCAAATGATCTCCAGAGGCGCCTTCCAAGCCCAACCCTTCAGTGATTATGTGGCCTGGAGAGCTCCGTGGATGAAAGGGCTGGGAAGAGCTTCAGCTGCTTTCCAAAGAGCTTCCCATGTGTTGGCATCATCTGGGTCTGCCTGTGGTGCTGCAGTGCTTGGATGGATTTGGGGAGGGGTGAGGTGTCTGCGAAGCTGCAGAGTGGCAGCCACCCAAGCAGCATGAGCAGTGGGGATTCTCAGCAAGGAGTAGAACACAAAACAGCAACTGTTTTCCCACCACAGTATAAAGCTTTATGTGTAGGGATAACGGGGTTTTGATTTCCTTCTTGTTTGTTTGTTTGTTTGTTTGTTTGTTTTTGGTGGTGCCTTTCTAATTAGATGTGTTCCTCACAGCACAGCTGCGGGAACCTTATATCAGCCACTGTATGAACTGAAAGTATGACGTCACATCCACCTTGATCTGCCTGTTTCCTCCATGTGTTCAGAGTCCATCTCTCACCATTTGTTTTCAGGAAAAGGAAGTGCCAGCTCATAGAGTTACAGGTGCTCTGAGAAACACCGACCTCTCGAAAGTGTTGTCCAGCTGAGTGGTGACTTCTGTGGTGTCTTGAAAGCAGGGACAGGTGAGTAGTATTTACCATTTCTGTGCAATGGCACTTGTGATTTCGGAGGAAGGTAGAGAGACAGATTTCCTGTGTTTGTTTTATGAAATAAATGGACTGGCTAATGCAGCATAAAAAATGTCTTCTTATCCACTACAAAAGCAGAAATTTATTTCTAAATATATAGCAGTGTGCTTGTGGAGGAAGTTCCTCCTCTTACTGAAAATACGCATGTAACCTTGAAGCTCGCTCACTGTTAGATTAGAGCCGCGCTTTCCTGCCGTCTCTTCAGCAAAGGCTCTGTCCCCTTAAGCCTGTGCCTGCTTTTTCCTCTATAGCTTACCAAGCTAAAAATTGACAGGATTCAACAGGCTATGGTGTGGAGAGAGAGGGAAATAGCTATGTTTCGCTGTCAATTCTCTGCAGGAGGAGAAAATGTTCTGGGAATCCAGAGCTGATTATTTGTGTGTTGGCTGCCTCTCCTCTGTCCCCAAAGCCCCAGTGCCTCGTGGAAAGTGGTGGCTCTGTGCTGTTGCATTTGGAAACCCCCCAGTGCAGCTCAAAAGTAATTTTCTGGCTACACGGGGAGATTAGTATGTGACTCAGTTGTAGCAAGCAGGGGTGGGGTGAAAGACAAATGGCATTGTGCCAGCTGGATTTTCTGTCCTGTTCACTGTCTGTTTGGTTAAGATTAAAGTTTTTTGCTGTTTCCTGAATTTGTCTGTTCTGGAGCATGGGGATTTGGATTTGGAAATGGAGCAGAGAGAGGCAGGATAATCTTACGATCATAGCATCATTTTGTTTCGAAAACACCTTTAAGATCATCGAGTCCGACTGTAAACCCAAAAGTGCCAAGTCCACCACTAAACCACGTCCCTAAGTGTCACATCTATGTGTCTTTTCAGTATCTCCAGGGATAGTGACTCAACCGCTTGAGTGCAGCCTGTTCTCTTTACCTTGACAGTTCTTGTCCTATTATTTGCATCTGCCATCAAAGCTGCTTTTTATCATTCCCCTCCCACTATCCATCAATTCTGCTATGTTACAGTGAGCCAGGCTCTCTGTAGTGGGGAGTGCAGCTGATTTCAAAAGGCAGCAACTGCTGTTTCAGCAGCCTGGGAGACTGAGGCCTCTTGGTAGGAACTGATGGCAGCACCGGGGTTTTAGTGTTTTGCTTGATTTGGGGGAAGGAGAGGTTGTGTATCAGTAGAAAGAACTCTCAGCACAAGAAAACCTCCTATTGGAGCAGCAGTTGCACACAATGTCTCTTGATAGAGCCCCAGGAACATTCAGAAAGAGCATTCCTGTTTCCTTGTCCTAGAGATCTTTGCGCATATGTTTCATGTTCAGAATGACCAGAAATTCTAGAAGATGATAAATAAGGTCTCGTGTGCTGTTCCCAGAGTTTGTGATGCACCATCAGGCAGGTGTGCCACTTGTGTGTCAAATGCTGTATATACTTCCAAGTGGCAAGCACAACTTACATGGATAACGTACATGGACAGAACTAAGGATTTGTAAACGTACATGGAGAGAACTGAGGATCAGTCTTGGTATGTGATATTTCGAGAGGAGAGACTTGTCCTTCTTTTGTGTTTGAAAGAGAGGGATCCAAAGATGGGCAGCAGTTTCTGATCTGGGACCTGAAGGTCCTGTGACACTATGGAGAAGCCAGGAGACTTTCAGAAATGACCAAAAGGCATAGGATAAGTTGGGGTGAAGGAAGGAGGTTTTTTCTCTGCCATGGCACTTTCTCAAGGCTCATGGTCTGCTGCCTTGCCTGTCAATGTCTTTTTCTTCTCTCCTCCCCTTCAGATCACGACGATTGTGCTGGGAGAGCAGGCTCTGACCAGAGCGGACTGCCCAGGATGTCCAACTGCCTGCCAAAACTGACCTCAGCGCTGCCGAGCCACAGGCCTGGGGCTCTGTTTACCCTCATCATTTCATTTCTGTTCATTGCCTCTGTTGTGTTCTACCAGAGAACTGGGAAGGATGCTGAGAGCCAGCTCTACAGCTCACCTGCCCAGAACAGGTGTGAAGAGTTTTTGACTTCTCCTCCCCACACCATTGCTGGTGAGCCCCCTCCTTCCCCAGGGGATGTGTATTTTGTGGAGACCTCTGAGCGAATTAACCCAAGTTACCTGTTCACGTGCTCTGTGGAGTCAGCGGCCCGGGCGCACCCTGGGACACGGGTTGTGGTGCTCATGAAAGGCCTGGCAGAGGGGAATGTCTCATTGCCCAACCACTGGGCATTCTCACTGCTGAGCCGCTTCCCCAATGTGGAGATCCGGCCCCTGGACTTGGCAGAGCTTTTCTCAGGAACGCCTCTGGCAAAGTGGTACTCGCAGCCTGAGCATCAGAAGGAACCTTATTTCTTACCCGTCCTGTCTGACGCCTGCAGAATTACTATCATGTGGAAATTTGGTGGCATCTACCTGGACACAGACTTCATTGTGCTGAAGAACTTGAAGAACCTCACCAATGCCCTCGGGCTCCAGTCTCACGATGTACTGAATGGAGCCTTCTTATCTTTCAAACCCAAGCATGAGTTCATGGAACTTTGCATGCAGGACTTCGTGGACAACTACAATGGATGGATCTGGGCACACCAGGGTCCAGAACTCTTAACACGTGTCTTCAAGAAGTTGTGCGCCATCAGTAATATCCAGAATGGTATGATCTGCAAAGGCGTGAGTGCTCTGCCCCCTGAGGCTCTTTATCCTATTCCATGGGAAGAGTGGAAGAAATTGTTTGAAACAATCAGCTCCTCGGAGCTTCACAATCTCCTTAAGAACACCTACGCAGTTCATGTGTGGAACAAACTGAGCCACGATGCAAGGCTAGAGATCACGTCCCAGGCTTTGCTGGCTCAGCTGTATTCTCAGTCCTGCCCTGCCACATTTGCGCAGATGAAGAAGGACTCTGAAGAGCAGTCAAGGCCTGTAATGTGACCTGCTGCAGGAAAGTTTTCCAACCTGAAGGAAACTGAGTGGCTTCCACAGAGTTGGTTTCTAGCCCACAGAGCAGGTATTCTGTGTGACAGCTCAGTGATTTTCATGTAGTCTCTGATATCTGCCTCAGATCATACATGCTTCAATTATACACCAGAAGTTGAATTTAGTCTCTCTCGCTGTCCTTCAGTAGCCCTTGATGCTGCAGGGAAGGGTGACCTTGTTCACTGTTGCCTATCAGTTGCTCCTCTATGTCTCTTCTCTTAGTTGTGTCAGGTCTGAAATGCCTCTCTTGTAGTGCCAACATCTGTAGGAATCCTTGCCTTGCTGTGTGTAACGTTTCTAAGTATGTAAATAAATGCCAGCCAGTGCTATGGGAGACAGTTTAGATGAGTTTAGAACCAAATTCCCCCAGTGGTAAAGATTCCTATGGCTGGTGAAATAGATGGGGAGTATATGAAGATGGCTTTAAGAAATGGAAAGTATTTTAAAATCCCGCTCAGCTCTGTGTAAAGATTTTCTTGCTTTCCAAAGACACTCTATTTCAAATGATCTTTTCTATTGTTTCATATTCCATAGCCATAGGCTGATTTTCTAGTTCTCTTCAGAGAAACAAATAGACAAAAGCAGTTCTTTTACCAGTGTGAGTTAAGATCCTTGTATTGTTGGAGAAATTTTTGTGTCATGTGAGTATCTAACCAGTCCTTGTCACACACTTGGAGGATCTCAGCGTCTACCTGTTTCTGCAATAGTGTAAGAAGGAAAATCATTATCTTCCTTTCTTTTGAGTACTGCACACATTGTGGAAGAACAGAGGCAAACATCCATGTTTGCAGAAGGACCAGTGACCAGGTCCAGGATCAGGACCCGTGTCCCCAGTGACATCTTCTTATTGTCACTGGGGATCTATTCATGCATTTGTCTAACCCTAATGCTGATTACACAAGCAGATAAGCAACTGCAGGCATCACTGCCTATAATAGGAACACAGGTGCCTATACCAGGGACTTTTAACGTTAGGTGAGAGAAAGCCAGCTGTGGCTTCTAAAAAACCTGGGCAAATCCGATGCAGTGGTAGAGCTGCTGTTGATCTGATGGCCATTCTCACATCAGAACGTGCTTCCTGCATGTCCAGGGCACTGTAATTGTAAAATGAATTTGAAATTAATTAACTTTTAATATGTCATTTTCTTGAATTCCTTTATGTGCTGAAAAGTGCAGTGTTACCATGCAGAAAGGAAGGCTTATGTAAGTTTGATCCAGCCTTTAATATGAGCAGCAGTATGTTTCCAGGTTTATCAGACACTGAGCCATGGCACACTATTAATGAAGCACACCATTGCAAACTGAAAGGGAGTGAGTCATCCATTTTCTACTAAAAATGAGTCGTGTGAAACAACACATCAACTTATTCTGGCCGTCTGCTCCCATGTCCCCCCTGACCAAAAAAAAAAAAAGTTTCCCGATCACTCTAACTACTAATCTTCACTAATAATGCTGAGGAGTACTGGATATGCTGTTCCAACGTGGTGCCCATGGCAGCAAACAACCATCTGTAGCACATATACCTCTGTCTTCACTGTCTCACGTGTGACCCTTTCTTCAGCCAGCAGGAAAATGACGGTGTAATGGACAAATTCGATCCCCGGGCTGACACCAATAAAGGTGCTTCCAACTGGCTGACCAGGCCATTCCGTCTGAACTGGATGCTCAAAACTCAGTCATCTTTGTCCAGCTGAAAGCAGAAGCAAAACAACAGAATAATTTCCAACGCAGCTGTGACCAGAAACAGACACTTTTGAACCCCAGATTTTTGAGAGTGTTGCAAGATTCAGTCGTCTTTGCTGTGCCAGGGTGCGATAGCTGGAGCCCAGCCTTTTCCCTGCCCTCTGAAGCGTACATGATCATTTATCTCAATTAAGCTCCAGCAGTATTGCGATTCTGTAAACACCAGCTCTAATTTTTAAAATAGTTTTTGTGAAAAAAGAAGCTGCACTTGAGGGCATGCTAGTATCACTTCTGCTTATGTACAGCTAGGCAAATTAGATTCAAAGCTGTTGAGCCTATGATTGCATTGTTATGCCTTGACTCATTACCGCAGCTTTTAGCTCTAGATCCTTTTGTCTTATTTCCAAAGGCACCCTGCTTGTTCTTACCCTGGTTTTGTTCTTCTGAGCGACATATCCCTGGTGGTCAATTTGACTGTGCTTTTCCTGAAGGTAAGATTGCACCCAGTTGCGCAACCCTAAGATCTGTTTACCATGTCTCCAACAAAACCGTGTTCAAAACAGGAAGAATCAGGTCTGTAATAAACCAAAGAAGAATATGTAGGTCTTCTATGTGTGTCAATAGTTCAAACTGGCAGAGGTAAAAGGCAAGAAGATAAACAAGCTGGTTAGCTTGATTTGTGAGCAGTTCTTTTGTTTGTCTGGATGATGTTGTGTTTTCTTTCTTACTTTGCACAAAACGTGCAATGAAATCTAGCCATGAAGTCTGAATTTGTGTTTGATGGTGACGGTTGCTAATAAATGCCACAGATGCATCACTGCTGCGTATCTGGATTTTAGCAAAGCTTCTGACACTGTCCCCCGCAACAGTCATGGACAAACTGACGAAGTGCAGGTTAGAAAAGTGGTTGAGTGTCTGTGGTTGAAGGCCTCTGATGAGGGACAAAAATGATCTGTGTTACTCCATTTCATGACTTCTGTCGCTAAGATAGCATCAAGGAAGCAATTGTTTTCAACTGTTTCTTCTGGAGTCGCTACTTCTGCTATACCGGTAGGTGTCTCATAGTTCTCCAACAAGGAAACAAAGGCTGCAGAAAAAGAGGAGCTTTCAGCAGGCACATCCTAATGAACAGGCCACATGCTTAAGCATATCTGTGAGTGCCATCATAAAAAGATGCCATATAATGTGCCTTGGCAGCCCTCAGGGAAAGACATATGTCTTTGTATGTCTTTATATATGTCAGGCGTCATTCTCAGGTACACTGTTGGATGTCTGTCTAGAGGTGACTCAAGGACAGACCATTACTTCATTTCTTTTTAAGGTAAACAGCTCACTACTAAGCTTTCTTATGGAACCAGCTTCTGAAGATATGATGACCTTCTACCAAAACAAATCATATCTGACCACCAAAATTACAGGCATAGGCTTCTGAATGTGGGCTATGCTGTAGCCCCCAGCAGAAATGCAAGAAGTAGCTGTGGACCTAGTGCTATCTGAAAGGGCTAGAAGCTGTGAGCAAAGGAGGAAAGATGACTTTGGCATCTTTTTCAATACATGGAATAACATCAAGGCAATGAAAAGAGTCTTATCCATTTCATTTTGTAATGGAAGAACCACAGAGAAATTAGTGTTTTGGCTAAGGCACAAAAGGGTGGTCTGAGGGTACAGGTAACCTACAGGCAGATATTGTGGAAACTCCCTTCAAATAACATGTAGCACGATGATCCCCACCAAATCCACACTATATACGTTGTTATGTTTTAGGCTAACGCATAAAAAACAACATGGATCCTTCATGTCGTTTCCACCGTTAACCAAAGTATGGGCCTCACTTGCAGAAGTTTTTATGCTCTTCAAGCGTTCTTCATTTATTTAGTGAAATAGTTGTCCGGCTGCACTGTCCTAGACAGCATTGTCACATTGCAATGTGGCACCTGCTTTTCCCTAGGTGAAAGACCAGAGTAAAACAATTAAAGAAGAAAGATGTCCTTAGAGGAGACAGTGTCTGCCTTTATAAGAATGAAAAGAAAACCCATAATGCTATCAGGATGCTTTGTTAGGAACGGCCTTCCTACAAAATAAGAGAAGACGTTATAGGATTGCCAGCATTAAAAAAAAAAAAAAAAAAAAAAGTCAGAATCTCTAACACTGTAAGAGACTGAAATTTCTCTGTTGACTCGTTTTCAGAGATGATGGTCATGAGCCATGTACTATGCTATATACCTCACAAATGATAAAGAGAAGTAATGTAGAGCCAAGGCTCTCTCCCACCACACCACAAATAAATACAAAGGAGAACGGGGCACCTTCTTTCTCTGTGCATTTGTAACCCACAGATCCACTGCACACGAGGCCATGCAGTGCAGCAGAGGGGTTATTTCTCTCCTGAGTCCCTACTCT
>VWYH01003424.1:0-10520 GCA_013399365.1 Pampusana beccarii
GAATGATTCTATGATATGAAGAACTTGGTGTGCAAATATAACCCTTTGGCCATAAATACATATAATTCCTTACCCTCTATGTCTCTTAAACTGTTGATCATGTCTGGGGCTAAGTTTGGTTCTAGCCACACCTAGACTCCTTTCTGAGAAGGAGTTTAGAAAGTGAAGGCGTCCATTCTGAACCTTGTTACTGAGTGGGAGGACCTCCCTCTACCCTTTCACATCTCCTGTCCCCACAGACATCATTCGAAAATAACTCTCACTCTATTCTCCTTGGCATATTTCCTCCATGCAGTAAGTGGCAGAGTGAACCTTGCCATCAAACTCCGTTAAGATGCACTTTTCTTTGAGTGATCTAAACATTTCTCTGCTGCAAGGAGAACCTGAAATCACTCATCCACAACAGGTCGCAGGGGCTTATTTCAAGCGAAAGGTCTACATAAAGGTATCAGAACCATGTCCATGAGTGGAGGACATGACTGAGAATTTTAAAGACAAAGCAGAGCAGGAGATTGACTAGGAGAGGCAGGCAAGCTACCTCTTTCATCTCTGCTTGTGGCTCCTGTCCACCCATCTACACTGCTTTTGCTGCTCTCTCAGGCAGGGAAAATAAAACAAGTCATCAACCTCTGAGGTAGTGGTCTCCTGGGCAAATTGCCAGTTGTTTAATATTGTTGCTAATGATCTACAAGCAGAAGTAAACAGCATGTTAATGAAATGAGTGGAGGAGGCTAAACTTGGGAAAGCTGCAAGAGCTGGTTTAGAGAAAAAAATAAAATACAAATGTTTGGGAAGGGCAGAAACACACCAGGGAGAATCAGGACAGAATTGGTTTGAGGATGGTTCAAGGGAATATAACCGTCAGGGGTGGGCGGATGAGAGGAGGATAAAACAGTGCTATGTGTTTGGGCTGCAGCTAGTGGCTGGTGAAGGTTCATCAGTCAGAAGGAAGCGATAGCTCTTGGTAGAGGTGTGGAGGTTGCTTGTCATAAGCATAGTCAAGTCTGTTGTCTCCTCTCCATTGTGGTGACTGCCCATAAATTTACCTCTTGCTCCTGGGAACGAGCCTGAATCTGTGCAGTGTACAGCATTGTTCTGGCCTGGTAAAGAGACCCTTTTGTTACAACTTCTTCAGCAGCATAATTCACTGCTCAAAGTTCTTTTTGAAAATAACTAAACAAAGGATATGTACTTTCCCAACCTCGTTGCTTGGGATTGAATTAGGGAGTCCTGAGTCTAGCTCAGTGAAGCTACCTATTAAGACAGCAAGCTTTCTATCGGCATGGCAGATCTGGGACTAACTGGGTTTATGGGTCCTGCTTGTCTTGACTATACATAGTGGGAGATGGAAGCTTTCACTGAGCCAGCAGTGGGATGAGTTTGTTAGCATCCAGTCCTTGTATGGCACGCAGGGAGGGGGAAGTCACTTTGGAGAAATGTTCCCCAAAAAAATTTCACTTCTCTTGTTTTTTTCCCCTCCCTCCCCCTTATTTGAAATTCATTGGCTCTAATTGCAGAGGTAGTCAAACTTTGGCTGCATCTGAACTCAGGTCTTCAAGGGGACTCACACGCTAGACAGTAAGATGAATGATTTATCATTATATTTTCATTTACATTAATGAATGCTTATCCAAATATGAATTTGTAGATTTTTTAGGCCAGATTGGACCATTCTGATCAGCAGCCTGACCTCCAGCATCATGGAGGCATGAGAATTCCACCTGGCAATTCCTGGGGGGGTAGATTTGCCACAATGTAAATCAAAATTAATCAAGCCCACTGACTTTTCTGAAATGGTCTCTAGCGTAATCTGTAAAATTGCCTGGTGGTTTTCAGCTCTGCTTCTCAGTACGTGGCCATGCATCACAGAAAATGCAGCTTCAACTCTGCTCCTCTGTCCTCAAGACAACTGTGGAGAGGGCTACCACCAGCATTTAAGGGACAGGGGATCAGCCGCCCTTCCTTACAGCTGTGGGATCCAGGCTTGTTCTCATATAAATGCTTGAGCAGGAAAATACACAAGTCTAATATAAGCTCCTACAATGCTAACATGAAAAACATTGCTTTGGCCGTAGAAACTGTTCCAGGAGCCCATGGGAAGTGAACCTGCCAAGCCAAGGTGAGCCCTACCAAGCCAAGCTTTGGTTGCTGGTTGCTCAGGGGAAGTCTCCATGGACATCTGATTTGAGAACAGATAGCTGTGGGATTTACTGTTCCCAATTCCTCTATCTCTTCAAGAAAATATTTTTTAGTTTTTTTCTGACTTGTTTCCCTGCCTGTATTGAAGTCCCTGAACAATGAAACACCACTGACACCTCAAATGACAATTAGCAATTTCTGTGAGTTGTCGGGGTTTTGAAGAAGTTTAGGGTTTGGAGTGTGTTTGAGGAAGTCACACAGGAAACCAGTGAGTAATTATAGGGAGATGAATTTAATAGCAGGTAAGTGCAGAATGCAACCTGCCCTAAAGAGTGAGATAACAACCCTGTCTCCCAAAAGCTCATTAAAATATGCCTGTGCATATCTCAAGGAGGGGTTAGAAATCAGGAAATCAGCTCTGATGGCAAAGACGAAATAAAGGAAACCCCAGAGACATTATCTTATTCTGCTTCCAAAAACTTTGTGCTTTTGCCAAAAACCAGCTATTTGGAAGAGTTTTCTCCCCTCCAGTCACCGAAACATTGATTCCCTTTTCCTCTTTGCAAAAGGGTCTGGGATGAGATCATGCCTGCTTGCCTCTAGTGCCGTTCTGGACAGCAACTGCAGGCTATGGAGTGGCTAGACAGGAGGACTGAGCAGGAAGACCCATTCTGCATTCAAGCAATGTTCCCATGCTGCCAGAACCCTGGTTTATTTGGCTTTCAGTGAGAGGAAGCCCAAAGTTGTAAAGCTGTGTTTGCACACCCAAGACAGTGCTTGTAAGAAGACCTTATTTATCCTCACTAGTCCATTAGGGTCGTTTGTTTGGTTTTTGGTGTTGTGGTTTTTGTTTTTTTTTTTTTTCCTCATTCATTCTACTTGTTTTCTTTTTAATCATAAACTGGAAAGAGACCTGTGCTCCCATGACAAGTTTGTAGATTGTTCTTATATTCCCCATCCTGCTCTAACTGTTGGACCAAAAAAACTGGAGGAGCTCAATCCATGAGCAAGAGCACACAGAAGCATAACATGTGCTCAAACAAATGATGGGTGCTAGACTGAGAGAGGCAAGGATACAGATGAGGATCTTACAATATGTTCTGAGTTACACAGTCTTTGTAAAAGAACCCTGGTAAATAGTATTAACAAGTTGTTCAAGTTAAGAGGAAGCAGCATGAACTAATGGATGGGTGTGCATATGTTCATTCAAAGAATATGCTTTCCATCATTATTTTCCCCACCATTATATCAGCACAGTTTGAAGGATGAAGATATGCTCAAATGGTTCGTTTCTCTGATCAAATCTCATTCGTTTCTTAGGTCTGCTACTGACCTGAGACATGACCTTTATAAACTCACTTTATCTCCAACTTGGATGAGATTCGTTATCTGTCAAATGACAATAACAATTCTGATTGTTTGTTCTCCATGGTTTTTTGGAGGCCAGAGCCAGCTTGGTGGGATCAGCAAGAAAGATGTGCCAGTCTCGCAAAATGAAGTATAGTTTTTAATTTTTTTAGCACACGAGACAAATACAAGACAGAAAGAAAAGAGACACAAGTGATTTGTGCTGCAATCCTATCTTCTGTTGTCCTTCAAGGGAACCTCTAAAGACTTCATACACTCCTTAACTTGCAGAAATTCAAAGATCACCTTATCCAGGATCAAAAGATAGAAACATTTCAATGGTACACAGCAGCAAATAAAGATTAGAAGCATTGTGGCTCTTTTGCATTTCAGGCCAGTGGAACTGAAAGGAGGAGGATGCAATCATCATCTGGATGTCATCCAGGACTCTGAGGCTGTATCTATACCTGTAAATTAACAGTAGCTGAGTTTGCTCTCTTGCACAGAGGCCATCTGGCATAGGATAATCTGCATCTGTACTATTAAATTCTCTCACCCTCCAAAAAAGTGGAGTTTGCATCCAAATTGCCTACTGAGAATTGGCACTAGTCTGTGCTACTTCCCAGGCTATATCTAGGCATCATTTGGGAAAATGATAGTTAGATTGTGCCAAAACCATGACAGTAGTGTTTTAACGACTTAAAATACAGAAGATCAAGTTCTAATGTCCAGGGACATTTTTTGCAACTGTTCATTCTAGTGGTAAAGATGTAGCCTGGGAATTTATGTTATAGCTCTAGCAAGAATACTTTCAGGTCTTTTGGGAGTGGTCTCTTGTCCTCAGGTCCCCTCTGACGGTCAGTGCACTGCTAGGATTCCTCCCATCGCCCAATGCCAACAGGCTTCCTCTAATCTCCTGATGGCAGTTACACATGTGGTTTTGCTGTGGTGTGGAAAAAGCAGAGGCAAAAAATGGGACTCAGGAGAGAATCTGGCATTGCAAAGTACTTCACAATAGCATTGAGGCCATGATGTTTTCATTACCACTTAAAAGAATGAATCCTGCCTGCAATTGCTAACCTAAAGATATATAAATCCTTTCAGGTTTAGGTCAGTCTGCTCATATAACAAAGAGCGACTGTCAAAACACCTAATCATAAACTACAGAAAATACTGACCTTGCAGCTTTAGACATTTTGAAGCCCCCATAATTAGTTGAGTCTTGCTTTAACACATATCTTGAGACTGTTGGATAAAGTGTCCTTTAGCTGAACGTTGCTCATTATATGCTAAAAGGATTATGTAATGCAATATGCAAATGTGTGACTAATTGGTTCTTTAGGGTGTGAATGTAGTGATACGATTTTGTATATAATGCCTTTTACTTTTCTTTCTGGTATGATGGCTTTATTCCAGCATCCAGACTTGCATAACTCTGTAATAAACAATATCTCATCTCTGTGTGCTAAATTTGGCTCATTTGTATGCACAATGGATGAAAAACCCTGCTTTTGGGACAAAAATGGGAGTTGTCAGAAGTTGATAATTCAGGTCTGCAGTGTCTTTCCAGGCTGATTTATGGAGAGACTTGGGGAGTGCTGAAAGTAATCCTGGGGCACAGGGGCTGCACTATGCATAGCCACACCAAGGATACGAAACAGAATTTTGCACAGTCTGTGGACAAAGTTAAAATCATAAAGCTATCCCCTGTACAGATTTTGTATTTGCACCTTTTATGTACTATCTCAGAAGTCTCCCATCCAAGAGTATTTCCCATGTTATAGGAAAAGATGGCATCATATGGCACATGGTGCAGGATCTGGACTGCAGCGTGTTGACACATCTCCTTGGTCCAAAACTGGGGTGAAATGAGGGAAGGTTCACAAGATTGACTATGAAAGCTGTGATGGTAGCTATTAAATGGTTTTTGGGAAGGAGCGGGGGGGTGAACCGACCCCTAGCATCCTCCCTGACATTCCTGCACCCTACTAATGGCAGCCGAGACCACTTTTTTCTAATGCAAATGTTCACAGTTATATGCTGGATGTTGCTGAGTGGATAATGGCTGATGAGGTTGCCTGTAGATAGTCACTCCACTACCAGCATGCAATTAATTGCTACGTAAAGTGCTCTGAGATGTGGTGCTGCAGAAATGCCAGGTGTATAAATGCCATCCCCACACAAAAGGGAACAACATACAAATTATCTCAATATATTTTAAAATATGAGCATTTTCCATCCGTTTGCTCTTTCATAAAACTTATTAGGCCCCCTCCTGGGAACTGGAAGACAGCAAGGGCAGTGCGCATGGATGAGCTGGTTTCCAGGGGCTCCTACTGTACATGCTGCTCAGCCCCAAACTCTGGGGGGGTCATCTGTTTTTCTTCTCCTATTCCTCTGAGGAAGAATCTTTGGAGTCTTTGATACCGTAAATTGGCTAATTGAAGAAACTTTTAGAAAACCAAATAAATTTACAATTTTAGAAGCAAGCACCCTTTATTGATGTGTCAGCTCCCACGGGAATCATTTTCGCCTAGTGGGGGCCCAGAACAATTCCCAGACACAGGTTGTATCCACACAGATCATATATACTCATTACATTTCTTGGAAATTGTTTGCATATGCATTACATTTCTTGGAACTACTTAGCATATGTAAATGTCCCTTGCACATGCACAGTTCAATATGTCGGTGGTCTTTCGAGGGTCCTGGGATGAAGTAAAAAGTCTTTCTCAAACTGTCCACTGCTTGACCCCAGTTTCTGGGCAGGCGCAGTCCCTTTGTTATTCATCTCAAAACCGCAGAGGTTGTAGCAACCGGTCTCAAGCTGGTCTCTGCACTGGTCTCGCCACCTTACCTTCTGAGAGCGAGGGCATTGTCTCCTAACCTTCTCCCGCTTATCTTAACAAATACCTTTCTTGTGACTTAATGCCTAACAAGTGCCTAACACCTGACATCTACGAACCTTATTAATTTAGCAATTACTTAAAAACTACGACTCTTATTAACTAATTTTATTAATATTATTACTATTTATTACTAATTGTTGATTTTAGGTATCATTTTGAGTCACTATATGGAAATCCTGATGGATTTCTCAACTCTATCATGCCTCTTTTGCTTGAATTTTCCTTCGGGTCTCAGCTATTGCTCACAATACCAGTATCCATGGCTAGTAGCAGGTGTCCTCTGTAAGGAAGATCATTCACCTAAGGATGGTCAGACCCCAAATTTTCATCCAAGTGCCTCTTTAAGCCAACAAGGGCCACTGCTGTGGCTTCCTGCAAATGAAGCAGAAATAGAGCTGCAGGTCTATGGTGGGAAGAAACCTATAGGAACAAATGTCTTTTCCCTTTTGTGTCAATATTTATTTTTAGGCTCCTTCTCTCCTGATGTTCATCTCTGAATATAATGCTTTTGAAAGTTGAATGATGTACAGTTTACTAAAAACAAAGTTAAAATATAAATAATTCCACGATTTGGCTGCTGTATTAAACAGACATATGAGAAAAACCCAGAAGACCAAGGTTGGCTTTTATTATTAACAAGGAAAATAAATTAAATTTAAATAAATTTAATATTTCTTAAAAGTTCCTTTCACACTATTACCTCAGGTTCATAAAACTTTTGAGCTGTCAGCTTTGCACTCCTCTGTACATTGAACTCCAGGGAAAACTATAAGCAAATTCTTAAGATCAACGCAAACTTCTTCTCCATTACTCAAATAAGGGAATTTTGCCTATTTTTGAAGGCCCCAGGACTCCACTAATCCAGATATAAAGACTCTTTTCACCTTCAAACTTCACAGTTCCAACCCCTCTTTCACCTTTTCCCCTCCTATTGCCACCCTAACACACACAGCCCTTTACACACTGAGGAGAGTGAATATACTTTTATATATACTTTAGCTCATTTTCCATCTTTCCCATGCTCAACTGTTCTGGACTAATTACACCTAGATGCAATTAAGTCTCATGTTATGCACTTCTCCCAGCATATGACTGGTGGGCTCTCCCAACATGTGGTGGGCTGAAGATAGGGAATTTGGATCCAAATGGGAATTTGCCAGAAGGTAGAGGAGAGCTGCATCAAGGCTGCTCCTGTGCCAACCTGTCCCCATGGCAGTGCTGGTGCCAAGGAGAGGAGATGTAAGGCTCTGCTAGGTGAGGATGGCAGGAAGAGAAAACCGTTTTCTTGGGATGAAGATGCTAGAGTTACAAAGCCGAGTCATACTGTAAACAGAACAGAGGAGAAGGCTCTCTTACCTTCCGCTTGGGTTCTAGATTAGGATTTTAAAGACAGTGAAAAGATCCTGTAGGTCTTGCCTCGGTGTTTTTAATGATAACAACACACTAGGAAAGCAGACCTGTATGAAGCAGTTTTGTCTAGAATACAGTTGCAGAAGAGCTCTGGGCTTCAAAAATCATCCTACATATGCCATGCAAACACACTCATGCTTCTAAATGGAGCATGGCTGAGCTCTTCCTTAAAATGGAAGAAATCAGGGAGGGGAAGACAAGGTAGTTTTAACAGCAGATACTCAGCTTTGAGAGCACGGGAATAAAGGCTTAGACCTTTCCTTGGGTCCAAGTTTGCCTTCACATCAGCTGTGTAGACACATATTCCTAGTGTAACTGCCACCTGAAGAAATCTGAGGACCACACAGGAAGGAAACACCAGGTTGCAACATCTTCAGCATGCATTCATCCACGCCCTGGCATGTGTTAGATTGGGTGTGCTGTGCTTGGTCATGACACTGATCTGGAAGGACTTGAGCATTGCTTGCCATTGTGACAGAGGGGACCCACAGATTACCTGAGCTCAAGCTGCCTACAAGGCAGTGTGGCAGCCATAGGACCAAGCCTTAGACATCTTTCTGGTGATAACACTGTGGAGCTAAAGCACTTGTTTGTATAGGCTGAGCATCCTGACTGCAGCCTACAAATATAATCTGGTGTGCACCTCTGGTTTGTTTGGGGAGGGAAAAAAATGCATGGAGGGGACAGTCATCAAAATTTAGCCCATGTGCAGCTGAGTCTGCAGTAGTATCAAAAACAAATTCTCTGTCTCAGAGAAATTCACCTAGGTGTAAAAGATCTTGGTCCCTACATGAGGATGTCGATACTGCCCAAACTTTGACGGCAATTTCATGCACAGAGGCAAGTTTTACTCCTGGTGAAGTCTCTGGGTGTGGAGATACGGGCAAGCTTGGACTCTGAAAGAGTGGATTCAGAGGTAAAAACTGAACTGTATGACAATGTCCTCTAATGCTGATAAATGTGCCTTGTTAGGAAAAAAAAAAAAAACTGGGAGAAAGAAGGATGTTGAAAAGGATGATAAAGCAAGAAAAAGATGCATGGGATTTAGAAGCATTTGAAGAAACCTTTTTAAAAAGCTGTGCTAGGCACGTCCCATCGAATGTCTCCTTCTATTAGGAATTTTCATGTTACTTTGAAGATAAACTTATTGAGAGCATGCTGTCTGCCTCCATGGTGACAGAACAGTTTCTTGAAGGAAATGACCCTGCATCATCATTTCTCCTTCAGTTCCAGGCAGCATCTGTCACTGCAAAGCTGAGCTGTGAGCTACAAATTAGACCTGTGTCCTCCCTGGCCTGGGGAAGCTAAGAGAAGCTGTATTTGATTCATTGCAGGCTGACTTTGACAGAGTTTCCTTTGGTCTTGGTTGGGAAGAGCATCGCTTGGTCATGAGGGACTTGTTCCTTAGGTCTCTTCCAAAAAACATCTCCTCATAATATTTTTAACTGCTGTTTTTTTGTCTCAGGTAGCTTTTGGAAGGGTAAAGGAAAAGGGAGGAAGAGGTAAGGCTGACTGAGGATATAACTTGCATCTGGAGGCAGCCAGGCAGGATGCATGTACTGACTGTCAAACAGGTGGAGGGAGGGATGTGTGTCACCAAGATCTGGCTTCTTAAGGATGAAAGGGGTAATGCAGTTTACTGCATGTGCCAGTCTGCTGCTTGGTGCCCCTCTCATTTTAACACCATTAAGAAGTTTTAGCTAGAAGAGAAAGAAATCTCAAAGTTACTAAGCTCCTGCATGTTTTGTGAAGATAGGCTCACATCTCCTCTGTCTGCCTAGTTCCTGCTACATCCTTATCTACATCGCTGCCACTGCTGCCTTGAAAGGTCACAGACCCTTTCTCAGTTCAATCTTTTCTTAAGATTCCACTGAAGACTGTGCCAGACATCTTTGAGGTTACCTGCATGGAGTCAGCCAAGGCATAGCTGGCTGGGAGGCAGCCATTTGTTTTCTAACAGTGTTCTACCCTTGGGTTGTTCTCACATGTTGGCTGCTGTATCTGTGGGATCTTGCTATTGCACCTCCACCCCATTACTTATTACAGTCAGCACTTCCCAAAATGAGATCCCAGCTCTGTAAGCCAAAGATTACTTATTGTGTCTATGTACAGCATCTAGCATGGGGCAATGTGAGCTAGGGCATCAGTTGGTGACTGAAAGGCAAGTAAGAGCTGACAGTCCTGACTGGTGTATCCCCTGAAAATATTTCTCAGCAGAAAATGGACTTTTTCATTAAATTGAGTATTTCTATAAAACATTATCAGTTCTGTAGAAATTTTCCATTTTTTATTTAATAAAAAGTTGTTACATTTTTGGTTTTGTCTCCTCTATTATTATTTTGAAAATTATTTATGTTGTTCAGTTTAAAGCAGTAAAAATCCTACAAAAATGTCTAGCTGACAGAAGTTTTTCACTTTTTTCTTACGTTGGCTTGAAAAATAATGAATAGGTCTCAGTTGCTCCCCCACCACCCACGCAAAGATTAATTCATCTTCATCTCATTAATTTCATGTGCTCAGAGTAAATGGCTGACACCATTAGTTTAATATGGTTGCAGTTTTGAGGGGATTGCTTTAGAATTTGTGGGCTCAAATCCTCCTTTGGACTGCAAGACATTTGAGCTTTGAAATTCTTCTGAGTTTAAATCAGTACCCTAAAGAGGGAAGGGGAAGGGGAAGGGAAGGGAAGGGAAGGGAAGGGAAGGGAAGGGAAGG
>VWYH01003425.1:0-212296 GCA_013399365.1 Pampusana beccarii
GACCTGGACAGGCCAGAGGACTGAGCAGAGAAGAACCTCATTAAGTTTAACAAGGGCACGTGTGGAGTGCTGTACCTGGGGAGGAATAGCCCCAGGCACCAGTACAGCTTGAGAGTGGACCTGCATCGCAGAGAGGGACCTGGAAATCCTGTTGGACAGCAAGGTAACCATGAGTCAGCAATGTGCCCTTGTGGCCAAGAAGGCCAATGGTACCCTGGGGTGCAGTGTGACCAGCCGGTCAAGGGAGGTGATCCTCCCCCTCTACTCTGCCTTGAGGAGGCCACATTTGGAGTTCCATGTCCAGTTCTGGGCTCCCCAGTTTCGGAAGGACAATGAATGAGTCGAGTCCAGCAGAGGGCTACAAAGATGATTAGGGGCCTAGAGCACCTTTCTTACGAGGAAAGACTGAGAGAGCTGGGTGTGTTCAGCCTGTAGGAGAGAAGGCTGAGAGGGGATCCTATTTATATTTCTAAATATCTCATGGATGCATGTCAAGAGGATGGGACCAGACTCTTTCCAGTGGTGCCCAATGACAGGATGAGGGGCAATGGGCACAGACTGAAGCATAGGAGGTTCCATCTGAATGTGAGGAAAAACTTCTTTACTTTGAGGGTGCCAGAGCACTGGAACAGGCTGCTCGGATCGGTTGTGGAGTCTCCTTCTCTGGAGACATTCAAAACTGACCTGGACACATTGCTGTGTGATCTGCTCTCGGTGAACCTGCTTTAGCATAAGAGTTGGACTAGAGGATCTCCAGAGGGTCACTTCCAACCCCAACCATTCTGTGATTCTGTGATTCTGTGGTTCTGAGATTTGTACAAAACTGGATTATAATTCATTAAATTTAGCAGAAGCAGCCTTAACACTTCACAGTTCAAAGGCAATAGCAGTTCGTGCAGCGGGTGTGGTTTGAGCCCTGGAAGAATGAAGAGTCATAAAGGCTAGAACACTGATGAAGTTTTAGTAGCAACTGGCTTAATACCACCGTTTAGACAGCACAACAGGTTTCTGTTTAAAGAAGCACATGATGAAGTGAGCTATTTGCAATACAGTCATGTTTTGTTTACAAAGCCTGAGGGTTGACACCCCAGAGATGTTGGACTTTGCTCATTCAGTCCAAGAAAGGGGTGAATAAAAGACCCTCAGGCAGATTTTTCTTCCGACTTTAGTACAGTGAGGCATAGTGCTCCTTTACTGCTTTTGCCCTGCCATGCACTTAACCTTCTGCTCTTCTCCTTTTCTCAGCATAGTAAGTCTTCTCAGAAAGGACAGACATTCCTCAGAGACTCACTGAATGTCACACCTTCTAGGGATTTTCAACGAAATGGCAAAGGGAGTAGAAGTATTCAAAGTGGCTTGCACATTTATATCCAGTGTGTCAGTTGTCTTGGCACACTTTGTCCATCTTCTTCACACATTCTCTGTTTGCTTTCAGTGGTGGCCATGGTGAAATCTGCTTCTCAGTTATGGTTCAGCTTGATTCGGTACTGGAAGTTAACATTTATTGCAAAGCTTCATGTAACTGGTTTAGTATTATATTCTGTCCTTAAAGTTTATTCATGGTAAGGATGCCATCGTTCTTCCTCCTGGGGTAATGGAATAGGATCTCTCCCTAGTGAAAGTTCCTTAATATTGTCTTCCATTACAAAGTCATTTCATCTTATCAGTGAAGATAAGATTGAAAACAGGTTATCTTCGTTTTTCCCTAAAAGCATTTGAAGGTTTGCAATTTTGCAACAGCAGACATAGTACCAGAAAAATAATTAATTTTCTTTCCTTTTGGAGAATTTTATACAGAAACCTTGCTGAGTATTCACATCTCATGGCCCAAATTCATAACAATTAATAGCTCACTTTTTTGTTTGCGAGCCTATTGCTATCAGTCGTCTTACACTTTGCCGCAGCAGATTCTATTACAATTCAAAACTTCTAGGGCTCACCTGACACTTCCCACTGTTCTGCTGGCCAGGAAAAAAAAAAACCAAACAGTTCTGGTGGTGTTGATGTTGTAGATTTTGAGACTCTCAGTAACCTCAAAAACTACCGAGTTGCTTTTTACTGTTTATTTGAGGGATCTGCCAAAATTAATTCACAGTCTCCAGCCTTCTTTATGTCATGAATTATGGTATTTGGAAGGATGCCTTTAACTCTCAGCAAAGAGCCATTAATAAGTATGCTTAGAGAGCAATACATGTCTTATAACAACATAGATTGTCCATCTGTGCAAAGCACTTACAGGTTTCATTCCAGTTACTGAGCACTGGCCTGGTTGGCCCCCCAAGTGAAAGATTTCTGCAATCTGATAAAGAACACTTTCGTACATCTGGTCAACTAGATGACACTTGATCATGTTACTGCATTTTATCCTTCACCCACCTGTCTGATTTTTCATCTTTAATTCAAGGTTTAGTAGCTAATGGTAGATAATGTAGCAAATGAGCAATTGAGAATACGTTCAATTCAGCATTTATGTATATGTCATAAGGGGTTTTTTTCTATATTCAGTATTGGTTCTTATTAGCTTAACAGGTATAAGCTGATAATAATATGAGAAAAAAACAACACAACAACAACAAAGCAATGCATTAAGACTTAAATACATCTCACCTAATTAACTTAAAATTCAGCAAGATTCAGTGGGAATTGTTAAGGGAATCAGGTTTCTTAAAACTTGACTGCTAAACAACTGAGCAACGTTTTGTGACAGGCAAATAAAGAGGATGAATGAATACATCTTAATTCCACAAACCAGAAAACAACTACATTTTCAAAATAGAAATAGTCAAAAATTTAAATAAAGGCACGTTCTGAGGATGTTGACGTTCTCAGCTCCTCATCATGTATTTATAACTCTTGCCTGAGAAATATTTTCAAGATACTTAGTATTCTTATGAGTTCAACTGGTTATGGGAGCAGTATCAAGGTTAATGCTTTGGCAAGTGGGCCAAAGTTGCTGGGGTAGCACACCTGCTGCTCTAGGAAGCACGAAATTACATAGGCTACATTAGTAGGCTCCCCTATAGGGCCTCACTTCTGGAGATCACAGGTGAACAGGCGTTTTTTCACTTCCTACCTTATTTCCTGTTAACATAACATCCGCATGGCAGGCACAAGTTTTGCTCACATGGAAAAAGAATCAATAAAAATATGTATATACTCAGTGACAGGTAGGATACAGATCAGTCAAAACAGCACAAAATAGGTAAATCTGTGCTGATATGACTAGAGTAGGAAGCTGCGCTGTACATCAGGAGCAGGACTAGAGTCATTCTCAGCTGTTGCTGAGGATGTGATGTCTCTTGAAGGTTTTACTTCGAACCCTGTCTTTAATATCAATTTCATATCAGGACAGCCTCACTTTAAAGGACATGAATATTATTCCTGAAGGACTGCTCTTCAGAACACCGGCATACTTGTCTTTGCCTGTAGTGAAAAGAACCATAGAAATACCTACAGCTGCAATGATTTCTCCCTAAAATCTTGATTTCTTCAACATTCAGTCCTGTTTAGTCCCTCCAAGGTTCATACTACCTGGTTAAGAAATCAAATGCATGCTGACCCACTTGGACATGGAAACATTTTGCCATGGTCTATATTGAGTCTTCATCATCTCTATTTGTCTTTTTCTGTTCAACTTCAACAGCTTTTGTGGAAAACTGGATACTTGGTTTAAAATTTTTACTCTGGGATGGCTTGTGTAACAAGGTAGGTTACTCTTGATCACCATGTAAGAAAATCAGCTTCCCAAAGTGTATTCGGGGAGGCAAAGGAGGCAACTTCACTGATTTTAAACTGATCTGCCTTTTTTTCTGCTTTTGTAATCCATCTGCAACTTCCTTTCTCTCTTTCTCTCTCCTTGTATGCTAGTTTTCAGCCACACCAACCCCCTGACTGCCTCCCTGCACACTTGTACAAGAGGTGGAGCTGGGAATGCACAGCCAGGCAAAGAGGAGACTGAGTCCAGACTTCGGTTTAAAAGCAGAGTCAAAGACTGAGATAGAAATAATACGTCGCCTACGGCAGGTGTGATCCATTAACTGCTGTACCTTATGACTTTTCAACTGTGAACATGAAGCTTGGGAACAGGCACTAAATGTGGGGCTCAGCTTGCCACACATGGGGCATATATGTGTGTGTGGCTGGGGAGGGGGCTCGATGTGCCACTTCACACATGACATACTACTTCAGGTGTCTGACACAATGGTCCTCCTGAACTATACGACTGCTTTTAGCTTCAAGTCAGCAGTGTAGGTATTTCTGAAACCTACAGACAGGGAGTCTTGCTGCCTGAATTAGCTGTCCACCCTTTGCATGCAGAGGCTTTCAAAGGGAAGCGAGACTACAGGATATTTTCAACTCTCCCTAAACTTCTGCCCTCTATGCAGATTCCCAGTAGGTAAAAGCAACTATCTTGTTAATAATACAATATTAATAATACAGAAATATATCTATTAAAGTAAAATCAGCCATGACATTCTCAATAATGGCTTGGAATTAAACCACAGAATGAGATAAACACTAAAAATAACCAATCCTTATACACACTAAGAAGTCCGTCTTCCTGATTATTCAGTAAAATTAAATCAACTTAATAAAAAACTATAAATTGTCCCCAAACCCAATATTGACTCAGACCAAACCTCTATCCTGTACCAAGTCCTGTCTCATGTCAGCCAAAGCAGAAACCATAGGAAAAACATAAGACCAAGGCATGCAGGCGACTAGCTTCCCAGAAGCACTCTTCCAGCCTGCAGCTCTTTTTGCAGCTCAAGGTCTTCATAGCCTGGGAATGTTTTAATTTGTTCAGCAATCCTTGATGGATTTCTCTTCTCTGACCTTGG
Organism: Pampusana beccarii; assembly: GCA_013399365.1. Lineage (NCBI taxonomy): Eukaryota > Metazoa > Chordata > Aves > Columbiformes > Columbidae > Pampusana > Pampusana beccarii. The sequence continues at coordinate 4,842 of VWYH01003425.1, forward strand.
CTGGGAACCCAGGTTAACATTAAACATCTGCCACCCTGCAGGACTGCCATCTGCACCTTGGGAGAAAAATCGCCATCTTCTGTTTGCGCTGATCTTGCTATGTGGCAGCTTCATCAGACACCCCTCCCTCATGTATTGTAAAAGACAGAGTACGACTGACCCCATCAGCCTGATTCATGCTGCTTCTAGTACATATTTCCCATGCCCTTTTAAAGGGATGTCTTTTCCAGACCAAAGAGTCTGAATTTACCTAATTAGCCTTTGTGCTGAGGCCATTTCCCACCTCTCCTTACTGTCTCAACTTTTTCTAGTTCTGCTGTAGCATTTTTAGATGATTGAACCAAAACTGCACAAAGTGTTAAAAATGTGTGGATTGGACTATAGCTTAGTGAAGTGCTGTTTCGTTCTCATTGCTTAAATAATTCCTAAAATCTCATTTGTGTATTTTTGACCTTTTCCAGTTTAATTCCAAAACTGAATTATTACTAATGTCTAAACTACATCCTCACAGCTAATTTTAACATTTCCTTTTCAGATTTATTTTTTTAGTAGCTTATTCTTTTTGCCTTCAGTGCAACTCTTAATGTAACATTTTTGTTACGGACATCATGTGTTTGCCAAAAATAATAACTGATACTTGGTAGCCCTTCCCTCAAACATCTTCAGACAAATCACATAAAAGGAGTGACCTGGAGCCATACACCTTGGTCTCCTGTGTGTAAATTACATCACCTTTGCAAAAGCACCTCCCAGAAATACATTAACGAAAAAACGTTCAGTTTTGCGTACCACAGAAACTCTGATTCTGTGACCTACACTCAAGGATGGTAAAAAGAGAAATACCTGAATGTTTTTCTGAGAAGGTTGGCATTAATTGTACATTTTCTCATCACACTAAAAAGCTAGGATAACACACATTAGTTGTAAAATTCCACACTAAAACTGATTATTAAGTATGTGTTCACCAGAGTATCTTTCAAAAATCAAACATTTACTTGGTATCTCCCCTCTGCAACTTTTCATTTTTCTTGAAAAAGTGAAAATTATACTGATCATTTTGTAGTGGAACTGATCAAGCTACTTGCTTCCCACAGCCTTGGAAGAAAGTTTCTTTGCCCCTTGCCAACAAAATAAATCCTTCTAGTGTGCAAGTAATCCATATTTGCATAGAACCAAGCCTGAAACTTTGCAAACCCGCTAAAGTAGATATGGCGGTTTTGGCAAGTGTCCCTGTGATCACTGATATGCAGACACAACAGGGTGCTATAAAACACACCATTAAACAACCCAGACATGGAGAGAAAAGAATAAGTATCAAGTCTCGTTTTAAATTGCAAACATAAAGAGCACTAAACAAACTGTTATCTGAATGATTTTTTAAATCAGTGTAGGTGAACTATAATAGAGAATATTTTTTCTGAATAAGTATGATATGTGTAAAATAGCTGAAAAACATAAAAGGGGTGAAATACTGGACAACATAGACTATCTGTTTTCTATAACATATGCATACATATGCATGTATATGTTATCTAAAAATATCTCGTTTTCTGTAAAATATACAGGTCAGCACTATACAAGAAGGTTGTAATTAAATGCCTTATAATCCATTTAAAACAGAAGTATTAATCCAAGAGAATATTGTTAGAGAATACAATCCTCATGTATTTACTCTCCTATGACCTATTCTTTGTAGATACAGACGAATGTTGGTCTGAGAAGCAACACCTTGGGAGACAGCCTTTGTGTGTGAGAAACTATTTTTCAACATTGTGTCTGGATGAGGAAGAAAGTTTCGTATCCTTAGGGTATATTTATAAATAGAATGTAGCTGAATCAAAGACATTGTTTCTTAGGAAACTGAGACATCTTAGTCTGCGGAGGTTGTTTCAGGGTGTGGCTATTTCATCTATTAAAAACCCATTTCTCTCTATGCTGAGGATTTTTTTATTGCCCTTTCATTGGTATCCATTAATTAGTGCTACTCCTTGTCTCAGAGCTGCTCAGAGCGTAAAAAGAAGCTTCCTGATCACAGTTTGCCTGCTGGTCACTGGATCACACTTGGTACTGGAACTGACATTTCTGCCATAGGTAGCTGCACCTTGAAGTGCCTGTTTGCAGGGCTTCTGAGACAGCCAGAAGAGCAAACCCACAGACTGCTCTGAGAGACACATGAGTCACCTCTGGTAAGGACTGAGGGCTTCAGAGCTCAGAAGTGACGGTGTCCTGGGAAGTGCTCATAGTGAGTCCACATGCAAGTTCATGCGTTAGGATGAGTAACGAGTCTGCATGTCCTAAAAGATTAAATGCATGAAAGAGATCAATGTGAGTTATAGAGGGACAAGTCCCTGCTGTACTTCTGTCAGTGATTTTAATGTCCTGGTGGAGCTTTCTTGAACTACATTGTGTTCATAGAGAAATGATGTCCGAATAAATACCTGTTGAACAAACCCAACTGTTGACAGGCTTCTTCATTTTAACTTAGATTCAGAATGTTGAAAAGAAATAATAAACTGAGAAAGCACATATGCTTTTGTAACAATCCTGAAATAAAAGCTCTGGTCTGTGTCACACCTAAAGGACCATGACCTAGCTGCTGAGAACACGGAAGGAAGGAAGCATTTCTACTTCAATTTTCCAGGAAAACTGTCTTTTTCATTACACAATATTAATGCCAAGAAGTTCAAAATTATTCAGCAGAAATAACTGTTACAAAATAGAATACATTCCATATGAAAAGGTAGCACCCACATATTTTTATATTTACCGGAACTGTGGGATGGAGAAAATGAATGTTTCTCAAATACTCCGAATATACAGTATTCTAACAGCACTAACAAGACTAGATAGGCTGAAAGCCACACAGCACACAGGTACCCTGCACTTCTCACTTCTGATTTCTTTGCAAGCTGAAATCCACACCCTCCTATATTTACTGGCTTCAGTTCACATTGTCTCCCTGGGTATTGGCCTGGCACCTAAGCCGATTTACGCAGTACTTTGCATAGGCAATACATTCTCACCATCATTGCCGACTTCGGATCAGTTGTGTGGCAATGCTCCTGGATCCTGTTGCACTCCTGCATAGCCGAGGGCATATTCTACATGAATTTCATTTAAATGAGAAAATACAAGCTCAGTGTCATGAAATGTGCCATTTAATACCCGGGGAAGACAGCCACTCTACGCTGTCACATAAATCCACGTTTTACCACTACTCTACATTTTTCTGACTCCAAAACTTGGAAAGAGTCACCCCCACTCCTCCAAAGCATTGTCTCAGCGGAGGCCGCCCCGGTCACCCACCCAGCCCTCGCCAGCGCCAGCCAGGGCGAGCGCGGGTGTCTCCTCTAGGGTAGTGAAACCGGAGGAGAACCAAAAGGCACAACCCGGCCACAGGGTCTGCAGGGGACCCCAAGGCGAGCACCGCGGCTGCGGTGGGGGGAGCCGCCTCTGGCCGCTTGCTCCCGCGTCGCGTAGGGGGCGTGGAAGAGGAGGAGGAAGAGAAGGAAGAAAGAGGAGGAGGAGGGGTATTTTGGGGCGGCGAGGAGCAGGTGGCGCTCAGTGCCGCGCTGGGAAGCGGCCAGCTCGGGAGTGGCACAGATACGGGCTCCGCACCGCACCGCGCCATGGGCTCCGCGGGCGTGCCGCTGCCGCCGCTTCTCCTGGCTCTGGGTAGGTCTGTCTCCCCGCTCTGGGGAGGTCTCCATGCTCCGGGAAGGTCTCCCCGTGGACGCGGGGCGGTGGTTGCGCCCGCTGTGCGGGGCGGGGGGGGGGACGGGAGGCGGCCCCCGGCTGCGGCCGCCGCCTCTCACCGCGGCGTCGGGGACGGGGCAGAGCACGGCGGCGTGTGCCCGGCTGCGAGCGCCTCTGTGGTTTCTGGGCCAGAAGCGTGTGTGGCTGTGGCTGTGTGCGGGGTGCGATGCATTGGCGGCGTTTTTAAAGCCGGTTAAACCCTTAAACTCTTGGATTAGCATGGGGTTCACCTTTCCATTATGTGTATGTGCTCTGAGAGGGTGGGAATGAGTGCAGGTTGATAATCTTCGTTATGAATGCTGTTCCAAATTTGCAAGAGTCCTCTAGGTCTTTTCCCACCCTGCTGGGCAGATGTTGCTCCTTGGAAAAGGACAGGGAAACTTGAACCATCTCCTCCTTCTTTTGGCTGGATAAATTACCATTACTTATATTTTCCTGGGAACTATAAGCCATCATATTCATTTGCCATGAGCAAATTCCCAAGCACTTTCAGAGTTTTAATATTACTGTATGCTCTCACAAACCCTTAATTAGTAAGTCACTGAAGAAGCGGCATAAAATGAGTTCTCACTGATGAGCTGTTCCAACTTGTTCTTTCAGTAAGTACAGCAAATGCTGCAGTGGAATGTGCAACTGCAGGGTATGAAATGAAATGCAAAAATATTAACCTGTGATGAGGTATATAGTATACAAACAACCTGGTATCTTTTTTTTTAAAAGAAAAATTATTAAAAGTATCAATGGACAAAATGTTCACTCTGCACTTTTGCTAAATCCATCTTTTATTCTCCTGGTTACAGTCATTGCACATCAGGATCATTAAGATGCCCTGTAATTCATGGGGTCTTAGGACTTGCAAAAGTTCGTAGAGCAGTGCTGAAAGCAGAAGATAAGGACTGACTGCAAGAGGAGGATTCCCCTGGCAATGAGGCTGTCAGAAGTGGGATAGGGCTACTTTGTTCAGGCACTATCCATGATTAGGCTTTATTTATTCAGTTGAAAGCTGTCGTAATTTTGTTTTTCAGATGTGCTGTTGCATTTGATGTTGTTGAATGTAATTGCTGTAATACTCAGGCCTTTTTGATCTGGTAGCAGGGAAAAGAAAGTTTCAAAACAGGAGCATTTTCAGAGCGATTTGGAGTCCTGCTGTGGTGGTAGCTCTGCCATAATAATTTTCAAATTGATTGAATTCTAATGAACTGTTCTACTTTCAAAGGTGATATTCTTGAATTTAATTGGGCTAGCTTAGCTGAATTAGCGAGTACTTCAAGAAAATATTCCAAGTTTATTTTAAATTTGGTTTTATATCAGTATATTCACTTCTGAATTATCAGCTACAGTAAAGGGACCATATGGGGGTATTCCTTTGTTTTGTCTCCAAATTCAACTGAAAGTAATGCAACAGTTGGTAAAGGTGTGGGTTATTAATTGCTGATGTGTACTTTAGTGTTTGAAAAGTCATTAAAACTTTGTAGATGCTACAAGAAGGAAAATAAAGGAATAGAAATGCAACAGACCTACCATTTTGATAATATGACTTTGCTACCAACCTTTTTAGTTGTTGACCAAAAAGTACATAGCATAAAGAAGTAGATGATGTTAAGAGGAATGCAAGAAGCGGAAGACTTAATAGGGCAGCCTGTGCAACAAAGCCTGATACTTCCTGTTGTGACATACTGCTCCTAGCTGCTTATAGGTTTGCCACATGTAGTTCTTTAAATTTACATTTTAAGCATCCAATTTCTTCCCTAGCCAGTTCTTAAAAACTGGAGCCAAAATAGCCCAGCTCTTTCTGTGAGTGGGGCCAGTGGAAAATACAGTAGCTTTCCTGGGTTCAATTCTGGTAACATTTTCTTTGGAAAGCTCTAGTGCCCTCATTCTTCAGAGGAGATATTTGAAATTTGGCAGGAAGGTGCTGTTTGCACTGTCTTGAAAATCTACCTAAATTTGGCCAAGTAACAAATCTTTGGAAAACTGCATTCCTCTGGAAAGAAATCTGTTTTTATCAGCTTAGTTCTAACTTAAATTCTGTCCATCCTTGGTGTGGAGCTCAGTCAAACTGCCTGTGCTATAGGAGTTGCAGTAGGGTGTAGCTGTTTCTGTGTGAGGTCTAGGTCTACATGTGCAAACACAGACACTTTCTCTCTTGTGTTCTCTTGTGTTCTCCTGTTATTTGGTATTTTTACAGCAATCTGTGATGTTGTTTGAGGCACTCTGCTTTCCAGTTTGCTTATGGATCTTGGTCCACTGATTGTCTGTGCTGCATGCTGTTAGCTGATTCCTGAGCTCTGGGTGAATCAGTTTGTCCTCCGTTTTATGTGAATAATTCACTTCAGAGGCGATTCTCAAGTGAATTGGTTGGAGGACCATGCCTAGTGGAGGAAATAAAATTTACTGTGGCTTCACATGTACTTTCTCACAAAGCCTTCACATTCAAGCTCACCACACACCTTCTTCCAGCCACCAAGGATGTGAATGATGTAACTCTGACATATTCTTAAAATCCGCACCCTGTGAAGCACACATCCCTCACACGATTTAACTCTGAACTGAAAAATCACAGCTAAATAAGGATTATGTCTTTTGAGCCACAGGTGTACCACTTGAGCACCACAAGTCCTCAAGCTTCCCTGTGGGACCCAGGCAGCCCAGAGGAGAAAGCCTTATCTGAAACTAGGAGGGGGGATTTCTCTGAAACTTTGGATAGAATCCAGAATTTCCAAGTGTAACCCCTTTTCTGTTTGGTACATAACTGACCCTTGCTGATGAAAACCATTGTGTTGTCCTGTTACCTTACTGCCAACAGACTGTAGAGCTGTATAGAGGGATAGGAGAGGACTCCACTAACATAGCCTTTTTCTTCAGATCATTTTTGTTTAAACTGTGGTGAAAGCTGTGATAAAAGAGTGGAGTATAACATGCAAAAGTTAGGAAGTGCCCAAAATAAGTTAGCAACCTGGATTTGTCCCTTCTGCATATCAGTGCATCATGTTGTCACTGCCTGTGGATGGGGGAAGGTAACAGGACCAGAGAAGAGGCTGGGATGCCTGTCTTGCTTAGCTTTGAAATTAGAAGGTGCTCTATGAATGAAGAAGGAAAGTAGGATGAAGAGAAAGGAATGCTTTTTTTTTATTTTCCCTTGCAAAATTGTGTTCTTTCTCTCCTTTTTTTGTCACAAAAGGCGAGTGCAATTTCAGGCGAGTCATTTAAATCAAATATTTGACACGTGGTTGGAGCTTTTGTGTTCTTCTCTTTCTCTTTGCTCAGCCAGGGCTTCTCAAAACCAAAGCTGCATTTTCACAATCTGGTTAAGCTGACCTGAATGTGGGAGGGACACTGCAAGGGCATTTCGTCCACTCCTGATTGCATGTTCCCATCAGTTTCCCTGTGCTACCACTGGGCTTGGTCTGGGGAACAGGTCAGGGACCAATTTGCCTGAATAATTTTTTCCCTTTTTTGGGCCAGGCTGGTTTTGGAGATGAACTAAACTGGTCTGTTCACTTAAGCAATTTATTTAAGTGTTAGCACTGGCGTAGGGGACTCTATCAGAACTCATGGCCAGAGGAGGGAGGGAAGCTGGAAAAGTCCATTTCACTGTTAGCCAGCACTTCCACTGGCTTGAGCTGGTTGTGGAAGTGCATCTTGACATGCAAAGCTGCTGTGTATTCACAGCTGTGAATGAAGTCAATGGAAATTGTATTTTGAATGTGCCAAGTATTCTGAAAAAATGAGGCTTTAGCTGTATCACTAGATTCACTAGATATCCAAAAGTGGTAAGTACTTTTGACCTTTTTTTTTTTTCTTTTTTTTTAAAGGGGCTAAGGATGCTCTCATTTCACTTGAGTTTTGAAAAATAAATTCTCTGACACTTGCAAATACTTAGGCTAGGATCAATATATTGAGAGATGAATCCACAAGAAAGTTGCTAATTCAGTAGGTTAAAATAAGATATATAAAAAGTACAAGATACTGAGGAGCAAGGACTAAGTTGATAACTGCATAGCAAGTCAAAATTGCACATTCGATGCAATAAATGAAGCCAGAAGTCCAGGAGAAAATTCAGTGTATGATCATAAGACACATGCAAAGACACCAACTTAAAGTTGTACAATCCATCTTAATTTCTGCATTTCTCCCTCTTTGTGATCAGTTGTTGTTACCTTGCTCTTTTGTTTTTGTATTTGTGAGTAATGTTAATGTTAAAAACTGTTCTACAATTTGGATATTGTTTGAAAGCAGGACACAAACAAGAACTCTTCTTAAATTAAAACTATCTCTAGATTTTCCTTCTTTAAGAAAGTTTGTCAGGTAATGCGAGTGTTATTATTTATTATTTTTGGAGTTTTGCCTTTCACAGCTTTGCACATTGAAGTAAGGCTTCATTCATACTGTATTACAGGACTTGTATTTTGTACAAATGATGTTTATTTTAGAAAGCATACAGGGTATTACTGTCACGCTCCTAAACACATTAACAGTTAATATTTATCTGTGCATAATTTGGGCAAAGTCAACATGAGACCTTACCAGCAAGTTTTAACTGTATGCTGTCTGGCTCTGGAACAATTTTTGAATTATTCTTTGGTTTTTAACTCAGTAGCAGAATTTTAATTTAAGGAGTCAACCAAGTAAAAGGACTGGTACTCCTTGGTTTTATTGTGTTTCTTAGCCACTATGTAAATGTTATTCATTGTGATCCTTCTTCAGTATTGTTGCTTTGAACGAATGAAAGTGGATTTTGCAATGTATTTTCATGAGGGCTAATAATGAACTGCTAACATAATGGCTTAATGTTGAAATAACTAAATGTGAATAAAATACTTTCCTTTATGGTTAATGAAGGTTAAAGGGAGTTTCTATATCTTCATATGAGTAAAGCATGGCAACTTCCCCAGCAGAAATTGTAGGCAGTCTCTCTGTCCAGTGTTGTTATTTTCATTTAAAGGTTTCCTTTGTTAGGCTCTCTGCAGGCTGGTTCCCATTTCCATGGTGACCGTGCCGAAATGCAGACGGGACACAGGCTGGATTCTCATCGGCGTAGCCATGCACTTGCATACCAACACACGTTATCTGCTTGGCTTAAGATATTCCCATTAGCAGTTTTAATGTTTAGTACTTCTTTTTCACATAGTGATCTCTGGCCCTGTGATACTGTGCTGTGTTAGGATTTCAGACCCTCTACAGTGAGAGAAAGTAAGTTGATAAGCTTATTTTTTGTGTAAATAAATTTGCTGTACTGTTCCCATTCAAATTAGTCAAGGACATCAGAGAACTGTCTCAGCCTTGGTTTAAAAAAGATATCAGAGGAGGATTTTTATTTATAAACATTTAGGTGAAAGACTGACATGTATCTGTGCTAAATAGTAATATGAACATACCACCTTCTCAAGGCGCTGATAAAAGGATAATAAATAAATGTGAACTCATGGGATAAATTATACTTTCTGTCTATATTAGCTGAGTGTGAGCGTGTATCCCTGTAAAGCGATATCCGATAATGTCCTTCCTGCTCATACTGCACTCATTTTCTGGAGGTGGACGATACTAAAGGTATGTAGTGGAGTCAAATTAAGCTGCGTGAGCTTCCAAATCAGGCTGGGAGTTCTGAATTACCAAATAAACTCAGTGTTCTGAGTGCTAGTAATTGTTACTTTGAATTAGTCCCTGTATAGCATTTCAGGACAGTTTTATTTTCTCCTGGAGATGCAAATACTTAAAAAAATCTAATAAGACTTGCATATAATTCAGGACTTAAAAGAGGAATTATACAGGCAAAGAAGTAAGATCAACACAGACTCTTTGAATGCAGGATGAGCAAAGACATTTTGTGTATAACTGAATGGGATCTGCATGGTTGAATGTCACACATGATGAATGTCACGGATTCTTTTGTCCCTTTCAAATTACTGGTAGACAGGGTGAAGGGCTTGGAAGTTAGGCATAGCCCTGGTGGAACTCTCTTGCCTAACTCCTCTTTTGTTTTGCCCTTTGAATCCTGATTCCAAGTTCATCATTCTTCCTTTATTTCATACAGGATATTTTTTTAATCACACAAATATCCTTGGCTAATACATTTAGCTATTTCTAAAGAACAAACAAAAAGAAATCTTGAGGAAAATTACTGTTAACCATACACTTTAGGAAGGGAGCATATTGCATAGTGGAAATTCCTAAGGAAATGATAGTTTTTGAGTACTGGGGGGTGGAGGGGAAGAACTGAATTAGGTTTTTACCTTTTATCTGTCTACCAATCTATCTGCCTGTCTAGATATCTGTCTCAAACATAAGTGACCCTTAAGCAAGAAAGCTGGCAGCAGTTGATGCTGTGTTAAGGCTGTGACACGAAGCTGCATGTAGCTGTAAGACTACAGACGCCCAGCCTGCCAGACCAGTAAAAAAACACCTCAACCAACTGCAGGATTAAACTTCTTTTCTGAATGAGGAATAGTCGACCTGCGCTCAGTTCACATGAGCTTAGTGCAGTGGTGGATGCCATCACAAGAAGTTGTGCAGCCAGCACTTTTTTGGGGGATGTGTTTGTGTCATGCTCTGTGCTGCCTGGAGTAAGGCAGCTGCCCACAGGTGTATCAGCTGGATTAGCTATCACGATGTCTAATAAATCCGTGTACACAGCAGTCGCTTCTCATAACTTCTCAGTTCTTGTGACTGTTGTGTTCATGTGTCCCTTCAACTGCGAAAGCACATGGAGTAACAAATTCTGCTTCGTTACACAACCTACTAAAACAACAAATCAGTAAATTACTGGACTTTAAGACTAAATTTACTCTTGGCTGGTCTTGTTCTCTTAGTTTGGTAAATGACTCAGTAGATGTCCAGGGCAACCTGCATCAAGAGTTAGTAGCCTCGTTTCTTAATAGCAACATTCTACTATAAGGAAGGCAACACACAGAAGAATCCCCTTGATGGGCACCTTTCTGAAGCAGAAGCAAGTGGAGTATCTTGTCCCTGGGCAACTTGTGAGTCGCAGATGGTTAACAACAGTTGCAATGGAGAGTGTGTGACTCAAATGTTTCTGCACCTGTATCCTTGTTTGCATTTTCTAGTTGAGGAGAATGGTAATTGCTAGCTGAAGAAGGCAGAACATTTTATTAAATAGTTTTTAATCAGTTCTACTTTCTTAACTGTAAGTTCTAATAACACAGTAAGAGTAGTGCTCTAATAATGAGCATGAGAGCTATTTAATCCAGTGTTCCTAGTGTGTGGTATAAAATTCAGTTGTCTTTACATGCGGTATTTGAGATGCATATAGAACTCATTGGATTTAGAGGTGTGAAATTCAGATTTAGCTGAAATTCCTCAAATGAGAATGTAGCTAGTATTTCCTACGTGGAAAAAATGTATGTGGCCTGACACTTTGTCTAACTATGACCACCAAATAGACTTCCCATTTAAATATGCCTGAAATACCTGTAGATCAAACCTAGAATAACAGAAATGACTAAAAATTAAGTAACCTTCGTATTGAAATGGGCAAAACAATAAACAGAGAAAAAATCCAGCAGCACTGCTTGGATAGTAGTCTATTACTATCTCTGCTAATAATAGTTATCCGTTTGACTCTAGCCAAATATCCTTTCATTTCACTGTCACTACTCTCTCTTTTTTGTTTTTGTTTTCTTTTCCAATCTGCCCAAAGCCAGCTCATCCTATTAAACAGTAAAAAAAATACTTCAAGACTCTCTGGAGTTGTCTTTCTGAGAAGCTGACAGCTACAATAGACTTGGCTTCTCTAAAGACAAAAAGCAACTGTTTTGCTTTTGTGGAAGCAAGTATTATCTGCAGAAAACTCTTCTTAAATGTACATGGGTCCTTCTCTCTGACCCCAAAATGTACAATGGCTGCATTTTATAAAAATAAAGGTAACTTATTTTCGAACTCCGACTAGAGATCGCCTGTCACCCACCTGACCAGAGGCACCTGGATACACCAGAGTCTGGTGTGTGGGCAGAAGTCTGGGAGAGTGCACACAGGGGCCTCACTTCCCTTGAAACCTGGTCCCCTGCTACAGAGTGCAGTGTTAGGTGCCTTGGACTCAGCAGAGATATTTAGGTGCTTTTAAAGTGCACAAATGTTATTGGTTTGCAAAGCAGGAAGGCTTGGGAAGGTCGAGAGAAGTGTTTGAACTCCATCTTTCTCAGGAATCTGCATTAGCTGCCTCCTTCCCTTGAGGTCAGGGGTGGTGAAAAAATTTGGGTTGTAGGTGTCTAGTTCATCTTTTTTTCAAAAAGTAGCTGTCTGAGAAGTGATCGTAATAGTCACCTGGGAAACGTGGGCTTAGTTCTCCCTTGAGGCTAATACTGATTTGCCTCTTGCACTTTTTTGGAAGGGTCTTTGCTACCAGGCAATAGAGCAGTCAAAGGGAAGTGCTCTCTACCTCTGCTATTGAAACCAGGTCTCAGCGCATCTTGGGATGCATATTCGTGTTTCCAGGCAGACAAGCAAAGACACATCTTGCCTGTGGCCTAAAGTCTGGGACACTTAGCAGGGAGGAGAGGAGTCCTCAGTTGGCTCTCTTGGACTGCTCATGCAATTCACATTTGGTAGATAGGCAGTGCATAAAAAGAAGTTATTTAGCTATTTAGTTAAATCACTTAATTATTTAGAGCAGAAATTATTTAATCAGGAAGCACTCATTGCCTCTGGCCATAGTATCAGAGTGGGTCTACAGTAGGGTAGGATACGCTCTTAGAGTGGTGCTTTTACGTCTGTGTCATATTCTAAATTTTTATGTGACTTTGTGTTATGAAACCTAGGTGACAGATATATTTACATCTATTCTGGGTTAGACAGCTACTGAAGTCCAGGCTTCCTGGAATGATTTCCTGATTTTAATGAGCCTAGATTCTGCCTAGGCTCTGCCTGGTGCCAGAATTAATCATTTCAATATGCATTAAGGAGGAATTTCAGGTGAGTTATTGGGACCACTTGCCTACCATTCAGGCTGCCAGACCATGAGCTCCCACTGCAATGGGGAGAGAAATATTCTTTAAGTTTGCTATAGGAAAACAAAAGTTCTGATAATTATAGCTCTTCCAACTATTGTGTTATATATCCTGTGGTGCTTCAGGGCTTTTCTTGTTGCAGGAAGCTGATGCAGCAAACTTCTTGCAGCTGAGGCTGTTCTTGTCTCTGGGGCCGTGTACAGTGCAGAAAGCTGAGCTCCCAGCTAGCTCTTGAGAAGCTTTGAAGGAGGAACAGGGTCCTAAACACAGTATCCTAAATGACATGATGGTAGTGTGATATAATATGGTATAATACAGTATACCAATATATTATACTGAAAAAATCATAAAGCCTAGAGTGTGATATGGGCAGGGAAATACAGATACCTTTGGTTGCTTTCCCATATTCATGATACCTGTGTACAAACATGCATTTTCTTTTGTGTGTAAACATGCTTTCATGTCAGCTGAGAGGAGAAAATGCAGAAAATAAGGTATAGAGATAGCAGTCACATCAGTTTCTGTGTGCTGGCATACATTTCCTCTCTTCCAGTCATAACATGGCTCATGCTTCTCTGACTATATTTGGAAATATTGCTGGTTTTAAAAAAGTGTCAACAACTGATAGTGTGGACATAAGGAAAGAGAATTTGCTAGAGAGAAATGCTGTGTGAAAAGTCAGTTTTATCACAGGGAAGCACATGTAGGTATTTTTATTACTTGTGAAGCCAGTGATCTACTGCATATGAAACTTAAAACTGTGTACAGCTTGTTAGCCTCATGTACTTTTAATTTCTCTGTGGTATCAGTGAGAACAAATTGTGGTAGTCTAAGGAAAAGGTTGAAACAATCCTGTTTGTTGTGCCATGAGAAAAGAAAAACTGTAGGTGAGTTTAAAAAGATGCCATTTATATGAGCTTTCTGTAAAAGTGTTTTTCCCACTGAACTTAATCATGGAAACATGCCATGTTAATAAATTTGAGTAGGCTTGAATTCTTGCTGTCTTTATTAAAAACACATAGGAAGTAAGTTGTCAGTCCTGCAGGAACTGCTCTTAAGCATTAGTTTGGAATCAGTCCTTTTGTGTACAGTAGGTTGTTGAGATTCCTTAACTCAGATGATGAGCAGCTTGTTTGTTTGCTCTGGGAGCTAAGGAGGGCAATGTGTGCACTACAAATAGGGAGCTATCAAGAGAATGAGAAGTCCTCTGGAGTAACTAGTGTGGTTGTGGGTAAATTTAATTATCTCTCTCACTCTGCAGCAGTGCCAGAAAATAGACAGCACCTAGTACCTATCCCAGTTTCTCCAGCTTTTAATTCACAATTTGTCTGTTGGGTTTGTTTTGCTTTGTTTGGGTTGGGTTTGTTTTGCTATGTTTGGGTTGCTTTTATAGCAGGTTATTGGTAATTCTTTGGTGCAGCTTCTTGGATCATAAACAGTTGTAACCGAAAGGCAGTGACTCAGGTTGCCACACTCGAAGCTTTCAGGCTGGAACTGACCTACTTCCAGGACGAAGCAGCCGGCCAACTAAGCCAAGAAGACTTGTTGGAGGGAGGGAGAGGAGGGGAGGAAGAGGGGCAGGAGAGAAGATTTGTTACTGAATGAGGCGTTGTATTTCCTTTTTTCTGAGTGGTTTTTTTTCTTTTTTTTTTTTTTTTTGTNNNTTTTTTTTTTTGTGGCCTACAATTTAGTTCTACACTGAATGTTATAATTTCTGTTAATTATTAAATTGTTTGAGATATTGTAGCTGATGTGAAGAAAACGTTGGTCTTAAGATAAAAGAAAATAAAACAAACAGATGAAGCGGTAAAATGAAGACTTGCCTTTTAAGGCTTCTGTAAACACAATGAAATGTCAACAAAGTAATTGAAGTGAGGATTATAGAATACTCCAGCTTTCAGTACGAAAAATCCAGTGTCTTGCCAATTTCATCCTTTGCTTCTTTTGATTCCTGTCAGAGGCTCACATGGTGTTTATTTAGAAGGTTGTTCTCGATAAGTAATCTATTTGATTTAAAATAAAAACAGATTAACTCTGATTATAAAACTGCTGTTTCAGTACGTGAGCTGAGATACCTGCTTGCCATTGTGAGTATATAACGATAAGGTTGTGCATATTGAGGAAAAATTAAAAAAAAAAAAAGACAAGTAAAAATACAGAAGAGAACTGAAAACATATTTTTCACTTATATTGACTGTATTGGGTAAAAGTTAATAGGCCTTTCCAGAATGAATTGTCAGTAGTCCTCTGTTTTCCCTGCATGAGGTGGGTTGGATTCTGCATAGCCCTGACTGACTATAGTAAAGATATATCAAAAGAATGTTTTATATTTATGCTTATTGCCTCAAACACTCCAACCAATATAGAATTACTTGTTTTATTTGAAAAGAACTTCATTTGATATCATTACCTGTGCATGCACACAATGCGTGTAGCAATGAAGTAGAGCGAATCAGGCTGGAAACTAATCTGTTAGCAAAAAAACCCCAAGTGGTTAATTTCTGGGCAGTTTTGCTCCCTGAACAAGCTCATTACAATGAGAATTGCTTGGTGGCTTCTGAAAGACACAATGAAGAATATCTGTGCTGCAATTCAATAGAATAAAGTAACTGTGTGCTGCTTGTTTTGATCTCTGTGTGTTCACAGTCTTGTCAATAAAACCTCCAAAACATGGTGTATTATGAAAGCTGTTGAAATTATGGGTTTTAAGAATAAGTGACTAATTCTAGTCGGTTTATCACTCTGACAACATAGGTTCTGAATACTATTATACCAAAATATTGTTGTGTTTTAATAAAAAGCACTAAAGTAACACCAAATATGTTTAATATGAAACGAATACTACTTGACTGCCCTCTTTCACAACTTCATAACTTTCTGTTCCCGCCTTCATTCCACCTTCTGCCTGTTATTTCAAGGACAGTAGGTGACTGTAGTGTGAATGGTATCTGTAGGCACCTGTACTCTTTCACTAACTTTGGAACTTTGTGAGGCAATTTCAGCAAATTTTTGCAGAGGGATTAAAAAAATAACCGGTTGGGTATTGGAGTGAAATAAAAGTGCCTTTACAAGTTCCGTGACAAACAAGGAGATCGTGTGTGACCTTGCACAATGCAAAACACCAGAAAATCCACCCTGAAGAGAGCCCTTAGAATTGCTTCAGTCATGTAGAGAGCTTGAACCAGAGTGCACAGTCTGTGAGAAGAAGCCAGCGGAAACCAGGAGTTAGGAGTTCTCTCATCTCTTTCACCCCTTTCTTTTTCTCTGCCCCCAGCGGGGTCCGACAGGCTTCAGGGCCCTGCCAATATGTGCTCTTTGGAGGAGGAAATCTTTGAGACCAAGGGGAAAGTTCCTTTGTGGAGTTTTTAGTGATTCTCTTAGAGCAGATTAACATGAAAGGCAAAGTAAAGCCCTCTTCTGGAAATAATACTTAAAAAAATGCAAGACTGAGCAATTAAGGCAATGTAGGCTGTACACATCTTACTAGCTGCCGATCTATGAAACTGCTTCAGGAAGCAGACAATAATCCAGTGGGGTTTTCTGATGTTTTTTTCCGAAACAATTAATGAACTATAAAACCCATACAAGAATGCGTGTAATACCATCACAGTTTTAACATAATGCCAGGTCATGGCCTTGCTCTTCTTTAGATGCTACATGCTTACCCCTTCCACCCCTGAATCCCCCAGCCTGCTGATGACTTTGGGTTTGGGTCTGTCAGGGTCTGCTGCCCTGCTGGAGGTGGCAGGAGGGGCAGTGGTTGTAGCTGTGGCCACCAAGCAGAGGGGAGGGAGCTGCCCACAGGGGCTGTTTCTCTTCCATCGCCTGGCATTGTTCATGGCCTGAATGCCCACTCACAAAGACAGATGGTTCCTTAGCTAGATTATACAACAAACTTTTTTCTGTTTTACAAGTAATAGTTTTTTGAAGAAGAGAACAACATACTAGAAAAAAAAGATGAAGTTTCCTTCATCATAAAGTTTCCTACTGGCAAGGTTAACACTAGATAAATTTATAATAAAACTAATGCTGGGTGTGAGGTGGATCCTTATAGACTCAGTGGTCAAATTCCATTGTGTCTTCTTTATACTGTGATGACTAGACCTGTTTGATGCAAGCTATTACAAACAGCACCAGTGAATGCCTCTGTTTGACTAGACATTTTAATAAGAGGTGAGACTTGGCGTAGCCAAGTCTGAAGGAATATGGGATCCTGTCAAATATTGTCATCTTAAATTGGAGCATCGCTTTTGCGATGTAGTATAAGGTGATTGAATATTCAGTTTTCTGTTTAGACTGAAAACAAAATGACATATTTGTTACGACACTTGTGACACAAAATGCAGAATAATATTTTTTTAGTGTATTTTATTAAACTTTTATAAGCTTATTTCCCAAACCAAGCAAACAAACACACAAAACCTGATTTCATTTTTTTCTCATCCAATTAAATGATTTTTATGTTATACTGGTTAATCTGAATAAGGGGTTACAATCAGATAACTGTTATAATCATGACATTAAATGATTGATTACC
Source organism: Pampusana beccarii (assembly GCA_013399365.1). Taxonomy (NCBI): domain Eukaryota; kingdom Metazoa; phylum Chordata; class Aves; order Columbiformes; family Columbidae; genus Pampusana; species Pampusana beccarii. Next base: position 22,098 of record VWYH01003425.1, read on the forward strand.
CAACAGACATTTTCTGCTTTCTCACTTTAAGCTGTAAGCTTTGCTGACAGAATCAAAACAATTATGAAGTGGGTGTATCTAATATGAGCTATTACTTCAATAAACTTGCTTCAGCTTGTACTTCAACAGCAGCAAACAGAAGGCATTACAGCCATTATTAGACATGTCATTTATAGTTACAGAAGAATTCCCACACGTTCAGGCTTAATGGTGCACTGTCAGAACATGTATTATGTTTCATTCTGCTAGGAGCGAGAAGGTGGTGGTGCGGCAGTGTAAAAGCAGCTATACTCATGCACTGCAGCTCTGGTGGTGTACACTGCAATAATGCAGTTGCTGAAATTTGTGAATTCCCAGCAAAATAACCCACATGGATACTGGAGTTTATTGGAAAGCTTACGGTTCCTTTTATCCCATCAAGGATTTTTTTCTAACTTCCCTTGTCTGGAGCTTTATGTTGGGAGCTACTCTGCTTGATGAAGCTGTCCTCTTTAAACCAAGGCGCTCATGCCCCCTAACCAGTTGGCAGGGAGGAACTGCTGCATTTGAAGTCTTCAGAGGGGCCTCCAGAAGCTTTAGGCTTGTATCTGGCTTCCTTTGTTCCACACAGTCTGTTTATTTGACTGTAAATAAAGTACCATTTACGTAAGCTGGGAAGTGGATTTTTACTTGCCGAACTAATCTCTCATCATGATTGTTAGGTCACAAAGTAGAAGTCTGTCACCAAACGCTATTGAAATCCAGACAGTGAATTAGTTTTATTTATTTCAAGATTCTTAAATTATCAAAGTTCATTGCCTGAAGGCAGTAACAGATACTGAATCTTTCCAGCCTAGAATATAGAGTACTTTGAACCTAGATGCTTCAACGATTGGCACCCTTTTAATGCATAAGAGACCCTCTTATTCTGGCACAGGCTTAAAATAGGTTTGAATAAAACTTAGAATTTTCTCTATTTTTGGCTACAAATGCTTGCATTTCTTGTTTTGAATACTGTATTTATAATAGATAGATATACAAAATGGATGACAGATGTCCTTAAGCACTATATGTCTGTAAGCACTGTGTAAGATGGATGAAAATGGCAGGAAAATGCCTAGTTTATTGTTGCAAGTGTATAGTCGCTAGGCCCAAACCAAGTAAGATTTGTGTTGAGTAGATCTAAAAATCAAAAACCTGCTAATGATTATAAAAATGTGAAATTTAAAATTACTATATTTGAAATACGTTGAAGCTGTGGTTCATTTGATAATGTTTGTGGTGAGTCAGAGTTTATTTGCCAGCTTTTCTACTTTGATTTTGCAAAGTAGTCATGAGTGAGAAGCAAAGCTGATCTACAGTGATATGACAGTGTCTCCACAGGTGGTGTTTTCTGATAGCTTTTTCGCTCTTCTCTTTTCACTGTTCTTGACCAGATGCCTAGCCAGAAAGTGAGGATGATAGAGGCAGTTTTTACAAGACAGCCGTGGTCTGGCAGACACACTTCCCATTTTTCCAGGTAGAAATTCTTGCCTTCAAAGAGCAGTGCCCTGATGCTGCAGCAGTACAAATAATTAAAAATAATAAGATCAAGCCCCAGTGGTAAATGGGAAGGATGAGTGAAACAGTTCACTGAGGAGATGGGACGGAATGCTGGGGAGAAAAAAAGAGCACTGTCCTGACCCAGAAAACTACAGGCCAGTCAGCCTCACCTGCATCCCTGGAAAGGTGATGGAACAACTTACTCTGGACGTCATCACCAAGCATGTGGAGGAAAAGAAGGTTATCAGGAGTAGTCAGCATGGGCTCATCAAGGGGAAATAATGTTTAACCAACCTGATAGCCTTCTATGATGGTATGACTGGCTGGGTAGATGAGGGAAGAGATGTAGATGTTGTCTGCCTTGCCCTCAGCAAGGTTTTTGACACCATCTCTCACAATCTCCTCATAGATAAGCTCAGGAAGTGCAGGTTGGATGAATGCACAGTGAGATGGATCATGAACTGGCTGGATGGCAGAGCTCAGAGGGTTGTGATCAATGGTGCAGAGTCTGGTTGGAGGCCTGTAGTTGGTGGGCTTCCCCAGGGGTCAGTACTTGGTCCAGTCTTGTTGAACCTGTTCATCAAGGACCTGGATGAAGAGACTGAGTGCACCCTCAGCAAGTTTGCTGATGATACCAAACTGGGAGGAAGGGCTGACACACCAGAAGGCTGTGCTGTCATTCAGCAAGACCTGGACAGGCTGAAGGACTGGGCAGAGAAAAACCTAATTAAGTTCAACAAGGGCAAGTGTAGGGTCCTACACCTGGGGAGGATTAACCCCAGGCACCAGTACAGCTTAGGGGCGGACCTGCTGGAAAGCAGCACTGCAGAGAAGGACTTGGAGTTCCGGTCAATAACAGATTGACCATGAGCCAACAATGTGACCTTGTGGCCAAAAAGGCCAATAGGGTCATGGGGTGCATTAGGAAAAGTGTGACCAGCAGATCGAAGGAGGTTATCCTCTCCCTCTACTTTGCTCTGGGTAGGCCGCATCTGGAGTACTGCGTCCAGTTCTGGGCTCCCCAGTTTAAGAAGGACAAGGAATTACTGGAGGGAGTCCAGCAGAGGGCTACAAAGATGATGAGGGGTCTGGAGAATCTTCCTTTTGAGGAGAGACTGAGAGAGCTGGGTCTGTTCAGCCTGGAGAAGAGAAGGCTGAGAGGGGATCTTATTTATATTTCTAAATATCTCAAGGATGCATGTCAAGAGGATGGGACCAGACTCTTTACAGTGGTGCCCAATGACAGGATGAGGGGCAATGGGCACAGACTGAAGCATAGGAGGTTCCATCTGAATGTGAGGAAAAACTTCTTTACTTTGAGGGTGCCAGAGCACTGGAACAGGCTGCTCGGATCGGTTGTGGAGTCTCCTTCTCTGGAGACATTCAAGACCCACCTGGACACATTGCTGTGTGATCTGCTGTAAGTGCACCTGCTTTAGCAGGTGGGTTGGACTAGGTGATCTCCAGTGATCAATGTGATTCTGCAACACCTAAGCTGTGATGAGGCCCAGATAAACGGCAGGGAGCCGAAGCATCCCCAGGCTGGGCCATGCAGTGTCTTTGCTCCTTGGACTCAGCTCCAACCTTGGAAAATGCAGGAGCACAATAGCGGCCCTGGAACGTACAGGGAGGGATGCTGCAGGTCACGTGTAACCCAGGACGTGTTGTATTGGCCCTTGTCTGATTTGTCATAGTGCCTTGGAGGAAGTTGAACCAACATGGGGACTTCCCTTCAGGCTATTGTTTGTGTCATCTGATTTCTGTAGTTTATCCAGTTCTAGAAATTTTTGCCCTAGCTGTAGTGTTTAGTGAAACCCTTGCCTTGGACACAATTTGACAAGACTTCCATGCTTCCATGCATTTGTACTAAAGTTGGCCAATGCACTTAGGCAGAAGACATTTAGCAAACTTGCCATTTAGCTAGTGGTGTGATTTGCTAATAACTGTGTAATAGATGGGCAAGGGTTTGTCTCTAGATGTCATTGGATTTGGGGTCAGACTGGAAATGTTTATAATTGTAGGATACTTCTGGTTCTTCATTCAGAAGCCAGACTTTATTTTCATGTGCACCATATAACTTGGAGAGTTATTCTTCTGTGTTTACATATAGGATGGCACTGTGGTATATAGTCTCCTGTGGCCTCTGAGAATGGGCCACTGCTACACTGTGCTTGATTTCTGACTGAGGATGATAAAATTTGTAAACAACAGACCCAAAAATAAACCTAGGATGTGGCATGAGCAAAATGTTTTTATAAAATTCAAGTATACTACATTGCAAAATAGCTTCTGGCAATAGCCAGTATCTATGACAATTCTTCCCTTTCCCCAAAACCTAGACTTGAACTATGAATATATGTGGTTATGTTTAGTGTCAAAATATTGCAAAACACAGAGTGATATATCTGTACACATTCTCTTCTCCAGTCTTAAATGACATGACTCAGGAAATACATTTATCTCTAAGGATGTTTCTCAAGGAACTATACTTTTAGCAAAGGGTAATTGCTTGCTTTTCAGAGGCCAACTGTAGATAGCAGTTGTTTGAAATAACTAATATATGATTTCCTGTTTTGAGTTTGTGGTAAAAAAGTAGTAACTATGTGAGTTGTATTTAGTTTTCTGCTAGTAACATTTGTGTTTTCTATAGGCAAAAGTACAAAATGCATTGAAATTTTTAATGTCATGAGCATTGCCTGCAAACCTCAAGTTGTGATTTTAATGTTTTTACTATGATGTTATTATTACTACTACAGCTAAGCTATTGTGATAGGCTCTTTTATGCTGATATAATCCCTGTTAACCTCTCTTCCAAAGCTGGTTTTGGGGCCTCAAAGAGACTGATACCAGCAATGGGCTCTCTGCCCATCAAAACTAGAGAAACACTTAGAATTTAAGCTTATGTTTTTAAGATGCCAAAGAATGGCACATCTCTCCTTAAAGGGTCCCTGATTTAAGGGATTGTCAGGAAGGCTGTCACTTCACAACACAATGATTCATGCTAAATAACTAAACCTCATTCTGTCTGGGTACACAGGAAGGGAGGGGAAATGTGAGTGAGGTTGTTTAATCCATGAGCAACTGCGCGAACTTGCCTCACCTGGGAACCTTGGGCAGTAGCTCCTCAATGCAACTACAGGTCATGATTTCTTCGAGCTCTGCCATTTTTGGAGGGTTCTCAGGAGCCCTAAGGTGCTCTTCAGCTGGGCTGTAGCTTGTTCCTGGGATCTCACAATTGTCTAGGTCTTTCCACCTCCAAGCAGGGGAGAAGTTATCTGCTCCTGGCTATTAGGAGACTCTGGCCCATTTCCTGCAGCTTCTCTAGAGGACATTCTCCTAGATGTCCACCTACAGCTCTTGATAAGAAAGAAATCAGGTCCTTTGTGAAGGAGGAGTGAGCCTCCATGCCTGGCAGACTCATAACACTTAGGACCTTGTCCCCAGCCTACACTGCCAGTTTCCCCCAAAATGGCATGGAGTGGCATACCCGTATTCCTAGGCACACAAGTATCCAAGGAAAAGCAAATAATACCATGACCACAGCAAAATGGAGTTTCAGTGTTAAGTGTCATGATTTATTAATGCAGTTCTGTCTTGCATGTTTGTATTTCTAAGTTTTCTTGTTTGGACAACTGTTCAGATTGTTTGGACTGAAAACAAAGGCTTCTGGCGTGATAGTGAAATGACTCAAAAATGTAGGTTTTCTGATGCAGTAGACAATCTGATTTTTGTTCCAGTGCTTCAAGCATTAAGTTGCAGATAGACACTAGAATACAAACAGTATCAGCAGTTACAGTCAGTGCATTTTTGTTTTGATGTACCTCAGCATGCTGTTGATGTGCTTACTGTGCCATAAGCTGAACTTATGCCTTAAGGTAAAGGAGGATAACAGACCTCTGAATCATTTTTCTTGTTTTCCTTAAGCTAAACTATTCCCCTTATTAATGCTGCAACTTTTGGTAAGGCAAACAGCAAACGAGTCATTGATCTCTGTCCACAGTATTGTAACACGTGTAAAGAGTGCTAGACAGGCATTACACATGGGCAGATGGGTACTATAGAGAAAAGGTGTTTTTTTTTCTTGCATGTGTCAAAGGCTGCATTTTATTTTCTTCTATTGGGGGAGCTGGCACAGATGGAGAGCCTTCTTCCCTGGGATCAAAATTCTTCTTTAATTGCTTCTGGATAATCATAATCTTTCTGTTAACAGGCATTCTTCATAACTGCTGTGAAGCCTACAATGTTGGGCTCCTAGAAGCAAAAATATTTTCTGGTTCGTCAAGAGAGCAGTTTGGATATGCAGTTCAACAGTTTATAAACGAACAAGGCAAATGGTAAGCAGTTTGAGCAGCTTGTTATATATCCATTTAAAACATTAAGGAAAAAATGTTGCAACTCCTTTTTCTTTTATAATTCTACATTTCAATTAAATGCATTCTGGTTCATTCCTTTATATATTAATGTTATCTTTTTACAAAGAAATACTTATGTTATTAAAACAAAAGTTGAAACATCCTAAAGGCTTTTTTTCCATTGCACAATGTCATCTGAGGTCTTTCCTTCTATTAATCTTTTACTTTCATCTCCAGTATATCAGTTTCCTCAGACTCACAATTTCTGTAAAATTTTAACTCTTCATTCCTTCCTGCACCAGTGGCATCTTTGTTATATGTTACGTATGTGTGTGATATTTTTCCATGTTAACATCGTTGAGGTTAAAACGAATGATTAGGGCTGAGGAATTCTAATTATTAATATTAAAATTAAGTGAACTTAAATTTATATTATTTTTGTGTCTGGTAGAGTATTAAGTCTTCACTTCTCGAGGGACAGCATATTTGGATGTATATAATAATACAATCCTATCAAAGGCCTCAAGTCTACTGCATCTCTTCAGCCATAAAATTAGATGTGAAATCCACTGTTGCCACAACATTGGGCTTGATGAATAGAGTAATCAGTAAATTTTTTTTTGTAGTTATGTTGGCTTCAAAAAGAACTTTAAAATATTAACCAGAGTACGCCCATTTAGCGGAAAACACATTGTTTCCCTTTCTGCACCCTGAGCAACCCCAAAGCTTAAGGTGTCTGTCATGGCAAGGACTATCTGCCTATAAATAGGTCAGTGGTACTCCACTACTTTAAGTGGTTACTTGGGTGTATATGGTTTTAAGTCTATAGTGGAAGGTCTCACAAGTTATATATATTATCATAAGCCAAGGCAATGTTTTAGTTGTGTTGTTCTCCATAGATTGAAACAGTGTCAGAACCAAAATAGCCACAAACTGGCATGTTTTCCTAGGTGGTAATGAACATATAGTAAGTAACTGAACTTTTTTCAGTAAAAGAAAGATATCAAAATCTGAAACACATGGAAATGCATCTGAAATGTATTTTACAGTTAAAGTTTGGAAAAGCCCATAAAAAACTGTTGAGCTACCTGAAACATTCATGCATAGCCCTGCACAAAGATGCCATGCAGTTGCAACTGGTTGCATATACAAAGATGTAAGATTACCTAGATCTCTCTGCGTGGCTGGCATTACTGTGTTTGCTGCCAGTGACCAGGAGGCAAAGTAAGAGGAGAGCAAAGCTTCATGCTCTGATCTAATAGCTCAATGTTTCCTCACCCACCCTTGGGTGGGTTCCCAACCTACCCTCTCTCCTTGCTTGATGTTGTGGTGGCTTCTCACTGTGTTTCTGCCTGTTTTAATTATGTGTTTAGTCACCCATAGATCAGAGCTCTCTTTTTAAAAAACGTCTGTGTAAAGGAGAAGGAGAACAGGAAGAGCTACTGAAGGAGAACAGGAATGTCAGCCTTAAGTGAACTGAATGCTTTGGCTTATACATGGAGAAATTATGTCTTGCGCTTTATCCTTGTCAGTTTTTCTATAAGCTTGCAACAGAAGCACTAAGTTCCAGACTCACACAAGCTATTTATGTTTTGTATTTCCCTGTTATATTTTTACTTCTGATATAAAAACTCCTCCACTACCACTTACTTGGATAATGTGTGGTGGGGTTCAGGAAAGAAAGTAACTTTGAATTAACTTTTCTTATCTTCTCCCAATTAGGTGAATATTATGAATCTGGAAGACTTTTCTGTAGATGGGCACTTTGTCATTTGTTCATTCACTGTACGGTGTCTGACCACATCTCCAAAAGTCAGGGGAATTTCATCAGCCCTTGTTTGCATAACCATGATTTGTTCGAGACTCTTTTCAGTCTTCTTCTCAAGAAATCATTAGACAAGCTCAAAAAAAAAAAACCAACAAACCAAACATAAAGGCCAGTCGTGGTTTACTCTATTGTTCTTTTCATTTCTAGGCTATTTTCTTTTTCTCTGGACAATAGAACTTTTTCTTGTGTGCACTATTAATAAAAAACCAACCAACCAACCAACCAACTGAAAACACTCAAGCTGTTCAGTAGAGTTGGTTGCTCCTATAAGCAATGCAGAGGCTGCAGTCTATGTGCAGAATGCTTGTTGACATAGGAGCAAGATAAACAGTCCAAGCTTCATGTGAGATCAGGACGCTGCTTTCAGTCAGAGGGGAGTGTTTTTCACTCTTTTATGAAGAGACTGCCATTGTGGAGCAAGAATGTGATGCACTTGAAAATTCTGTCCAGGCACAGTGAGGCTGCTCACTGCATCAAACACTGCTGGGTGACACCTCTCTCAGAGGGAGACATTATCTAGAATCTGAGACCTACCAGAAATTTCATCACTTCTTAGACCTTGCTTCTGTTAATAAAATCACGTTGTGCTCTGTAAAAAACAGCTTTGAAAATCCTCCTCAAAGAGCAGAAAGGAGAAATACAGAAAAAACAGCAGATGCTATTTATATAATATTATTCAGCTATATTTCTGCAAGGTACATCTCCTGAGGCAATAAGGGCTATAGACAATGGTAAAGGAGAATTTTTAGAACTGGGACTGCATGCAGCAGTATGTTATCACTTTTGCTTGGAGATGAGTTCAGAGATAAGAAGAGAGACTGTCCAACGAGGAGTGCAGGGCTATAAAGGGGGCTGGTATGTATTGGGAAGCTGTGACACAAACCAGCAAGGGAGCCCTTTTTGTGTAGGGTCAGATGATCCAGGATAATTGGACACTGGTCTGCTGTGCATTGATGGGCATTGATGGCATGTGATGCTCATAAATAAGGACAAACTTGCAAGTCAAGCACAGCTCAAGCTTGTCACAGTGTCTGGTAGGAATTTCAAAACAGGAGCTCTTCAATGAACTCAAGGAAAATTGTGAACACCAAAGAAACTCATCAATTAGAACAGTTTAGGCAATCCACCACACAAGTAATTACCTACAACAGAAACATCATTCAGTTTATGCTCTGATTCTCCCTGTCACGAGATCATCCATAATTGAACCTTAAATTGAAACCAAATTCTGTGTTGTTTTTATAAACATAATCTTTTAGAAAGGTGAATTTTACCCTGCCAAATTAATCTTGAACACGTGTGCCCTTAACAGCATCTGGTTGTACGTTCTGCAAAGGCAGCAGCAGTTAATCCATGCTGTGATTCATTTTTATATCCCTCTCAGGTAAGGAAGATTGAGTAGCTGTATATAGCTCTCAAAATGCTTTTTCCTACCCATATGTGTCTTCAGTCTGTGGATACATCCCACAACAGAGCTAAAATCTCAGTCTGCCATTGAGGTACTGTTGGTATCAAGTTGCAGCCACTGGGCCAAGTTGTGTCCGTGTGCTCAAGACTTTGAATTTAAAAATTTTTGTTTAGAATTTATGTTAACGGGATTTTTATTTGTTAAAATATTTTGTTTCATTCCACGTCATGTCAGTGGTGACACTTTAATATGCACCGGCCTTGCTGTTACATCACATAATCACTGCACTACTAGTTTTAAAAATCATTGCATACTGCTCACTAGCCATCAAAGTTGAGCAGTCTTTCTTCTGAGGTGTCATATTGCCTCTTCAGATCAATAAGATGCCAAAAAGACAAATTTCTTTAGCAACTTTTCTTGAAATCAGTATGTTTTCAAAGGCTTCTTATTTTAATGAGGAGGATAATTTCTGCCAACTTTTTTTTTTTTTCCAAACAAAATGCTGCCATTGTTACAACTCCATCTTTTCAGTGCCAGCGTCACTGCTAATGCTGAGTTCTTTGCCTGCTTTTGCGTCCCCTGACTGCATCCCCTACAGTTTCCCTTTTTCCTGCTTGGAGAAGCAGCTCTGGCTTCTGGCTTCTAGGCCTTTAGTCTGTTAGTCAAACTCTCTTGCCATAGTTTGCTGTAGTTTTTGAAGTTATGAGTTTTCTGTTAAAAAGATCAAAAGTTTTAGATGGTGATAAGTGCTTTAGGGTGTGCAAAGAAGCCTCCATGAGAATGAAGAATTTTTTGGTCTTCGTATCTATTCATCGTTTCCTGTAATTGAAACGAAAAGTGCCAGATGATTTAAGAGGTCCTTTCTACTTTTATTTTCCTATTTCCTGTTAGCCATCTTTGTGTTTGAAAAAAACACACTAAAGAGCAAATGCATGAAAAGAAAAGAAAAAAAAGAAACCAGAAGACATAAAACGTGCTATGACAACAGCTGGGAATTCAGCCCTTCACCATGAATTCCGATTTTGTTTTCTGCTACATCACACTTTGCCAGTTACTAGCTTTGTCATGGTGTAATTTCCCAGAAATAATTCCTGTTGCTCTTTGATCTACCACTCCTGCAGCCTGTGTGGTATGGTATTGCTGCTGAACTTTATTTGACTTCATGTAGTTCCTTGCTTTGTATACAGTGTTGTAGACTGTTTGAAGAGCTGAATAATAGAATCAGTGGCAATATTACATACTAATCACTATGGTATTGTGTAAAGACAGTCTACAATTACACAAGGAAGTTTTGTAAAAATAAATATTTAACTCATGGCTGAAAAAGACCCTTAATTAATACACTATACATGATATAGTTTATTTGGAAACAAGCATTTTCAAGTATTTTAGTACTCCTTTCTTGCATTCTTCCCTGATACATTCTGTTTCACTCTGCTTCGTGTGCATCCTGTTTAATCACAGTAGAAAAATATTTTTATAGTTAGCAGGATGCTAGCCAGATACTCTCTTGCTTTATTCACTTCTGATGTTTTGGAAAGATACACATGCATTTTCCCAGAGCAGTATTTTCTCTCTACTGTAATGGTTTATGTTAATTTTTCAAAGACAAGTAGGACTTGCTGATTTCTAATATAGATTAAGGCTAGTATTAAGCTTAAGTAAGGCTCAGGATACAAAGGAATTAATAATTAAGTTATTTCCTAGGAACTTCAAGGTTGGCAATTAAAAGTAGAGGGCTAGGCTGGGCAGAACTTCGTTAGTAACTTTTTCTCAGGAGTGTATTAATGGCAGGTTAGACTACTTAAGTCAAAAAAAAGGAAGAGATTTAATAGCTCTCTTCATTTCTGCAAATCACAGTATCGGCAATAGTCAGTTCTAAGTGTTAAATTTTGTGTATGGAGTAGCATATACCTACAGCATAGTTATGGCGTTGAGATTTATGGACAATAAAGGGTAGTACAGCAAAGGGGAAGGGTGTATAATAACTTCCAGTGAAGTATGAGCAGTGTAAGCTGAAAACGAAATGAAAGACAAAATTAAGTTTGCTTTGGATACTATTGGTATAGCTTTAGATTTGGGTTTAAAATTAGAAGAGTTCATCATGTTTGGCTTATATTTTTCTGGTTTTAACGTGCAACAGCTACAAGGTTAGTTTTAGGGCTAGCAAAAGCAGAATACATGTGTGAATATTAATTTCTAGAAGTTCATTGGCTATAAAGAGTGATGGTTCCTTAGTATAAATAGATGCCTGGGTTGGAATTAATGCTAAGGTTGGGGAAAACATGAGTTACATGTTACTGCTGAGTAGCATAAAGCCTATGGAGTGGGTACAAATAGGCATGCTGAAAGGGAGAGAAATGCTTTTTCTAAATTCTGTGGATGGTGTTTGTCTCTAGTTTATGCGAATAGCGAGGGTGAGGGTTGGAGTTAGACTTGGAGTTAGGCTTGAATTTGGAGACAGCTAGTGTTCAAGCCCACTTCTCCTCCTCTTGTTCTCACTCTGTTTGTGAGTGAAACTATGTGCTTTGGGCTTCAGGGTAACCCATGGCTGCAGAGTGATGCCAGAGATTTACTATGAGTTTTGTGACCAGATGGAGTGGTTCAGGGGTAATTTCCAAGCTCCATTAAGGTCATTCCTTGAACAGTAGCAGTCCTCTTGCAGGGACTCTAAAATATATTTGCCTTCTGGGAAACTCAGAAAAAACATACAAATATTTATAAATGTACGCAGTGCAATGTTCAGCTTGACAGTTAATGCTGAAAAGCTGTCACAGTTTCAGATATTACACATGCATTGCTGCCATCAGTTTAAAACCTGTTTCTTTTTCCACAAAAACTGTTAGCCTTTTCTCCCTAACATCAGCCCTGTTAACGTTTCATAACTGTAAATAACTCTGTAGTACCTAACAAGGGTGGAGAAGGTAACACCGTGTCTTCCTCCTGTCAATCACTATTGACGAGCTCCAGCCCTCTGTGTCACTCCAAGTGTTTGCAGGTCATATCATCTATCAGCACATGACTGATGGAGTAGTTTCTCATGAGCTATGGTTATTTGGTCCTGAGCTGTGGTGGTGCTGGTTTCCACTGTGCAGAAAAGGCTATATTCCTCAGAAAATAACAAGATCACAGCTAGTGTAACATACAGTGTTTTTATGTAGAGAGGTATTTATATGAACCTGAACTGCAGGTTTAGAGATGCTAGAAGTACACAAAATCCTGTTTCTGCTGCCTACATAATCACTGTTTTTCAACAAGGTAATTGAGAAAGAAGTGGGTATATTTAAAGTATTCCTACATGCAGAAAATAGAATCTGAAGTTACCCCCTACTGAACTGGTAAAACAGAATAACATTATTTGTGCTTTTAAGTTTGTGTTTAATTGAAATTGAATAAACTAAAAAAAATACAGTTAGCAGTATTTTCTTTGAGAAAGCTGAAAAGTTGAACTTTTGCTTGTGTATCTAAAATTGTGTATTTTTTTCAAAGCCATTTTATTCAAACTAGGTATGAAATTGCAGTGGTAAAATCAGATGATCCATGGAAAGTTAATAAGATATATTGCAATTGTTTTGAAACATAGTGATTTCATAAAATGTGTTCTTTATATAGTGCAAGGTATTTGCATTAGCTACCTACAAAATTTTAAAGGATGACAATTTTACTTCTAGCAATCTATTGACCTGGTGAAAAGAGATGGTTTCTTACGAAACTCCATATTCTGCTCTGGGGTCCCATTGCTTGTCCTTTTACTGTCCTGTAAATACATGAATTGCTACCATGGACTGTTCTGTATGAAGGGAAAGTCATATTGCTGCTGGAGCAAATACCCACAATCCCTGCTTTCTAATGATTAATTTCATTTTTTTTTGTATCCTTTGGGATCATCTTCCTATATTTGTGTTTTGGCTTACCCTTGTTTCACTGCTTGTTAAACTGTATAAAGAATTGTCCTCTACCCGGCTGTACATGGCCCTGTACTGGCTGGTGATTACACTCTCGAGTTGTGCTGAAAAGTAGGTGTTCTTCATTCACCAAGGGGTGAACCAGTTCTGTGAAGGCTTTCAGATAAAAATTAAAGAGGTCTTCTGTAGTTATTGGAGGGGGTATTGGCAGACAAAGGAATGAGTCAGAGAAAGCGTATCACAATGTATTGTAGGCAGGAATTATCATAAGCCTTAACTGTCATGTTTCAGATTAAATACTTCATGCAGAAGACTGTTATCACCTGCAATATTTTCTTTCTGACTCAGTGTTGTCAAGGTGTGGTAGTGTTCAAGCTCAGGCATAAGCGTCTGGCTGTTGCTGAGCAGATCCTGTAGGAAATACTTCTTATCAGTTAAAAGAATAACTTAAAAGGAATCAGTTAACTGTTAACTGACAGGACAATGAATTTTTTGTCTCTCAGTCCCCAATGTCTATATTTCTAAGTTTGCATGCATCTGTGTATATTAATATATTTGCTGTATTTCTTCTGACACTATGACGTAACATCACAGAAACAACAATGTATGTATTCAATTATGTATTCAAATAAAAGTCTAATCGCCAGAGGCTTCTCCACTGAAGTTGCCCTGGCAAATCCAGTGTATAAACATGCAAATAAAGCTTCTGAACAGCTCTGGAGAAGACTCCTGAGTGCCTTAGGTGCTGTATCTGGTAAAAGCCTCATTATCTCTTACCTACAGTGTACTATGTGATAATGGTGCTCGACTTATCCAGTAACATTAAAGACCTAATGAAAGTACTGTTACTTTAGGTTACTGGTTGGTTCACCGTGGAGCGGCTATCCTGCTAACAGAACTGGAGATATCTATGCATGTCCTGTTGGCACGTCCAAAACCACGTGTAAAAAATTGAATCTGCAAGGTAGGTTGTAATGAATGATGTCTTGCTACGATTGTTGAGTTTTTTCCTTGTTTTTGTACCAGGCTAATCTTATGAAATCTTTTCTTAACTAACTATCTACACAAGCACAGTCTCTGTCGTGTTTATGTGTACGTGAGTGTGCTGCAAGGATTCGCTGCCAGCTGCTGGCAAGACCCGTGTGTGGCTGAGTGAAGTATGTGCCTGCCGCTGGAGTCAGGCTGGGCTGCAGTGCCCCAACCAGTGGTGCTGGCTGCTGGAGCCACTGGGGTCACAACATCAGTTGCTGGAGCAATTGGAGTCTTTAACTTCCAGCTGTGGGGTGGGAACAGTTTATGTCCCAGAAACAGCTGCTGGGGGCCAGAGCTCAGTGTCAGCAAGCTGGCAGCTGGAGTGGGACCATAGTCACCTGGTTGGGGGTTCCATGGTGGTGTGCCCAGGGGAACTTGCAGACGTGGAGTGCGTGAGGGACAGGTGTCTGTGTGAGCACAAGCAGCAAACTGGGCAAGCTGGTGAGTAGGGAAGCCATGAGGCAGAGAGGCCGTGTCAGTACTTGGGGGATCTGCAAATGTGCATATGCTTGTGAACTCATAGTGTCATGTGTGTGTGTGTGTGTGTGTGTGTGTGTGTGTGTTCCTTGCAGTAGTGACCTCCTGCCGCTGCCAGCACAGGAGGAGCACACCCCACACCTGGGCACTGCCTTGTCTGTGGCAGCCTGTGTGACCGGCACCGTCAGGGCCCTCTGTGTCTGTGTGCATCTGTGTGTGTGTCTTGAGCATGTGCTTGTTTTCAATACTGGTGCCACGTCCCTCAGCCTGGGCAGAGGGCCCAGGTCACCAGGCACTCGGCTGGGCTCCCAGAGCGAGGCAGGAGAGTCCTGGGCCAGAGCAGCTGGAGGAGGCCACCATGATTTTAACACTTGTTACATTCTCATTTTGAATAGCACTTAGTTAGTATATATAATATTATATGAAGTCCTTTCTGCCTCTTTGAAGACTGAGTATAAAATGGATACTTTTGGATACAGTAAAGATATGGGGCAGCAGAGCATGCTGAGATGCCTACTTTATTTGTGGTGTGGCACCACTCCTTCCAGGTTTTTGTCTAAAGCCTGATACTGGATCAGAGGAGTCTGGTGTCCTGAGGAATGTAACAGTAGCTGCTCAGCTGCAGCTACTCAGCCAGCCAAAAATGCTGAATAGGTAGACCTTTTCTTCCTCTCTTTTGCCTTCATCTCTCTTGAGGGCAGATACTCTAAATGGCTGTGTTTGATTCATGTCTATAGTTCATCATTAGCAACTTTTTGACAAAGATTAGCTTTTTTTTCTTTTGTCTCAGAATTGTATGCAGGCACTTGGAAAAGCTGTCTTAGATTCTGAGAAAGCAAGCTTGCAAAAATGAATTCTAACTTACTAAATTGCTTCTACATATTATTTACTGTTCTGCTATTACTTGATCTCTTTTTATTTCAGCTTTAATAAATATTCCAAATGTGACTGAGATAAAGGAAGACATGAACCTTGGCTTGACTCTGATACAGAACTCACAAACTGGAGGATTTTTGGTACGTATCAAGGACGTATTCAGTAGACACCATGTGATTGCTTCCCACAGGTATCCTAAGTACAGAGCAGTCATTTCCACATGCTCATTACATTTTTCAGAGGCATGCTTAGTCCTGTTGGAAGGGTGCTTAAGAATTTCACTGATGGTTAACAACTTTTTTCCACATTTCTGATCTAAGTTCCTCTCAGTTTGTTCTTGTGGCAGTGCTGTGCCTTTAGTTGAAAGGAACAGCTCCCATCTCCCTACATGTGAGCTCTCCCTTCTGTACTTAACACCCCACATCCTTCTTCTTTTTTCTCTGTTTTGCGAAACAAAAACACAGGCTTTTGGCCGAAATGCACTTTTTTAACTATACCTCTCTCAAACATGAATGACCAGATCTATGCTGTATTCCACATGAGTCTTTCCAGGGCACTATATAGTGTATTGGGTATTTCCATGTCTCTACTGCGAGTTCTTCTTGTCACCTATCTTTAGGCTGTATTTGCTTTGCTTGCTGGCTGCATCCTTGTGGTCAGACTGCAATCAGCCCGTGCCCGATCCATTTGCTCCTCACTCTTACACTTGTTGACTACCAGTTTATGTCTGCATTTCCTAACATTAGTCCTTAAGCGCAAATCTGTGTGCCTTTCTTACATTCCACTTTTCAAGTTCATTAGTTTTTGATATTTTTTTTCAGTTTTCCCTTGAATTAATGACACATCTTAAATTTATGACTGTAACAATTCTAGAACATTAGAACTTTTCCTTTTTTTTTTTTTTTAACTGAAAATCAGCAGTCTTGTATTGAAAATCTGCATTTTTGTCAAATATGTTAGGGTAGTTTGATATGGTCTACCACCAGCAAACCAGTGTATGATATAGCTCATTTTCCATTTACTTCTGCCTTTAATTATCTTCCTTCAATATTCTCGAGAAAAAGGTAATAATGCTCTTAACTGTCTCTTCTCGTCCTGAATAGAGATGTCGCATTTTCTCTTTTCCAGGCTCCCTCTAGTGGACAGGGCAATCAGAAAGTATGTGTGATGAAGTTACCACTTCTTTCAGAACTGTTGAGCAGAGGTTACGTAGAGGTTATGCTTTTGCCTTGAGCTCCTAACATTATTTTCTTTTGAAAAGAAAATCCCTGTCCCCCCAAATATCCTCGTGATGAAATATTGTCTCAGCATCTGTCTTTTTTATCTAGGTACTTCTCTTAAAATCTTTCTAATATCAGAGGTGTGGCTGTCATGCAACCAGCTGGTTGATCCAGATGAAAACTTTTACTTTTACAGAGATAATTTGCAGCAAAGATGCAAGACTGTTGTCCCCAGAAGGCAAAGAAACATGTAGCTGAGGGGTATGTGAGGCCAGGGCCACACTTCTTTTACCTGCAGCTGAATAAGACGGTGCATACTGTGAAGCTGCACCCTTACTGGAGGTGGTGGTGAAGTTTAACTTGTAAATATTTTAGCAAAGTGAATTTCCCTTGGGAATGAGGCTTCTCAATTAATAAATGTGTGTGTGTGTGCACTGATCACGAAACTCTTCAGTCTGCTCACACTACTGGTAGTTATTGGGCATAACCACAAGAGAAACTCTGCATGTTTGCAGCGACGTGCACGCTCATGGCTCTGATGCCACCTCCTGGTTAGTGGAAACATTTCTCTGCATGCTCATAAGCGATGTACAAATACCAGTCCTAGTTTTAAACCAATAGTTTGTAGAGCAGGTAGTTTAAAACAGCACAGATTTTTTTGCAGACCAAGCCACGCTGCCTAGATGTTGTAGCTGTGCATAGTCTGGAGGGGCTAGCTTGCTGGAGGCACTAGGATGATAATGCATAGAAAATCCTTTTAGTGAGGAAGTCTATCTGAGGGGTTACATTGTCACCATGATTGCAAGGGATTTGGCCCGATAACCCAAGAGGGTTTTTCTGACCCTATATGCCGGTGGTTCTGCTTATTGTGCTTTTATGTATGGGTATGGTGAGACAAGTATTTCTTATTTTTATATTTTCTTTTGTTGTTGTTTTTAAAGACTTGTGGTCCCTTGTGGGCACAGCAGTGTGGAAGCCAATACTATGCAACAGGAGTCTGTTCTGAAATCAGTCCAAGTTTCCAGATTCTAAGAAGCTTTTCTCCTGCTGTTCAAAGTAAGGCAATGTGTGCAAATCAGATTCAATTAAAAAAAATACATATAAAGTGAAATCAAGATATGTTGTGTTGGGGACTCCTCGTTTGGGATTTTTTTTTTAAATGTATGTGCAAAAAGCAAAGTTCCATGATTCACATGTGACGACTGACAAATCATGATCCAATGGTGATATGAATATGGATTCACTCCTCTGAATTCAGAGGCATTGTACCAGCACAGGTTCAAAATCAGCACCTGCTTCTATTGAGGCTGCATTCTGGCAAAACCTTCCTGATCTGAAGAGTTGCCTGTGTGAGACCTAAATGTGCACCTCTGGATTTAGCCGAAGAGTTGTAGGTATATTGAGACTGAAAGTTAATTTAATCTCCACTTCTTATTTTTGTTTTAGAGTGCTCCTCTGTCATAGATGTTGTGGTGGTTTGTGATGAGTCAAACAGCATTTATCCCTGGGATGCTGTGCGGGCATTTTTGAAAAAATTTGTACAAGGCTTAGACATAGGCCTTAACAAAACCCAGGTAAGTCAAGGACATCTTTGAGAAAGATCAAGGAAAAAAGGGAAAAAAAAAAAAGCAATGGGTTTTATTTTTTAAGGGAAACCAAGTATGCTTTAGCATAACTACATTACCTCCCCCAAAGCCATAGATTACATGGTTGTCCTGTATCTTTTAGTATTGAGTTTTTTATCTCACAGCTAACCTATTTGAAAAGGAATTAGTAGTTTGGTTCAAAGCATAAACCAACTGAAATAGAGGTCTGGGTTATATCTAGTGGCATCAGATCTCTTTCGTGCATTAAGTGTACAAGTGATTAAAATGTAGCCTGTGAAGGTGTGAAAAAATAGAGCAGATTTTTAATGGGCTTTTTATATGGCTCTTACTTTCCAACTGCTGGGTCTTTAAAATATGAGTTTTTCCTGCTGGTTGCTATCTGATCTTTGAGTTCTTTTTTCCTTTTAATTTGGTTATGGTAAGGGAAATTTTATTGCTTTTTTAAAAAAAATTTTGTCACTTTTTTAAAAAAAATTTTGTCTTTACAATTGTCCATTTTCCATAAACAGTTCTGAGAACAAAGACTGGGGCACTGGAAATCTTTTTCCCAAAGGCTGCCTTCTTCCATGGGCAACTTTGGAATGAGATGCTCAAAAGCTGACTTCCTGCTCAGTCCTTTCTGAACCTCACCTTTAGCATCTTCTCTTTCTTTCTTTCATACTAAATGTACATCTTAGTGTATGTCTCTAGCTTCATCTGTATTTAAAATAAATAGGGTTTGCAGTGCTGTCAAGTAACTAACCTGTTGGATTTTCTTAGAAGAGATTAAACTGAAGTGCTATCAGCTTGTATAATTTTTGCTATTTTCTCATTCTTCTCAGAGCTCCCTGTATTATTGCTATCCATCAGCTCTTCCAAAAGTAACCAAGCACACATTTAATGCCTACTATTTCAGATAGTTTGCATTAACATATTGTAGTCCATAATAAATTATACAAGGTGCAAGAGCATTTTAGCTTTCTGTGCTTTCCAAAAGTGCTAATATTAATTGGTTTTATGTATGTTGAAATAAAATTATAACCCCATGTGCATCTGCAGATCTTTTACTCCAATCTGACAAACATGTGTCATGATTCTATGTCACTGATTGTAATGCATGATAATCTAATATAATTTCTTTATTGCATAGGTGGGTTTAATTCAGTATGCTAACGATCCACGTGTAGTGTTCAACTTAAATACATATCAAACAAAGGAGGAGGTTGTTAAAGCAATGGAGGGAACGTATCAGAAGGGAGGAGATCTAACTAATACTTTCAAAGCCATTGACAATGCAAGGTAAAACACATTGGTGATTACTGTGCAACTATTATAACTTACCTTACAAAGCAACAGACGCATCCTGAATTTTGTTCCACCTGGGAGTGCACATTCTTGGAGCCTCTGAGGTTCCCAGTGCCTCGCAGAATCTGTCAGGTGCATTTACAGTGCCCCATGCAGAGCAGTAGATGGATATGTAAACTAGACTTGCTGAAAATCATGTCTTTAACTGTTGGGTTAACCTCTACACTAAAGTAGTTCTGGTACCCAACAGAATTGTTTGGGCTGTCACAGATATCTAAATGTGACAGTGCATGAAACACCATGGACAAGCTCTCGGGAAAGATATAAGATCATTAAAAGTGGATTCAGTGGGACCGGTAACATTTGTGTTTGCAGGTCAGGCTTTGGTTTATTGCAGAGAGGACGAAATCTCTTGTCTGTTGTCAGCTTGTCACTGCAGCACTGGCAGCATAAAAAATAGGAAAAAAACTAAAACTATGCATTCTTATTCTGAATACGTATACAGACCAGGTCTGTTCCTCAACAGGGAGGTGCTATTTTGCAGTTGAATCAAGGACTGGACTGTAGGCCAAAGTACATGTTGAATCAAATGACCTTGTCCCTTTTTAGGGACAGACTTAGCATTCAATGGAGTAGATATTTCCAGTAGTATTGAGAAACCTATTATTAATACTTTTCCCCTTTTGTTTGAACTTGGGGGAGGCAATTCCTGTGTAATCCGGTGTCACAAAATGTTAATAGTTCTGACAAAAAAAATTTGTACAAAAAAATGTTGTTTTCCCTGGAATATACATTTCTATCAGAAATACAACCAAGTTCTACTTGGTCTTGTTTTGTTTTGCCTTTTTTCTACTTTCTTGATGACATTTCTGATGGCTCTTTGAGCAGTGCTTTTAGAAGAAGTTATGAAGTGCATAATTGAAAGTTCTTATTGCAGATTGTTAATTTCCAAATAAAAAGCACTACAGATATACCTTGTTCCAAGGCAGTGATGGACATGTTCATTACAGAATGTATACCAAATTCCATCCATTATAAATTGACATGTGATAAATTCAATATTTTATAACAGACATTATGCCTTCTCACCTGAATCGGGAGGACGTCCGACAGCCACAAAAGTAATGGTTGTTGTGACGGATGGTGAATCACACGATGGTTCCAACTTGAAAACAGTGATAGGTAAATGCAATGAAGACAATATAACCAGATTTGGCATTGCTGTAAGTAAGACTATAATTATATATATCACTGCAATTTTTGAAAGATCATTTTGTTGTTTATGTATGGAAGTGCATGTTATATATATCTAAGCTGTATATAATGCATGTATTGTTACACTGGTGAGACTGAAACTAGGTGAAATTAATCTGTATGAAATACTGAAATACTAGTCTTACACTGGCTGAAAAAGTAAAACCAGTATTACCTGAGCAACTTAAGTGGTTTTCTCCTTTGTCTCTCTCCTTTGGTTTATGCATTTTTCTGAACTGAATGGTGCCTTGTATAGGAATACAGTCAGAGAAGCAATTCAGTAATATGAATGAAGGTAATTTTTTTGTATGTGTAGAATATTTACTCAAATAATACAGAAGGAAACGGAGTCACGCCATGATTGCCTTCACTCTTCTTATTGTGTTCTTTTTTACCCAAGGTTTTGGGATATTTAATCAGGAATGAACTTGATACTAAAAACCTAATTAAAGAAATCAAAGGAATTGCTAGTCATCCAACAGAGAAGTATTTCTTTAATGTGTCATCTGAGGCTGCACTACTGGAAGAAGCAGGAACACTTGGAGAGCGCATTTTTAGTATAGAAGGTAAAATACTCAATGACTCTGAAAAAATAGATCAGATTGCCCCAGTTGATGAGCTAAGGATTTTATTTAGCTTCACCTGAGCGTAGTACTGTGAAAACGAGGGGCAGCTGTAGCTGTGGTCTGCTCCCCAGGAGGGCTCTGATTTGCACAGGTGTTCCCCCAGCTACCCCACCCCTAGTGAGCCTGAGCTCCAAGTTAGTTTCTGCAGGTTGCAGGAAATATCACCCAGCTGCTGAAAAATTCAGTAAAGTTGTGGGCTTCAGGCATCCACTGGTGGCTTGTCCATATGTGTCTAAATTTATCTGGAGCTATTGCCAGCG
Organism: Pampusana beccarii; assembly: GCA_013399365.1. NCBI lineage: Eukaryota > Metazoa > Chordata > Aves > Columbiformes > Columbidae > Pampusana > Pampusana beccarii. Next base: position 43,748 of record VWYH01003425.1, read on the forward strand.
GATGAGTAAATCTATCCTTATGCTTGTCAGATTCACCTGTGTTTTTCTGCTAATGCTAAGCAGTTTTGATTTTTAAAAGCAAATTGGAGGACTAGGTTACTGATTACAGAACTGAAAAGCTACAGTAATGCAATCTGTGTGGCACCTGCCAGGCTCTATCTCTACCATCGCCCACAGTCCTCTGTGTACTGTTTGGAGGAAGGTGCTTTTGAGGCAACTCAGAGGCACTTCATACCCACGAAAGCCAGCTTTTTGAAGTCAAATTTAGACTATCCTTGGTAGACTTGTGACCTGTTCTCAGCCCTCCCTAAGGAGCTTTTTAAGGCTGCAGCTTACCTGTGCTCAGGATGGAACCTTCCTGCCTTTCTCACCTCTGTCTATCCTTTACCAGGCCCATGCTGCCAATCAAGTCAAGAGGGGGTTGGGTGAGTTCCCCCTCTTGGGTTTTTGGTACACTCATTGAATTCCAGTTAGCTGACCCTCATCCATCTAGCTTAGGAGGTATTCCTACATGTCACAGTATTTTCTAGGACAGATACAACAGTTTTATAACATTTGAAAAACAACAGTTTTATGCATTTGGAAGTTGTGAAATATGGTTGTTAAAGCTGCTGATTTCAGTGTATTATTATATTAGTGCTTCCTAGGAAACATAAAAGGAGATTAGCCACAGTGACAATAATGTGCAGACTGATTCAAGTCATTTTTATCACCATCTTCTACTTTCTTTTTGGAAAAGACTTGTAGCATCATCACTCCATCTTACCAATTTGCCATTAAATCCTCAAAATATTCAGTTTATTAGCTCTCAGATTTCTGTTGTTTGTAAAAAAAAATAACATACAGTCCCTATATAGCTACACTCAGAGGACGCAATATTGAATCTTTTGTGCGGTTCTGTAGGGTTAACTGTATATAAATATTTGTTTTACCAGGTACAGATCAAGGTGATACATTCCAAATGGAAATGTCACAGGTGGGCTTCAGTGCATATTACTCACAAAAAAAGGTGTGTGAATTTAATTATTTAATGATATAAATAGCTGTAATTACATAGATGTGAATGCTTAGAAGTGCAACAAAATAAGAGTAATTAAACACAATGACCGATTTTAAGATTTTTTTACAAGCAAGAAAATGTCAGATTATTGTCTTTTTTTTATTCGAATACTGAAAAAAATACTTCTAATAGATGCCGTATATCCCAAAAATGAAAAAAATATACATTACTATGTGAAGTTGAGTAACAGATTCTTTCATGTAATGATTTTGAGATTTGTTCATCCAGTTGTTTCAGTGATTTCTGAGTTCACGTAGCATGAAAAATCTCAGTTGTTCCAAGTTAATATTTTGTAGTTGAATTCAGTTCAGAGGAACTGAAATCATACTGTAAAGCTGGTATATTTCTAGGTGGTCACAAAGATGTAAAGAAACCAAGTCCGAAAATAATTTTTCTACTATTCCTAATGTTAATAATATTTGTTTAAAGCATATTTCTTCAAAATTAGAAATAATAATAAATCAGATATATTTTTCTTGCTACTCAGCTACTTGCTACTTAAGATTATCTTCACCAAATAGGTCCTCTTTGTAAAATTCAAGTGTGGTTCAAGCAGCTTTGAACTGATAATACAGGAAGGTTGTTTCTTTCTCATAGCCCTTAAAGAAAAATTAATTAATTTTTAAATGTCCTCTGTATTTGCACAAATTGAGGTTTTAATTTACCAAGCGCGTGATGCTAGGAAATGGCAAAAGTTTAGAAAGATTTGGGGTCTTCTTCAGAAAAGTTACACATACTATTTTACCGCCATTTTCTATAACAGTATCTCAGTTCAGTAAAGAATTTTAATAATGTGTATAATCTAAACTATGTTTCTTTTATGTGTACACATCTAAGTATTTCTGTATTAAGTGTTCTATATAATCTATATTAACTTGCATCTTAGATTCAACTCTTGTCTCAAGGACTTCTCTTTAAAATACACTCGAACAATGCAGTTTAACATCTTTTTCCATCAGCTTTTGTGTGCTCTCATTGCTACTTCTGTTAGCAAAAGGAGGGCTTTAGATATTTCTTACAGTTTTGTTCATCTGAGGATCTTGAGTGAAGAAAAGCATAGGTTTGGCAAGCCCAACCCCACGTGGACAGGTTTAGGAAATTATCACAGTGCTTAAATAAACCCATTTTATCTGGAGTTGTGGTGCTCGGGGAGCTAAAGCAGTCACTTATCCTCTTGCAGTACAGGGATGCTAATCCCTTTTAATAGGGCAGTAAAGTCCCGCATGTAAGTGGTAACTATAAGCAGCTGCAGTCAACTGCTTGTGGTCATTAGACTGTACATCACTGCCTTAAACACAGTTGTGTAGTAAATAACATCTGGTAACTTCAGCTTCACTGACACTTTTTCTGAAACAGGTAGCTCTAAAATGTTGATTTTTATTTTTTTAAAGGATGTTCTGCTTTTGGGTGCTGTTGGGGCTTATGACTGGAGCGGAACAGTAGTTCAAGAGTCTTCAGACAGAGTTACCACCTTTCCAAGCCATGTGTTCGAGAAAATTTTACAGGACAGAAATCATAGCTCTTATCTAGGTAAGAGGCTGAAATATGGATCTCAAAAGGTATCAAACCTTTATTAAGATATTAAAGAACTTGGGAAATTCTGGTCTAGCCATACTCCTGCTAAGAGCTGATTCGAGAATATGAAAAGAATTTTAGATCCAAAAGGTTGTATTTACTGGTCTAACAGTTGAATTAAGTCTTTATTCTGTTTTTAAAATTCTACTCTTATCAATGTGGTAAGCTGAAAAAAAATTAGTCTTTGTCTCAGAGACGTAAGAATTCATGGGATTTGAAAAAGGTGCTTAGTGTATTGTACTGATCATTATGGGTACCTTCTGTTTTAACACTTGTTATCTACTTCCCCAATTACATGTGGACGAGAAGCTGATTGACTTGCTGTCGTTTCATCTGTGCTCCTCTTTGGCCTTTTCCAGTTCAGCTCATAGTTTTAGGAATATTGCTGCAGTTTAACAGAGGTCTTATTATAACCCTCGTATAGTTTTCTGACACATATTTTTGTGACCCTATAAAGCCACTCAGATTGTCTTATTCATTAAAATGTTTTCTGCAAACCTACAATATGCCTGCTTTGCTAATTCATCCCTGAATAATGCTGCTACCTTTCACACCTATGACTTTCTTATCCTTGAAGTTGTTTAATGAGATCATACTTTTGCAACTGATGTGCTCTTTTCTTTTCTCCATGGCTTAGCATTACTTGCATCCAACACAATGAATAACTCTAACCCTAACCTAGTGACCAGTAGGTCTTTTGCAAGTGTGACCTTTTCAGACTTTCTGTTCTTCCGTTTTCTAGAATAATTGTTAAAAGGCCAGGTCATTTCCTTTCAACACTTCACAATGAGGTGCTTTCTAGATTATTGGCTATAATCTTTCTGGAGGGAACAATGTTGTTGCCTTTTCTGTCGCTTCACTTCCATTGCCTTCTGTCCCCCACTAAGAGCTCTCCATATCAGGTCTCTCTCACCAGTTTGGGGGATCCCAAGCTAAAGGGCTGCTAGCACTTCACAGCTTGCTAGATTGGCCCCTGTTTTGCACTGCACCCTTTCACTTCAAATGGCTGTATGGTGTATCAATTAGGAATGTGAGGCCTTAACTTGCAGAATAAACTCTTGTTTTGTTGTTGCTTATTGAACTCCTCATCTGTAATGGTTTTCTCTCCCTAGAAAAACAGTGACTGAACAGAAATCTGAATCAGAGTGGTATATGTGATGACCAAGGCATAATGCTTTTAGACTGTACTGCTCGCATTTTCCCGCAGCTTGCTAGAAACCTGGATATTCTGCTAGTTCATCTTAAACTATAGTCTTTATAAAGAACGATTTTGTTTTCCTCTGTTAAAATAAATTTGCTGTAATTAAACTGCAGAAATGTAGAATATGTAGTAATGCTTGCTTTATAGTGCTAATACATTTAAAATATTTGCAGGTATTAAAAGATGTTTCCTTAAAGCAAATAATGTTAGAATAATGGGAATGAGGATTAAAATGTTCAAAGCAGTTTAATCAACCTAAGCCCTTCAGCTGACAAGCTATTATATATATAGCCTGTTGTAGTCAAGCCAGTACACTGGGCTGTGGTTTGGTGAGCTGTGGGAAAATGCACTGCAAGCTTTGCAGAAGCTAGGTGTTCCTTCCCAGTTTGAAGGCTGGCCCAAATTTTCGTCTCATGTTTCTTTGCATTTCTTCATTCCAAGGATACTCTTTACACTCTTTTTCCTGTCGCCTTCACAAGCGTGGCATTTTTGTGGTCTGTGTTTTAGTGAATAGACTGAACTATTATCCATGCTATTCTGCAAACCTGCTTCAACTTGATCTGTGTGTCATTTTCCTCTCCAAAAGATGATTGCAAATTTTATGCATATGTGATAACTTAACTTCCCATCTGGAGGCACCATTCTCTGTGGCTAACGTACCAGATTGACTCATTCTCTGTGCCTTTATGGATAACAAAGTGACAACTTGCAGTGAATGGACTCTCACACATGTTAAATGTTGGCTTCTCTCCCCAGGTTATTCAGTTGCTGTTCTCTCAACTCGGAGCTCTGTCTATTTTGTTGCTGGCGCACCAAGATCCAACTACACTGGCAGAGTAGTGGTTTATGATGTTGACAGTGATGGTAACATCACAATTGTGCAGTCCCAGAGAGGCGAGCAGGCATGTATATTTTGGTCATGAATGCAGATTTTGCAGACATCTGTTTTTGTTGACACAGCAGTAAATTGCAATGCATTTGTTCTGAAAATTCCTCTTTTTTTTTGCAATGCATTTAGGATCCACTTGAACTTTTATTTGCCACTAGGCTATTTCAGTGAGGTTAACTGCAGCTTTTAAACACTATTTTAGGAAGTCATCCAGTTAGTGGTAAAAGATAATATACAAAGCTACTTAATGTATCATTCTGTCAACACTTTGAATTGGAAGAACATTGGGGGGCTCCACTCTGCCTGAAAAGTTGTGAAGTAGAGGAGATCAAAAGAGATTTGGATGGTCATTCTCTTTTCTCCATTTGGAAAAGGGCAGTGAGTTTGCAATAGTTCAGGGTTTGTTTGTTTGTAAGACAAATTTGAGAGTAAATCAGAAATAGGGTAGTTTAATGTACCCAATTTTATACATAAATAATATACCTCCCATAGTTTATTCTCCGTTCACGTTCTTATTGACAAGTGGGACAGCCGTAGGAGCAGCTACTGGGCAGAAACAGTGGACACCTGATAAGGACATGAATTCTCCAAACACTGGAGTATGCTATATAGCTATTTCGTTCCAAAGAGCAGTTTCATTCATTAGTATTGAACTATGCCTGGATGTAACTTTTCTGAGTCAGGTGCTAAAGCATTATGCTTTAGAAAATCCACAAACAAATATGACTCTCTTACTGCTGATTTCAGATTGGCTCCTACTTTGGCAGCGTGGTCTGTTCATTGGACGTTGACAGGGATTCTGTGACAGATGTGCTGCTCGTGGGTGCACCAATGTTTATGAATGACCTGAAGAAAGAAGAAGGGAGAGTATACATGTTTTCCATCACAAAGGTAAGAATGGCACTGTAGCAGATCCAGAATCAGCTTCCTGCTTCTCCATCCATGATGAGTGCTGATTTTTTCATTTGCAGCTGGAGGGATTTATTGTTACTCCCTGGACTGCAGTTTTACCATGGAAAAAGCAGTCCAAACTGCGGTAGTACTTAGTGGCAGTGTCTGTTCTGTTAAATAGTAGAGTGATCAGAAGAGCGATCCCTGGCCCCACAGCTAACTGGTGCAGCAGACTTACTTGAGCTGGCATCGCTTAGGCCTAGCTTCTTTCAAAGCAGACTGGCCACATGCATGCTAAAAAGCCTTTGGCCCTAGAGTCATCAGGGCCTCTGAGTCACTATTGAGTGTATGTTTGAAGGGCTTGAAGTATTTCAAGTGGTTTTTTTGTAATGAGAAATGGAGGATGTTCTTTCCGGGGGTGTGGCATAAGGGCAAGCGTAGATGGTGCCAAGGCTGCCTGGTTAGAGGACTGCAGGCAGAGCCTTTCCCAGTGCAATCTCATCCATTCTGCTTTTCAGGAGCAGCTGCAAACTTCCCCCAGAACTGCTTGTGCATGTAATCTGGGAATGAGCCAGTTGGAACAGACTGAAGTGGAGTCACTGTGCAAGTTAGGAGCTGAGCACTGTCAGGGGCCTGCTGCTCTAGGTGGCTCCCTGGTCCTGGTTTTGGGCAATGCACTAGGCACTGTACACAAATACAGCAGAAGGTGGAGCGTTTATCTGAAAAACTTAATTGTTCGCCATTTGCTTTTGGCAAATCTGTCCAACACCTGACAGTATTCCCAAAACAGTTCTAATAAATGCTCTCTTACAGTTTCCTGCATTGTTTCACAGGCATTCACACTGGATGGTTGCTATTAGTCATGTTGTCTCCTTTGTTCAGTGAAGCTATGTTATTTGTCTAATGCATGACCAACTGTGTTTTTTATTCAGACCTATAGTGGGTGTTTTCAGAATATCTTTATTGACATTCCTGAAACCTCTAGCACTTTTGAACTGTCTCTCAATCACTGGATGTCTGTATATGCAAAGTAAATTAATACCTGCCATCCATCAGAAATAATAGAAGATGGCCTAAGTAAATTCCAATCAAATAAATAGAGAGGAAAGACCATCCTCTTCAACAGCAGCTCACAGCCAGATCATCCTGGAGCAACGGGAAACTGTACCCTAAGGCAATTTCAAGGTAGATGAAGGTGCTGAAAGCATTACTGCTGGCAGCTGACTTCAGTCTTAGTGACTGTGGAATTAGACATGAAATACAGAAGAACAGAAAAATGAAGGAATTTTTTTTTTGTGTTTTGAAAACTGAGAAAGTTGGAAGACTGTCTTTACAACATTTAGTCTTTGTCAAATGTTAGGTTTAAAATTATTTACAAGTTAAGAATAATAAAAGAATGATTTCTTTAATTTTTTTTCTTTTAAAAGAACCTGGATTTGTGCAACTTGTCCATGTTGCACAAATAATACTTTTCTAGTCATTTTTAATAAATAACTTGGCTGGTATTTCTAAAATTTTAAGCACAGTATGGTAACTGAGGTTAATGATGAGAACAATATTTGCCAGGGTTGAATTAAAGCTAGTGTAAATGTGATTATTTAACTCTAAAGATTTCCAATCTTTCTTTCTTCATGGGCACTGGAGAGGTCAGGAGTTTAGCATTTGGACACATGTTTTTTGCGTTAGTTCAGTTAGGAAATTCCATTTCTGTTTCAAAGAATTATGTCCAGTTACATAATTTCCATTCCCTCTGCATAAAAACTGGTAATCCAAAACTGGAAACTGTATTTTTCAATGTATTGTGAAACTTTCAGAACAGTCAGATGAGGACAGTGAGAGCATTTAAGCTTCATACATATGGTTATATTTGCTGTTAGTGCTTTGCATAGCATGCTTTAATTTTGCTGTGTAATGCTTGCCAAGACTCTGAGACATAATGCAAACTGAATGGACAATACAATGGGGAAGGAATTCAGGGCTGAGGAGTCCAAGGGGAATGTATTGCCAAACAAAAACAAAAAACAATGCACATAGATACTGCTTCTATGTCTAATCTAGTGCAATGATAGCTGTTTTAGCTTTTTCTCCTTTTTTCTTTTTTTAAAGGGAATTTTGGATCAACAAGAACTCTTGGAAGGTCCACAGGGGTCAGAAAATGCTCGCTTTGGATCAGCTATCGCAATGCTTGCAGACATTGATTTGGATGGGTTTAATGATGTTGTAATAGGTGCACCACTGGAAAACCAAAACTCTGGAGCAATTTACATTTACAATGGATTTCAAAAGACTATACGTACAAAATATTCTCAGGTAATGAACTTTGTTGCATAATGCTGTACTCAGTGCCTTTAGATCTGCTAGAGAAAAATAGAAGGATTTTCTATTTTTTAATTTGTTACTGTTTCATCCTCTTAAAGGAGTACTTTTATTTTCATGGCTTATTTCAAATTTTATGCCTCTCCTTACTTCAGCTGTCAGCATGTTGGTGTTGTGGTGCTTATAACTGAAGCATAAAGAGGAAAAGGACTTGCGAGATGCTCTGTCTGCGGCTCTTAAGATTTTTGGTGGCTGCATATGAAGTCAGCTAATTCCCTGTATATTTTTTGACACCCATTATTTAGGTTTTTCATGTTGATGTACAGTAATGAAGATGAGATGAATCCCAGCTCTGTAAATTATAAATATGTAGTATTAAAGGAAAATACTTTTAATGGTCTTTGCATATTCCATATGCTAATAGAACGGTAATTTTAGTGTCACTTTTCCTGCAGACTTTCTGATTGCAGAAAGTTTTTGTTAGAAGTCCTATTATGCTTCCTATTCTTTGAGTTGCTTAGAGTGAGATGGAAAAAGTTTCTGGTAAGTACTAGCTGGCATACAGCAGTCAGTTAGTTGATCTTCTCCCAAGACAGAAAAATCTAGTCCATTGTCTGTTCCAACAGGGGAGGAAAAAGTGCTTAGAAGCATCTGAGAAAACATCCACAAAAGTGTTTTCTTTAAACAATACATTGCATATACAGGGAATATCAGTGAAAATCCATTGCTTAGACTGCTATCTACAGACTTAAGCATGCTTGTGGCAAAGTCAGTAACCAAACTCTCTTTCCCAGAAAATTTTAGGATCTGATTCTGCTTTTGGAAAACAGCTCCATTTCTTTGGAAGATCAGTAGATGGCCATAGAGACCTAGATGATGATGACATTACTGATGTATCAGTTGGTGCTGATGGAAATGTGGTTCTGCTATGGTTGGTAAACTCTTTTAGAAAGGAAGCACTTAATGATTCAGATGAAAGTTGAGCATTTAGTTAATTAAACAGCAAAACAAACAAACCAAAAAAAACCCTTTCATTTCATGTGTTCAGAGCTAACACACTTCTTGCCTCATTGCTGCTGTCATAGGTAGCTGAAAAATGGCATTAGACTAAACCTCTTTTAAGCATGTATCACAAAACCATCAAAAGCCAAGACAGCATGGTGGGCAGAGCCAGGGCGTGCAGGGGGAAGCGGGTGGTGGGGGCTGCCAGGAGGGACCCAGGCGGGGATGGAGACGCCAGGAGACACCCTGCCTGCTGCTGCTGCTGTGCAGACACATAGTCCAGAGGGAGGGGGCAGCAGCAGGGAGTGGGGCTTGCTTGTGAGTATTTGTAACAGCAGGTTGTACTTCAATAGCCACAGAATAGTTTTGATAGCTGAGTCTGAGACAGATGAAACCACTTCTCACACAACCTGCATGACCTTCACTGGCTGGTAGGCTGATCTAGGGGAGAGAGTTGTCCTGCAGGGTAAGGGCAGAGAGCCGTGAAAAAGAGTTGGCACCTATTTCTGGCAAGAAACTCATCTTTTCTGGCATATGGCAATGTGAGTATTTCCACAAAATAACGAAAAAAAGCTTTACAGAAACCAAATCTTCTGCCTCCCTGAGTACTGTGTGTTTTCCACTACTTTGAGGAGCCAAGCTAAAATTCATCTTGCTTCTCTATCTGTCGCCTGAGGCTCCCCATTGTAAGAAGAAAAACATCACTAAATTGCTACTTATTTCATAATGAAACAAGATTATTAACAATGAATGGTCATTTGGGGCCTTTGACCCACAATAGAACTGGTGCTGGTGCTGGTGGCAGTTGCATTAAAGAAAATTATGCTCCCTTGGAGTATCAGCATTTATTTAGATGTGATTAATGAAATTGCTCATTTTTCTTTCACTCTGGCATTTGGTCTGATTAACAAGTTTCGCTTTTGATTAAAGTGTTTGTTTTTACGTGCAGGGTTTCTTTGAAACTGTTTTTCAAAATCTTGATTAATTACATGAAAGTTGTTTTTTCTGAAAAATAAGAATGTTAATTGAGATGAAGAATTACTCTCCTATGCCTTCTCGGAGAAGCTCAGTAACTTCCTTAAAGGAGCAGAAGGTTACTTATTGGGAAAACAGGACAAAAGCTTCATTCTCTGTTACCTTAAGGGAAGGATTAGATCATTATTATAATGACATTGATTATCCATTAATTTGACATGATAAATTATTTATTGTCATAACTGTATCAATAAATTCACTTATATGCAAAGAAAAGTAATTTTACCTGTGCCATTAAACAATGTTTACATTGAGAAACAGGAAAATCGATGTTACATTTAAAGATAGCAATAGACAACAGCTTCTGCATTACCCAGTGCTCTTGAAAATCACATGTAACCTTTTAAAAATATTTTTCAGGTCACGAAGCATTGCAAATGTGTCCGTAATTGCCTCATTTAAACCTGAGAAAATCAGTCTCCTGAACAAGAACACAGAAATAACTGTCAAAATATGTTTTGGGGCTACATTTAGACCTGCTAAGAGAAATAATCAAGTGGGTAAGAGTATTTCAATAACTTGTCTTATATTTATTTCTTCAGAAGTCCATTATTCAAATGAGTTGTGGAAATTCCAAAGATATATTAGATTGAATGTCAACTAGGGAAAATCAGTATAAAACGTAAGTGCTTGAGAAAGTATCTTCAACACCTACTTTCATCATTGGCTCCATAATCTTTGCAAAGTGAGGAATTAACAGTATAAAGGAGAGCTACATCAATGCTGTTCAACAAACCCCAGAAAATGTCATGAGTGAGAAGGTTATTTTTTTCAACCTGCTCGTTTCAACAGCAGACTGCAGACTTTTCTTCTCTCTTCAGACAAAAACAAAATACAAACAAACAGTAAAAATAAATTTCCACAGGCTTGGTGCAGATGTCACTGGGGTGAAGATCTTTTTAGCGGACAGGAGAGCACCAAATATTTCTGAGACCAGCACTGTCCTCTTATGAAGCGGCACGTCATGGATAACACCAGTTGGACGGATTCAGTGCTATGTATAGTGCCTTTAGGAACTCATGATTGTGAGCTATAAAATAACGGTGAACTTCCACAGTGCATTAGTCATAATATGAAGAGAAGAAGACAGAAATTATTATGTGATTGAAGAGAAGATGCAGATTCTTTACAGTCTCCTCAGAGTTCAGGGATATGGTTGCAAGGCCCATTTATCTAGCGTAATCCTGGCCCTGCTGACTGGCTTCTTGCCTGAGCTGCAGGCTCAGACATCTGCAATGGAGAGTGGATTGATTGCCATTTAATGTGCTCTCTGTGGATGAGAACTTACGTCAGGATTTAAACCTGTTTGACTGCTTTGGAAAACACAAGAGAAAATTTTATCATTTTGAGACTGCTCTGTGTTTTGCAAGCTATGAAAAAATAAAATATTTAGCGTGGTTTGGAAAGCCTGGTCACTCTGTAATGTTGAGCATAGTACTGAGATCATGGGCAGTCATAGTCAGCAAAAAATTTACTGTTATTCTTATAGCTATAAAGTACAATGCAACGTTGGATGCAAATCTCCAGTCCTCGAGAGTGACTTCTAGAGGATTGTTCAAAGAAAATAATGAAAGGTACATGCAGAGGGATCTTGTAGTACGTCATGAGGAGAATTGTGTTCATGACATCTTCAGTGTACAGGTAAGTGCTATTGCAAGCAGTCTTGTGTGGCAAAAATAGCCAGAGGAAAATATCGATGAATTCTATGCATGGTTTACTCGATGATTTATGTTTCTCAAGTCCCCAACAACTGAAAAATCCTTAGTAAGATTCTGATTTCAAAGAAACTAATAACTGTCAAATTAAGCACAGCTTTTTAGAAGAGGCAGTTCTTAATTATGTACTTCAGCTCTGACATAACACAGAGACTATAGTCCATAGTTTCAATAGATTTTAATTTCCCTCCCTTCTTAAGAACTAAGACATACATGCAAATGTGTTTTCTGAAACTAACAGCATTTCATGCAGACTTCTGGTGCATGCTAGCCCTAGGTAATACATCTATGGGGAAAAAAAAAAAGGCAAGCATTCATCTTCCTTTAAAACCAAAGACCGAACACCGCCCTGAGAGTTCCCTTAAGTCCCCGTATGATCCTAGGTCAGGTAGAGGACTTCAGTTACTGCTTTGCTTTGCAATGCAGATATCTTTGACTCATTGAGCACACTTAGAGCCATTGTAGAGCCATGAGCCATAGTACTAGAAGAGTATTCATCCAGTGCTAAGAAAGATAGGAGACAGGAGGTATCTTGTATTTTAGTGTTGCTCAGGCCCAGCTGTTCTCTGTGATGGTAAGGCAGAGTGGAATAGGAATTTGCCTTCTACAGACACGTGAGAATGAAAGTCACCTGGTGGGGGCTATTGAGGACCAGCTTCTGCAGCTGCAGAGAATCTGCATGTTCCTTAGCCCTAGAAGTGACTGTGACTAATAGATTCTCCAGGAATCCTAGGAAAATGGCACTAAAAGCTGTTTAGTAAGAGGAACCCACACTACACAACCTCATATAATTATTTTAGTCAAGAAATGAAGCTTTACACTGTTACTTCTTGTTTAGACTAAGTATGATTTTACTATGCATTCTCAATTTACAAAAGAATTATAAATTTTACCCTGTTTGCTGTGCTGAAAGCTGTCATCTGAAACACGCATTTTACAGGAACCTTCCGATGCAGTTAATTCCCTTAGTTTGCGCATTGACATTGGTCTTGCAAACCCTGGCTCCAGCCCTGTCCTTGATAGATATGCTCCTGCATCTGTGGCCTATAGTGTAAGTATGCAGACTTACTATAGAAAAATGCATGGCTATACACATGTCTGTAATTTGTGGCCCCACAAATGACAGAGGTACATATAAGTGGAAATTGGTGTTCTTGTTAATTCACTGGGCTGAAAGTAGGCACCTGGGGGGTATTCCTTGATTCCTTTTATACCTTTGTCTGTACTGCATGGGCTTGCTCACACACACACACATCAGCCACTATGGCATAACAAGTGAATTGTTTGAGCCATGTCACTGTTGATGTCAACTTCTAGTTGATAGCAAAGATGAAGTATTTTAGGTTATTATAGTTTAGCCTACAATAAAAGAGTATCTAAAAGAGAAAAGGAACCCCTTTGATTACATCACATTTTTGTACGTTAACAATAACCTGCCTGCACCATTCTTACAGATCAGTTGACATGTAGTAACACATTACTCAGTTTTAACTTGTTCATGTGTCAGAGTTTTTAATGCCCTTCAGGGGGATTTCTTATCTGCAAACAAAGAATGTGCTTCATCTCGAAGGTGTTTGCTTTCTACTGTCTCTAGCACTGTCATTCAGGAAATATTTTCTGTTTTCTTAGATTCCTTTTGTTAAAGATTGTGGTGAAGATGAACTTTGTATCTGTGATCTTGTTCTGAATGTTCTGCAGAAGGCAGATGATGGGTAAGAGCTGAATCAGTGAAATTGTTTGGGTCGAGTGTTAAGTTTTCACCAGTTGGTTTGTCTGTAGGCTTTGGAAGAATTTCTAGATGAGAATGCCTTCGTAGTTCAACATCTACTTAGAACTAGCAGGGATTTTAAAAAAGCATGAGCAACTAATCAAGGAAAAAGAAGCATGATAGGAACACAGATCCAGAAGTAGGACTCTTGTCAGCTTAGACAAACCCACGTTTTGGTACCTTAGGAATTGAGTGGGCATTCAGGAGATTCATGTCTGGCCAGCTGCTCTCAGGAAAGGGAGCACGCTGGGAGAGCATCAGTGCCTGCAGCAATCATCTTGGTCCCTCCATCAGGGAGCGGTGAGGATCCTGCAGAAGTCTGTGCCACTGGGAAACTCAGGTCAGCCACTCGGGCAGCACATACTCCAAGTCCATATGCAAATATAAGCATCCATGTACAGTCTGCAGAGAGACAGGGCTGCCTCTTCCTGGAGCTGCCATCCAAGCAAGTCTGCCACCCACTTTCTTCTCCCGCGCCCACCAGAGCTGAGCCTTGAAAATTCAGCAAAATGACTTTGGCCATATATAATCAAGGTCCTGCACTTTAAGAAGACACTAATTCTGTTTAGTTTTAAGAAAAAAACATCACAGAATTTCTTTTGTCAACGGGTTTAGAAAACAAGAGTGTTTAAGTGCATAGAACGTAGGAAATATCTTGGTGTGCTTGGTATTTGTTGTTGACTACAGGCAATATATTTTCATGATCCACAGCTGTTCTAGTACCTCTGTTAACAGTAATTGACTTTATTTTCCAACAGCAAACAGCAGTTTGTTGTCAGCAGCAAAAACAGAAGACTAACATTCAATGTGAAATTGAGAAATAAAAAGGAAAATGCATATAACACCAGAATCCAGGCTACATTTTCAGACAACCTGTTTTTTGCTTCTTCATCTTTACCGGTATGATACCCAGCCTTACTGTTTCTGTTATTGCCACTTATTTTTGAGCTTCTCAGATTTTTTTTTTTTTTTTTCTTTCTAGTAGTGCCTATCCCAGGAAAGAATGTGTGTGCAAACCACTCTCCCAATTTATTTTCTTGGATACCAGAATTATTCCCTTTGGCATATCAGTTTATTTAGATCAAGGAGAGACACTGCCAACTCAGCATAAAAGTTGGCAACCCGTTGAGTTTGACCTCACCTCAGTATTTCAGTCATCTTTTCCTCACTTTAGGCCTTGGCACCCACATCTTCTAGTTGACTCCCAACAACATGCTTGAATGCAGTTGCTGTGCCATGGGGAATTTGTATTTGATAAATCAAGCATGCAGCACTGATGATGTGGCCTTAAAGCACAGACTTTGGATCTAGAAACAGTGTTACTGCCAAGGCCATGTGTTCCATCTAGACAGTTAATCAGATTGAAATGATTACTGTACCAGAAGCTATTATAATGAATTTTGTCGTAGAAAAGGGCAAAGAAAGAAATTATACATACTATTTTGGGGAATGCAGTAAATCTATAATCTCAGCTGTTGCTCTCACACAATTCATGGAGGATGAAATCCAGACTTCAGCGCTTGGCTTATATTGTCAGGCTGCTACTGGAGAGGTGCGTGATAATCCTAGGGGTGAATTCCAGAGCAATCCCTATACTGAAGGGAGAGCAGGAATAGGAGCATTCATCACTGCCCGAGACCAGCATTTTCCTTAACAATGAACTGGCAGAAGCACTCCACACAGAGCTGAGGGTGCCCCTCTAACTCCCCATCCTGTTGTGTAGCAAAATTGCTCGTTCCACTCATGCCAAAAGACCACACTGGAGCTAGGATTTCAATTTGCTTTAAAAGCCCCATTTACTTAGAAATATTTCAGCCTGCAAGTGAAGTTTTTGACCAAAAATGTGCCTGCTTCAAAGCAGGAAGAAGAACTTAAGCTGAGAAAGTATGGGTGTAGGGTTTGGGGGTTTTTTTTGTAGCATAATTCATGAATGGTTAATGTCTAGTAGGGATGCTTTTAACAAAAGACAGTACATTTTAATTAATTCTTTTCAAAGTGACGATAACTGTCTTTGATGTGGGACAATGACATGCTAAATATTTTGCAAAGCAGTACAGAAATTCTTATATGTTGTAGATTTTCGTACAAAAAGTACAATAGAGTTCCCCTCTGCACACTAACTTCTACAGTGAGAGTATTTAACTAGCTCTCAGGTCATGTAAATATGGCTGCAAAAGTTGTGGAAAAAGCTGTTAAAAATGACAGCTGGAGGTGACCTGTACTTTCTAGCCTGTATTTCTTCTTCCAAGCCCAGCACAAAATCCTAAAAAGATCATTACAGGTCACAAGAAATTGCAAAGTACTGGTCCTTGTCCCACATTTCTCTTGCCTCTCTCCTAGCCCTGCCTGTGCCCCACCCACCTGCTGCATCTCTAGGAACTACTGCCATAACACCCCTCTGTACCACTCCTTAGCATAATACATGTCCTGTTGAAGATACAGATTGGTAACTTCCTCTCTGCTTTATCAAAACCTGATACTAGGATGATTTTTTTTTTCTTTCTGTTTTCTCTGCAGAATGATGGGACTGAAGTCTCGTGTCAGACAGGAACAGCACAAAGTACAGTCATTTGCCAAATAAGCTATCCTGTTTTCAGAACAGGACAACAGGTACAGCTGGCATGTTTAAATAACTTTGAATGACAGCCAAGAGATTTTTGTTGATGTTTTCCCCTAAATCTGCATTTACTGCTGGTGAGGATTTCCTGGATTTGGCAACCGTTAACTTCTCTTTGGGCTGTAGAGGAATTAAAAGAAGCAAACTAAGGGCTATGCTTCTGTGACCCCCTGCCAGGTTACAGGAAAAAAAAGGCTCTTGAAGCACATTGGTCACTACCCATGGCTTTCAAATGCCACTGTAGCTTTGTAACTCTTGGAGGGTGAGGGCTGGGGGGCAGAAGCAGAGAGCATTGTGCGTAGCCTGCTGGGAACTGAGCACAATTCCCATCAAACCCCTCCTGCTGCATGAACCTGGGGTAGTTCCCTCTCCTGCTCTGTGAGTCTCATCTCTCCAAGAAAGCAGCATTGCTTTGAGAGGGGTGGCCCCCACAGCTCTAGGATAGATCGTATATCCTTTTCCTCATACAGACAATAAATCTCGGGATATACATGGTTTTATATAACTTAATCTCTTTTTCCTCAAGGGCAGAATAGAAATAGGCTTCCAGCCTCTAATACAATCAACTGGAGCAAAAAGAAACTTGCTAGAAGGAACAGAAACATGACATTCTATGGTGGCAGGAGAAAAAAAAAATTAATTTACATGTGAAAAGTTACATTTTTTCTGAATTTTTAATGGCATTGGTCAAAGGGGACCTGTTGGAATGAATAGAAGAAAAGAGTGAATACAAAGGTTGTGTTAGTGCTAGTGTTTAAAAGCACATAATTGAAGCAATCCCTAACACCTTCTCTTGCAGCAAGTAGCTAGTTTTACTCAGTTTACAAATGCACATAACTCATGTTTGTGTAACAATGCCTCTTTGTAGGGGCAAGTGAGAACAAAGCAATTCTGGAGTATTAGAAACTATGGAAATATTACACAGAAATTGGTGGAGAATTCCAATACAGAGGGCAGTTCCAGGTTATTTCACATATTAATGATTATGTTGCTGTTAGGAAGTCCTTTGGATGTTGTACCATCAATACATTCACTGTGTGTTCCTTGTCTCTTCCATAGGTATCCTTTGATATTAGTTTTGATTTTAACCTGAAAAATCTTCAGAATGTGGCAGTTATAAGTTTTCATGCATTGAGGTAAAGTCCATAATTGTATGAAAGCAAGTTAGGTATTAATACCTTATTTGTATAAAATAATGTTATAACACCTAACTTAAATGTGTTTTGATGAACAGCGAAAGTAAGGAAGCACAAGAATTGGACAACCAGGTCAGCTTATCAATTCCTTTGCGATATGATGCAGAAATTCACTTCACAAGGTATGCTGAATAGTGTAAAGAGTCACTGTAATTTTGCCAAGGCATTTGAATATAGTAACAGTCTCGAAAGCCCACTGAAAACATAGTGAAACTTGGTTTTCATTTTGGAAGTCATAAGAAATTGCCACTTCATCAACAGTAGCAGAATTTTTTCTTCTAATAATCTTACATGTAAATAATTATGGAATGTGTAGTAAAAAATCATGGATCCATGTTTACCTTTGCACTATTGTTATAGATGCTCACATGAATGGAAGTGGTATAAAAACCGAATAGCACTTCTGGTTTTGATAATATAATTGGTATATACTATATAATAAGATTGGGCCTCTGGGCTCAAATGTGTTGACACTGGATCCAATCTGGAGTTAAGAAAAGAACAACAACAAAAAGAAAGATCTACCCCAGCTCAAACTCTTAGCAAGGAGTGGGGGAGGGAGAAGGAAAAAAAAAAAAACAATTACGGACATATCTGCTGAATCTGGGCCAAACCCAAAAATGCTTATTAACAATTTGAGATAATGATTTGAAGTAAATCATGAGGTGCACATGGCAGATGCCCCATTGCTGCAGCTGCGCTGGCATGGGGAGCCACACAGCCTGCTTTCCCACCTGTCCTCCCAGAGACTCTGGCTCACACCTGCCCCTTCCCTCCTGGCGCCAGCCCTTTCCCTCCCCACAGAAGGCAGGTCGGGGCTATTACGAGAGGGATCCTTTACCCTGGGAAGGGCAGTTTGAACAGAGAGAGAGCTGGACAGGCAGGAGGAGAGAGACAGATGAAAATCCCTTTAAGACAGATCTTCATATCATGCCCTTGGAACCTCTTACCTTCGGCCCTGATTTGGCATGCAGTGCAACAGTAATTAAGTCTGTTGCCGTTCCAAACAAGAATAACTTCAGTTACACTTTAACTTAAGAAGAACTGAAACAAAAATATACTGGTTTGACTTGTGGATCAAGACAGGATATTTTACTTTTCATCAAAAAAAAAAAAAAATTGTCTTTTCCAATTACTGAATTTCCAGGATAAACTACATGTAGTTATATTTTGTGTGTTTCGTCACCAGTTCTCGGTGGGAAAAATGCTTTTGCATCCTGAGGCGTTCCAAAATTTGTAACCATAAACTGCAAGAAAATAAATAGTAATTATTCGAAGAATGACAGAAATTTGAAAAAGAGGAGGCTACTTTAAAAAATGCACACCAACAACGAATCCAGGAAATTAATATTCAAAGACCATCATAACTACAAGAACTGTTGACTATGTAGGATGACCTGAGCTGGAATAGGGACCGCAATAGCAAAGCTGAGTTCAATAACCTGCTTTGCAGCAGCAGTTTCATAATATTTGGAGACCCGTAATTCACTGTGGCTAAATGCACCGATCTGGAGTCATGCAGAATTTTTTAGATTATTTTAATTGCAGAGAAGTATTTGCGTCAGTGAAGCAAGTTCTTTCAGCTCCCTGAGAAATGTCTCATGAGACTTCAGCAAAAGCAGTGTTTGTTACTGAAATTAGCAGCAGCACAGAGACTACAGGAGCATCTGACCAGGTGGCCAGCACAGCAACTTCAGCAGCCATCTAGGAAACCGAGATGGTGCAAAGTTGAATCAGCAAATTTAATTAACTGAGAAATATGTACGGAAACTCAATGCCTGAGGAAAGGCCAGGCATGAAATAGATAAAGGAGTTACTCACGGAAAAACAGGAGTTTGAATTCAGGTGCATCTCGCAAGTATGAGAAAATGCAATTTCATATGCAAGTCAAGGCATGAAGAAATCTGTACTGCCAGAAAAGGATTAGTTATTCCTGGAGATGAATCAATTTAAAAGAACTAAAGGAAGTACACATTAAGCCAAGGTACAATTTCAAATGTTTGCCTTGGAGTTAGCTCATTTTCACACTGTTCCACTTAGGATATATCTATCTGGAGATAGTTCCTTCTTGAGGCTGGTAATACAGCCAAGGAGTAACACCTTAAAACACAAGGGCTGAGGGAAAAAAAAAAAAAGTGTTGTCTTGCCAAAGCGAAGCCTTTCTAGGGAAAATCACCTAATCTGAGTTTCCAGGAGAAGAGATGGGTATCAGTCTCACCCACAACTCCTGCAAGGACAAGGAAGCTGATACTGTGCATCCTGGAAGGACTGGAGATATAAGCAATAAGGAAGCAGAAAATGCATCACACAGGTTTGCCTAGGAGTCCTTGTGAGGAGGTCCTTCAAGGAAGGGGCCCGTGGGAGCAAGTATGGGGGATTGAAAAGGATCCACGATGATATATGGAGGACCATAACTGAGAATGAAGCACCTCCATGAGACTGCACATGTGTTAATTTGGGATTGTACCCAGATTAAACAGGGAGAGCAGCACTGGCAAGAAGGATAGATTTGCACTTTGTGCTACAGGAAGAGCTGATGTAGGAATCATGATAGCTCCTGCTCCTTCCTAATTCACTCCCCAGCTTGCTTTCTGACTGCTCATATTAGCCTCCTAATGAAAGCTAATGATGAAGTGCAGATAAAGGCCCTCACACCACATCCTTCTGTCATACACCCGTAATTTCATGCTGTGGTGGGCTGCAACCACCCTCATGTTACTTTGGCAGTTTAAAACTTTGAAACCCATACGTACTACAAAAGTGGCCCAGAAGGGACCGAGGCCTGTGCGATGTGTACCATGCACACAATCAGGATGCTGTGTGTGCTTCCACAGCAAGGCAGTGTGGAAACAAGCCTGGCCATGGTCCGTGGCATTAGGATCTCCCTTGGAGTCTGTTGGTATTTGCTGCTATGGATGTACCCAAGGGGACCACCAGAGGCCCTTTCTGAGGAGAGAGACCACTGCAATGCTGAAAGACGGGGCTTATGCCTGGGACAGGAGTTTGCAGTTGGGCGCTAAAGCACTGTGGGGTGCAGGAGTCTGAGGTCTCATGCAGCCTTTCCATCTTACCTTCACATGCTCCAGCTCAGTGCCACGTATTTTCTTAAATAACTTTGTAAAATTCAAACAGCAGTACAAATGACTGATTTTTCCTCAGACTGTACTTGTAACCTGTTTCACAAAGGCACATCCAGTAACCTATGTTTTCAAAGCAGCTGCCAAATTGAAATGTATTGTTTTATGGTTGTTAACTAGGCTTGCCAACATCAACTTCTATGAAGTATACTCTGGTCGTAACATTCCTTCCACTGTGAATAATTTTGAGGATATTGGCCCCACGTTCAACTTCTCAGTTAAGGTTAGTAAATGTTTCTGGTTCTAGTTTGAGAAGCTGCCTTACCTCCTCTTGTAGCCTGGTCCCAAATGTAGTTGAAAAAACACTCCTGATTTCACTGTCTGATTTTGATACTTTTGAATCAGTCAAGTAAGAAAAAACTTACAAATAGCTGGGGGATAAATGCTTACAGTCTTTATGGGGTTAAGGATGAAGTTTGCACTTACTGCACAAGTAGTATGGGGGAGGGATTGATCCTGCGCTGTTTACATATTTAGAAGATAGTTAATGCTTAACTTTATGCCAACTTAGACTGTTTTTTCACAAAGGATGTTTGTCTTCTGCTGACTTGATAAAGGAAAACAAGTCTTTACAGGCTTGGACTTTGAAACTTGAAGTTTGGCAAGGGTTAAGTGCTCAAACCAGATGCAAGGACTAGCCAGATCATGGCATTTGTTACGTAACTCAGAAAAACTTAGGTCCAAATATGCAACATGGAAGAAACTTAAATTATGTTCCATTTACATTCCTGTAACTGCTACTTTAAATGACTAAGTAACAGGCGTATTTGCTGTGTCAGAAAATTTGCTTTTTGAAACATATTTCACAGAGTTAATAAGAGCTTTGCTAAGAAAACAGGCAGGGGTCTGAGGCTATACAGTACACTTTCTGCTTTCTACACTTACTGTTGGCATTATGTAATTACTACCTTAGTAAGTGTCTTAGTACAAAAAGCATTGATGCAAAATGAGCCAAGTTCTTCCATACTCATCTGTGATTTCTGATTTTCTTGCTATATCAACTAATTCATGCATTTTTGAGTATAACTGCCTGAATTAATTGTGAGTTACTTGCTTTGCAGGTAACAACAGGAAGTATCCCAGTAAAGATGGCATCTGTAAAAATCTACATCCCAGAACTGACCAGCAAAGACAACCCACTGATGTACATAACTGCAGTCACCACAGATCAGGTGATCACTGAATTAAATCAACAGCTGTATTTTGGGGTTTAATCAGTACCATAAACATCAATTATTTCCCTCACAGTACGACTGAGATTCAGAGAATCTATGCTGTTTCTCCTTGTCCCTTTCCCATAAAGGGACCACAATGTGACCAGTACACTAGTCTGTTGCTTGGCAGATGTAAATTATGATCCATGCCTGACTTTTCATATGACCCTGGAACTCTTCAGCCAGGTTCTTCTCCAAGTTCCTGGGAAGGTTATAGTAAAAATGGAATTTTTTTATTGGTACAAACCCTTCAGGTCAATCTAGGCAGAAAAAAATTACTGTAAGAGACGTTTAATTCTGGCCAATACCACATACAGTCTTTTAGTTTCCTTAAGTAAGTGTTATATATTTCACAATCTAGCCTTTGCCACCACCTTCTCATCCCAGAAACATATATTATTATAATGACTATAAACTCTTGAGTATGATGTCATCCAGTTTCATTCCTGACATATTTCCTAGGCCAGAGGTGTTACTTGTCAAGCTCAGACAAATCCACTGCAAATAGGGAAAAGACCTTATTCTGCATCTTTCACAAAAGAGAACTTCAGAGCTTCTAAAGAACTGGTGAGTAAGATTCAGGGGTGCCGTACCACAGGACAGGGGTGCAGCGCTGATCCTCACGAACCACTGCAGTACCTGCGGGCACAGCTGTGGTGGGGGTGGCATTCCTCATTCACAGTGCAGGAGTGCAGCCTGTGGATGTTCTCACACGCACTGCATCTGCCTTGGATAGAAGAAAAGATGCATGTTCTTCACAGCCTGCAAGCACTTAATTTGTATGCACAGATTGGCAAAAGCAAAAAATCTAGATGTTAAAAGAACATTTGTTAAAGTGTATTTTTAATGCGTGTTGTTGCTTCTCCTTGCTGTTTCCTGTGGAAGAACTGTAAGAATGTGAAGTGCAGTACCATCACATGCAAACTGGAAGATGTTATGCTGAAGGGAGAGTACTTTGTGAATGTGTCCACCAGAATCTGGAACGGAACCTTTGCTGCTGTGAGTATCAGCTGCATCTTCATGAAGGATCCAATACTCAAAATTTTCTAACTCCTGATATTTTTCGAAGTTCAGTAAAGAAACATTCCAATCTAGAAAGACCTTCCTTTACTTTACATTGTTGTGTGTGTTTCTCCAGATTGAAAACTTGAATCTAAAAGTAAAGAAAGTAGTGAGTCTGCATAATGGAGCTGATAACCTTCAGCCCAGCACAAAGCCTAAGAAAATTCTGTGATAATGCTATCCTCACAGCTGAAAAAAACATTTTCTCCATCTGCTAAATTCATTCAAGAGGAACTATAGTTTCCACAAAACTCAGTAAAGGACAGCAGAGTACAGTACTGTCGTTGCCTGGAAAATAATGTTGCTTTTAGCTTTTGAACATCACAGCCTATGTAGTGGTCATTTTAAGTCACATCAATATCAAAAGCCTGTCAGTGCTGCCAGTTTTATTTGTTAGAAAAAGTGTGGAAATTTTTTAAAAAATATTTTTTCTTTTTATTGGAGTTGGTGTCAAGGATGCTTAAAAATATTCATCAATAATATCTTGACTTTCCCATTTTAAATCACCATGTGTCCTCCAGGATATAACTCATCATGAATTACCAGACTTTTGAAATGAGATCATGTTTGCTTCTTAGCTAGGCAACCAACCAGTCTTGCAGTCCTGGGTTTGCCTAGTGTCAGGAACATGACGCAGTCTCTTGGTTTGTCTGGCGAGGCTTATGGCAGGTATTGACATTTAACAGCAGGGCTGTTGTCAGCTTTAGTATTCAGCTCTTAAAAGGAAAAGGTCAGATTGATAATGTAATATACTTATGCAATTGTGTGAAGCAAAGCATCTGTCTCTCTTTAAAGTTTGTATTTTTCAAATCAGCTGGGTGAAGCCCACTTGTTAGTGTTGTCAAGTACACAGAAGGTGGAGACCTGAACGAAATGTTGCAATCACTGCACGAAAGATGGGATGGAAAGATTGCTTGTCACAGTTTTCCTGTCATCTCCCATTTTGTTATTTTCTATTTGATTGTTGATGTTCAGTGCAAATAATCCTGCAGTCACTCAACAATGCACAACATCAGCCTTTTTATTTAATGGCAATCAATCATTGTCCAAGAAGAGGACAGCAAGCTTGCTGGTGCCTGCTAAGCAAAGCAAAGAAAGATGTGTTTAGGAATTTAAAAAGTGCTTTGAATAGTTGCCGGCAGGTTTTTAAACACTGAGGAGCACAGTGCAGACCACTCAGGCACAGTGCCGTCGTGCGATAACAACATGCTGCAGGGACGATCAATTCGGTGTGCATCGGATGCTGTGGACCCATGGTTTCTCACATTCACGGCGTCAAGCCCAACGTATCTGGCCCTGCCACAGGGAAATGTTTGAGGAGGCAGAATGACAGAGCAAAATGACAGACAGGCATTGCATTTGGGATGGCTGGCTAGTGCTCCTGTGCTGTTCCCGGAGGTGCTGCGGGAAGCAGAGCCACCTGTGCCCGTGCCCGTGGAGAAGAGCCACGGTGAGCTGGTGGTGGCTGCACAGCCACGCTCCTCTGCCCCTCAACACAGGCACAGAGCGAAGTGGGATCTGGCTCAACGTCTCTTTTCAAATGGGAATTGGCTTAATATTTTTGTCCTGTTCTTTGTTTAAGCTGAGGGAGCAATGTCACAATTTGAGCAGTGCAGAGGAACAGACAGTGACAGGAAAAAATAAATGGGGAAAAACAGAAGCATTGGATAGAGTTGAGGCAGGGGGGAAAGGGAAAGAACATCCAGTTTCCATTTCTTTCAGAGGCCAGAGATGTATCTCCATGTGCCTTTCACTGCTGAGGTATTTCTCCCTTTCTTACTGTTATTTTTCCCCCCATGTCTTCACTGCTAGCAGTAGTGGCAGCTTTGAAATAACTATAAAAATTGATATATAATAAAATTCTTCTGTTTGCTTGAACTCTGTGTTCCAGAAAAAAAAAAAGAAAGAAAAAAAAACCAGTTCTCTAGTTTCCTTGCTAAGTAAGAACAGCAAAATTAAGTCTGATTACTGATACATTATTAGTTTCATAGGCATGTTAGCTTGGGACAAATAAAAACATCATTTTAATTTTCTTTATACAGTGATTTTTTTGTGGGTCTGAAGTCTTCATTTCAAAGAAAGACAATTATTTTAGGATGTCTACATTCTAATTGATATGCCATGTAATAGAGATTTACAGGGTTTTTCTCTTCTTTTTCAGTTAACTTTCCAGACATTAAAACTCTCTACAGAAGCCAAAATCGATACACATAACCCTGAGTTATTTATAATTCGAGAGAATACCCTAACTGTAAGTGATAGATAAGTATATTTTTTCAACTTCTCTTTTACTGCATTCAAGTGATAATATCTAATTTTCAGTGTCCTTTAGGAGTACATAGCAAATTACAAACTGATTACATTTGATTATGTTGAACTAATGTATCCTTTTGGCTATGTAATATTTCCCTTAAGTTACTAAAATGTTTTCATTTCAGCCAACTGCTATATAAACAGACTTAATCAAAATCTGTAGATCTCAAATAGATTGTAGAACTATCAGCAAAACTCTGTTAGAAACTTCTGAAATTCTTTCAACTTCCTGTTCATAAAAGATCGAAATTTGGACTTCTTTTCTGCAACAGAATTAGTTGTTGTAGATAAATGAGCTCTGGGTAACATTTTTGCAAATCTCATTTATGATCTTTCTTCTGTAAGTGTATTTGCTTTGAAGTTTGTGGACAGATGTTTGGCACAGGTCTCCAGCAAATATACTTAATCTCATTTGTAAAAGAATGTGGAATATTTTTTTTTGCATTTGGAATGTCTGTCATATAGACAATATGGACACAGCTAATTTCAAGAAAGGTCTCCAAACCACCACTGTATTAGTGTAGAATCCTTCTCCCAAGGTTTCCATCTGCTATTAACAAACATAAACAACACCTGAAGAATATATTAGCATTGTGGTGCTGTTATATTAATAATAAAAAGATACATTGTTCTCTTGGCCTATCTAGAGATAGATTTGCAATACTAAGTTTAGATTTATTTTTCCAGGATTTACCAGCCTCTTTTATTCATAAAAATAACTAAGGCCATTGAAAACCAACATACAAGTTAGTAAGAGGATCAGACACCTGTGAGAATGTGTAGCATAGCCTGTTCACGGGCAATGGAAAATTCAGTTAAATTAAATATGTATGAAAACAGTATTGATTGATCTATCTCCATGGGGAAGTAAGACCATAATTCAGTACTATTTTTTGTCATTGTTTTCTCATTAATCACCGCATTCTTGTGAAGAACCTCTGAATAGACCCATTTGTATTCAGGAAAACCTCCAATGCCTGAAGAACCAAAGGGAATGTATGTGTAGTTCTGGAAATAACGCCATGTTTTTGCAGAAAAGTTACATGCCTGTATTTGAAGTGTGCTGAATGCCTCAGCTTTGTGGCATGGTATTATTTCTGCTAGGAGATGAAATTCATTAATACATAATCCAAATATTCCAGTTAATTGCACAGGCTTTTCAGGTAGCTCATAAACCATGTATTTCTAGGTGTTTTTCCACAGTTGGAGCATGACGCGGCCAAATCTGCATTACCAGTGAGTGGTTCTGTTGGTGATTTCAGGAGAACCAGAATTTAATTATTCAAATGACTGTTGATTAAGTCAGTTGACAAATATTAATAAAAGGTAATTCCTCAGCCAGCCATTGAAACATCTGCAGCTGGGAATTCTACGGCAGTGCAGAAGTGGCTGAACAGACCCTGAAAGTTATCCACAGGGCTCCTAAGAAACATGGTGGCTTTTGGGGAGGCTTACAGCCTGATCCATACTCGACAGCTTCTCACCCTGTGCAAAGTCTAGGAAAACGTGCCAGCTGGTGGAGGCACACTCTCCCTAGGGCAGACAGTTTCCTTTTAGACTTCAGTGATGGAGTCAATATCCAGCACTGCATGTAGTTCTTGGCTGGTCAGCAGTGACAGCCAGACTTTGCCGTTCATGTTTCCTTGGGAACAGGACAGTGCAGAGGCAATCTGAGTTTATTTCCCTAGTTAGCCTGTTATTTTAGATGGGGGTGGTAGGATTCATCCAACTTAATATTTACATTAGGCATCCATGTCAGAGTTAGCCCTTCTATAAACCCTAATTGGTTGAAAGAATCAGTATTTCTGAGATGCAATCCATCTAATTTTAAAGACAATTGTGAAAACAAGTAGGATGAATTAGGCTCTGAAAGCCCCTACCCTTTTTCATTGGAAACCAAGGAACTATACTGTGAATATAAGACTAGATGAGGTGAATCCCCACCGTGGTGTCTTACTGACCACAGTTTGACTTCAGAGAAAAGACATATTCTTAGGCATCAATTTACCTCTTCCAACAGTGCCACTTAATTGGTAATCTAATGGAGAAAGCATTACTAGGCAAACTGCACACATATATGAGACCAGCTCTTTAGTTTGGATGAGCTGGGTTGCTGTGTGGCCAAATGAATTAATATTGCTTTGTGATGCTATGTGGGGAAGCTGCTTAGGTATCTGCATAAAAGCTTTCAGATTTTTTTCCAAGTTGGAAAGGACTGCCAGCTGGAGGACAGAACATTAACCTGCTATAACCATCTTTATGGTCATTTAGTTAGGAAATACACAAAGCCCGCTTGCCTCAGTGAAATGAATACACATAGCCACACCTAGCACAACATTGAAGCCTTCCAGCAGAATTGACTTAAATCACTGAGATGTCAGTCCAGTGCAAGTTTCCCAGAAAGCTGAAGATTAAATTACACCAGACAAATGTGCTGAGCAAGCAACCCTGAGAAAGTAAACCAACGTGACTTCTTTTATCATATTTCAGGAAGGAAAAAACCTTCATGCTAAATGTATGTCATTCCAAGATTAAATCCAAAGATTTGACAGTTCATAAATATTACAGCAATGTCTCCCTGAGCAACTATGTTATACGTAACTCTGTAGTTGGTCATACTCAATCCTACTAGATAGGATATCACCTGAAAACTAACTTCCAGACACAGTATGCTGTTCTGGGAGCTCTCTGGTATTGCTTGTAGTTCAAGAAGCATAGGTGTGCTAGAAACACTGCTGTTTGACCCATACATCTTACAGAGAAGTCATGCAGTTGACTCAGGAGGACACAGATTAACAAATTGCTAGTGGTTTCCCAGAAGGTACGAACAGCAAAGGAGACAGAGGTACCTGCCCAGCAGGAGGGGAGAGATTTCAGCAGACAGTGTGAGCGCATGATGCTGTCTGGCTTCCATGATTAGTGTTGCCTCCTACAGCTGCTCACCACAGATAACAGGCTTTGACCGTGCTTAGTAGGAAGTAGTTCTTCTCCAGCTGATGCAGCAGAAGTCTGTTCTGAGCAGATGAGGCTCTACACCAGGCTATTCCTCACCAGCACATAAGCATGTCTGGTTTACCACACACTGATGGTGTGTCCACGCACTATGGGAACAACTCTGAAAGACCTCCTGTTACTGGAGAGGCAGGAAGTTGGCAAGAAGAGATTGCTTCTCTGCCTGTTGTGTACAGCCATCAGTGACGAGGGCCCCTAATCCTTAGCTGGCAATGCCATATGCCTTGGTGGTGCAACCAGGTACCTGTGAAAGGGCTATAACCAGGTAGCTGTGAAAGGGCTGTAATTGCCTGGTGTGTTCCAGTCAGTGATTCTAGAATGTGTGCAGTCCCACTATTCTTGATTAGTCAAGTATTTGGTTTACAAATCCTACTTTATATGCAGTTAACATTAACCTTTAACACACAATCCCTCTGTTTTCAGATCCCAGTTACAATAATTAAGCCAGATGAGAAAGCTGAGATACCAGTTGGTGTTGTGATTGGCAGTATTTTGGCTGGACTCCTCTTGCTGTTAGTATTGGTTGCCGTTTTGTGGAAAGTAAGTAGGTGTTTATATTCTTAAAAAGAAAATCAGTAAGGGATAAACACATTTGGGCTATTTTCTTTGGAATCTCTCTTCTCTGGTGCTGAACAAAACTGCACGTGTAGTTTGGTGGTATGAATAATATTGCATTGTCATTGTGCCTTCAGTGGGAGCCTTTAGAAGGGCTTTAAAAATCAAAATTCTGAAATGAGTCCCCATAGAATTTGGCAAAGTGAAGATGATAAATGAGTTTCCAATGCTTCAAAACAGGAGCTGTGGCATTTACTTTTTTCATTTTTATGCTGTTTCCTTCCATAACTCTCCAGCCTGGCTGTGAACTCACATGATATTCCTGGTGAGCAAAGCTGGGGATTACAAGCAAGGAGGAGAAGGATATACACTGAACAGACAAAAAGAGAACAGAGAAGGGCAAAAAGTCATTTACAAAGGATATCTAGCTTAAGAGGAGAGAGAAGTTTTTCTACATGCCATGTGCTTGAAGGGCTCCTGGGCATATCGAGGCAGTGTGGAGATGTCTGTATCTTGGCAGGGAGATAACTGGCTACACAGCACTGCTGGTGTTTAGTTGCACCAAGCAGGGTTTGAGGCCCAGGTCCTTTCATTTCGAAGTTAGAAATCATCTACAAATCAAGCCTGTATGTGTGCTTTATGTACTTTGCCATTACACTATTTAGCTTAGCTGAGAAATTTAACTATCGATGGCTGACTGTGATGTGGTGTTGCTTCTGTACTTCTTACAGCTTGGCTTCTTCAAGAGACAGTATGAGAAAATGACACAGGATATAGAAGATGTTGATGAAATTACAGAACTCACAAAGGACAAAGACTGAAGAAGATGAGTTATGGGGATAAAGAGAGGAGATCTGAGCCACCAACAGTAGTTGTGATCAAGTCAGTTCTTCAGCTGGAGTGCCTTAAAACTTAGTAACATTTAAACATTTTTAATGAAAGTGTCTTTTTATAGATGAAAATATTTTACAGATTCTACTCTATTATAAGAGTAACTGCAGGACAGTTTGTGTTTTTCAAAAATGATTTATAATGCCTTTTCTTGTAAAGTTTTGCCTTTCACACAAACTTAGCCCTTAGAACTGGCAGGTCCGGAGTTTACAGTAACATATTGTGCCAGCAGCCCTTCTCCTGATCCACCGCAGAGTGAAACAAGAGCAATTTATTTTGGATTATTGTGGAGCAGCATCAGTTCATAATTCAGTTGACAAGTACCATATGTGTAAAGGACATTTTCTATTAAGTTGATGATGAATGTGTGGTGAATAATGCTTCCAGACTGGGAGAAGAAAACTCATTTTTTCATTGACTAGCTCCATCCTCATTGTTTTAGAGAAATAACTTGCACCAACGAACTGATCAGTCTTAACTGATCTATAAAGTGGGAGCTGCATATGAAGATGTCTGTCTGGGTGCTACAGGACAACTGGATGGGCAAACTGTTCCAAAAGTTCACCATATTCCTTGCACTAAGGTCACAAGGTCACGTTGCACTAAGGTCACAAGTAAATTACTGAAGTACATTGTTTTGGGGAAGTATTGCCAAATGGTGTGTATAACTACCTTCCGCATACTTTCTCTCTGAGAACAAAATATAAATTTCATAATCACTGACAACATGTTCTCTGCAATGCTACAATTGATTTTCAAATTTCATGTTGAGAAGCACTACCACTAGTGTTACACTGGGCTTTATGCTCACAGTCCCTCTGACACCAGTTTAGCTTTTGATGGAAATAGGGAAGACAGTCAAGATCTTGCCTTGTATTCTGTACTGAAAGATTCTGCAAGACTAAGAGCATGCACTGAACTAAAGGGGATGATGACTAAGGAAGCATGCACATCAGGGCAGAGGACAGTGAAGATCTAAGCTCTGCAAATTGTATACTGCACTTGTTTCTTTAGCATCTCATTGCCCTCCAGGAGTCCAAAGTTCAGTATGACCTCCTTTGCCTGTCACATTTTATTTGGTCCCATGTGTTCATGTCTTGATTAACTTATATTTTATACAGTAAAGTACTGTAGTGTTCTGGAAGGAGCTCTGAGCACAACACTTGGGTGACTTTCTATTGGCTACACACCTAAAGCTTATCACATGCCGTTATGCTGCCTGATTTTAGTGAAAAGGCCCATGCTGTAAGACTGGTAACAGGGGAACTGGCCTTTTGGCTCCCTTTCTCTCTTATGGCTGGTGGTTATGCTCATAATGGATAGTGAGAGAAGATCTGTGTCTTGTCCTTATGTACGCTGCCATGCAAGTGAGGTTGTTTCCAATTCAAGGTGATTTACTTGAAGAGCAAAGCACTTAAATGTGCCTGATGCAGAACATGAAGTCATGTTTTCTTTCTCCCAAAGCTAGATTGTAATTATGCTTAGGCATCTTTCAGATTATTTTCTGAGAGACTCTTCAAAACCTAGGCTTGAGCAAGTTTGAAAGTTTTACTCTGTCCTTTTTAATCAGTAGTCAGTCAGGAGCCAACCATCTCTTTGGCAAATAACAGCATCATTTGCAGTGACAGCTGGATTGTGCTCAGTGTAGTTTTGTATGTGTTTTGGATTTATTTTGTATCTATGAAATGTCACATTTTAGGGTAGAGGTTGTTTCTGAAAAACAATCCAGATTCTCGTCTCAAGTGTCAAGTAAGGTTGTTGACATCAGCTGAGTTTGTGACCAAAATAATTACATAAAAAGTGGAAAAAAAAAAAAAATGCATAAAGCTAAAGAATAAGCTCCTGACTTGTAACTCTGAGGGCAAATGCTCTGAAAGTAAAGATAAAACTTGTCTGCCTCAATTCTTGTATAAACTTGTAAGGGAGAAAACAAAACCCTACACCCGTATGTGTGGGAAGCTCCTACATAACCAGGGTCATGCACTCCAGGCCAAAGGGGAAATTTCACAACGCAGCAGATGGCAACATCTTTCATTTCTGGTGCTGCTTGTAAGGGAAATTCAGGCATTTGGCCAGATTTCCTTCTTCCACTTTCAGTGGGAGGTACAGGTCAATATCTGACATCCAGCATCTTTGGGGATTTACAGTTTATCAGTTAGGTAGCAATGATTCAATTCAGTTGTCTTCACTGCGTTTTGTTTTGTCCCAGACAACAGGATTTCTCCCCAGCCTGGACATAATACTTTTTCCCAAGATAAAGGGAAGGCATAGCAATGGGTGAAGTTTTTGTATCCTAACCACTTCAAGCTACTAGTTTATTTTTCTTTTACAATTAATACTTAAATTGCTAATTCAGTTTTTGTAATGGGTGAGTTTATTGCACTTTTAAGTTGGCACAACCGCAAATAATGCTGGAAATATTATGTATATTTTGTATTATGCGCAAGGGGTTGGGTTTTGGGTTTTTTAGTTTTACTTTTTTAAACCAGCACATTACAGGTGAAATAATACTCTGAAATGTTGAGCTTCAGCATGTGCTTCTGTTTGTGCTTGCAGCAAGAGAAGTCAGGCATACCTTAAGCAAACTCAAGTCATATGTGATTCTGGTCTTGAGATCTAGTGCTGACTTCTTGAAGTACTCGAATCAAGTCCAAAATCACAATTAGTTTCATATGAGCCTCTGTATAGGTTGGGGATGTACACCAGAGTTTATAAGCAAGCTGACTTCTGAAAGCTAGCATGTAAGCTCTATGGGAGCAGGGACTGTATCACTGTGGTGCCCACCTGAGGGCCTAACAGTGTTACTACAATAAAAACAAGAATACTGCTGAACACAGACTCATTTATTTTTAAACAGCACCCTAAAGAGAAGAAATGCTACTGAAAAAGCACTACATAAAATGAGGCCAAATATGTCTTTGTTCCAGTAGCACACAGTGAAAACCCTAACGGGATGATGACTCTGCTGGGTATACAGAGAACCTACACTTGAAGCCTTGTAGGTTATAGCCGTAACACTACCAGTAAGCTATATTGTAGTGTAAGTCTGTTCACCTTAGTGCAAAATATCTATATTTGAATAGCTCTGGTTGAATAGTTGGTGTTAAAACCCTACCATGCTCAGGCCTTCCTATAAACATGAGGTTATCATCACTGGCATCTAAAATTACACCATACACTGCAAGTCTTACACCTTGCACTTTATACTGTGCACAGAATGGGTCAGCAGCAGCATCTCCTGATACCAGCTCTGGCTACTCCCCACCAGAAAAACAGTGCCAAATGCAACATTTCAGCTGGAGTACTGTGGGAAAGGAAGAGAGGGACAAACTTGGCTGTGAATAGGAAGACAGTCATGGCAGTGACCACCTGAAAACTAGCCACCTTCACAGAGCTTGCTTTTTTTTTTTGCACTTTCAACTCCTCCATACTTTTAACAGTGGTACCTAAACATTCAAACTACCAATTTTTAACACTTCCATAATACAGAATCAGATGACCCTAATCTTAAGGCACAAAACTCCATCTTCCACCAAGTGTCAGTGTTCTGCAGAATTGAAAGCCAGTTTCTTTATACACTGACTTGTGTATATTAACCTTTATATCCAAACCGAGGTACAACAAATGCTTTCAATTTAAAGACTAAAGAAAACAAAGGTATGAAATGCATCTCAAAATCTATCGCTAATTGCCTCAACTTTTTATTGCCTTTAAAGACAGTAAAGTGTACACAATTTTAACAGCCTCATAATAAGTTGACTTCTATCTTGTAAGTCAGCCTTTCTGCCCTCATTTATGATCAATTAATTATTTTCCCTTTGTTAATAATTGGTTTTAGCATTTTTTTAATGTTTTTGATGGAGCAAATGAACACATTTGTCAATAGAACTACAAATTCCTTGAACAGCTCTGGGGAAAGCAGGCTAAGAGAAAAGCCAAAAACCTAGCTGAAAGTTGAGCAATCTAAAGGCTTCATTCCTGAGTGTGACAGTGGCAGTTCCATGACTGACGGCTGAAGCGAGCACCTGTGTTTCCTGGTGCAGCCAGCACCTGGGCAGGCAGGGAGCTGCTCCTCCAGCACTGCCGTCTCTCGGCTGCCATCTCCTGGGTAGGCTCCTTGTAACACAGTCATCACTCACCGTTTATTTCATGGCAATCCATCAGCTACTGTTTTCATAGTATGCATCAGGCTGAGCTTCTTTTGAGAACTGAATGAAACACCAAAATCAGGAATGGAAACTCCTAGAATTAAGCAATGCTGGTGTACGCCTGTTCTGTGAGACAAAGTGATCAGCATATGCATATTAAAATGTTGCCAGCCAAGACCAAGACATTTTTCAGAACAAATTCTTGCCCTCTCATGAACACTCCTCATCTGGCAGAACTCCACAGGAATCATAGGATGACCCTTTGGTTTGCAGCAGCTCTTCCCAAGAACACCTGGAGCCACCGCCACTGCAGCACGTTGTGACACAGCTGGAAGAGCCACAGAGCAGGGGGATTATCCTCCCCTATACCCATGCCAGAGAAACAGCTGGACTCATCCCAGAAAGCTAGGACTGCATTGTATATTGATCTGCAGCTGCCTATCATCCCACTCTGGGACCTCACCAGAACACAAGATAGCAGTCTAGTCCTGCATGTGTGGAAACCAGGATATGTGCAGCCACATCTTTCCCTGACAAAGAGTCAGACACAGCTGGGATTCATCCCCTGGCCTAGAAATTTGGAAGCACTTCTCCAGACACAGCCTTAGGCAGCTATCTCAGAAGAGTTATTTGTCTTCTTACGATATCTCCCTAGCAGCGAGGGTAGCCCTACAGAGGGAGCCGGAACACCGAGCTCAGAGTGTGAACTTAAAATTTCAGTGAGATACATTTTACCTCTTAATTATGGACATCATCCCTCCTAGGGGCATTTCCATTTTGCTGTTAGATGCCAGCTGAAGAACCCAAAGTTACACAAGACTGATACATCATTGTTCCAGAACAAAGCAGTACTTGCCTCACGCACAGCTAGGGACACAAAATGACATTTCATTGTTTTGACCATGGCAGTGTACACACATTGTAACACTCAGCTGTGACTCAGTACAACATCTCTTCCATTCATTGTTCCTGGTCACTGTGGGGAAGTACACAATTATTCTTTCTCTTCTTTTCTGCACCCTCCTTCCCAGCTGCATTGCTGATGGGGAAGGTGCACTTAAGGTCACCCTGGAGAAATATTCCAGGAGACTGCAGCACTAGAGAGGGGCCCCAAGTACAACTTGTTCTAAATATCACCATTTTTCTGTACCAGAGCATGGCACCAGTATGCAACTACTCCATAAGTTTTACTTCATCTATAAACCATCCACTACAAGGCAAGCTAGCCGTTTCTTTTTGTGAATTAATACACTAGTTACATGGTAACAGCAAACACAAATGTGAAAAAATGAACACCAAAATGGGAAAGTTTGTGTATTTCTTTATTTTCTAAAAGCAAAAATAATAATTTGACAGAGGAAGTAATCTGTACTCAGGATTCCTGGTAAAAATGGCATTCAAATAGCAGAAGGCTTCTCTCCAACCTCCAAAGCAAAGGACAATTCAACCTTGAACTTGCTCAGCTCTGCCTAGACAATAAGGGCCCCGTGTTTTTGAGGCTGCATGTGTGTAAGCACGCAAGGGGCAGCTGCTGTCCTGCAGAGGAAGGACTTGCTTGCTTCCACTGAGGAAAGTGCATCAGTAACTTAATAAGCACAGTTCAACTATGCTTCTGCCTGAAGTTGTATGCTTCACTGGAGTTTACTGAATCCAAATACAGTAACCATCACTAAGTATTAAAACAGTGGGATGACTTTGAGGGAAAAAGATCACCACCTATTTTTCTCCTTTTATTTTGTGCAGCTAGCAGCTGTTTGTAGATATTTACTGCAGACACAATGAAATTGATTATACAGCTGAGGCTTAAGTGTTGTGTGATGTAATTATATATAAACTTTAGAAAATATTTTTACTTTACATCATTTCCTTTACTTTATATCTATCTTGTCTACATTGATGATGATGAGTAGATAAAACTGTCACTCAGCATTAGTAAAAAGCATTAGTAAAAATGCCATACACAACAGGACTTTGAACTCAGCCTCTAAACACTATCATGGCACAGTACAATAATATAAATAAAATTACCTTACTCAAATGAGCAGCCCATTGTCTCCAGTGGAAGCACAGGTATATTATGTCAGTCTTTTTCTCTTCTAACTAAGTTTTGAAACAGTAACAAGAGAAAAACTGCATCAAAATCACAAATGTGAGTATAAGTGCATTTAAAAGCTTCAAGAAGTGCAAGAGACTCACTTTACTTTGAAAAATTAATCCATTTTGATGAGTTTGAATCCTAATATGTCTAAAGTCAAATCACTAAAACTGATTTAACTTATAGTTGCCTATTCGCAATAATAGCTGTCTTTTTATTTTTTCTGCAACACCATACAATCACATAGCCAAAAAGCTCCTTCAAAATTAAACATCTAGACATCATCAAGTAGCTACAGGTTTGCGTGTTATTGCTAATGCAAGTTTGCTGCTGGTAAAGTATTAGATCTAACTTTGAATCAAGGTCTGTCCATATTTTTTTAACGCAATGGACCTGCAGTATCATCTGCACAGTAAAAATGTTTCTGTGAGACAGAGCTACTGGAACATAACCACTACTAAAAAGTTAATAACTCTGGGGTATAGTTTATATTTTCTTCTCTGTCTGTACCAAAATGTTTAATCTACTTCAAGTAGCTTTCATGTTACAAGAACATCAAAATAGCATGAAGCTTGCACACCGATTCTACAGTCATATAAAATTAAACCGCTCAGGACTTCTTTTAAGATTAAAAAAAAAAAAAAGTTGTCCTGTTGTGACCTCTCATGCAGACAGTGAACACATACTACCAAAGTAAAGGCACTAAAGCAGTATAGATCACAGAGGACTAACCACTTTGCAAACAGGAATTCTAGGGAAGAATCTTTTAAAAACGTACTCTGTGTTAAAATGCACAGAGATTTCAAAGGAGAGTCAAGAACACTTAAAAACCCTAATTATTACTCATTCATTTCATTCAGTCCTAATTAAGATTGAAATGTCTATTACAACTGCTTAAAACATATATTATAGATTCTCTGTAAAAACAATTCAAAGCTAAACCAGCATATGCTTATTAGGAACAGTAACACTTTATTTTTAAAAGACTACAGTTATTTTTCTGAACTTGCCCAAAAGCATTCCTTGTTTTCTTTCCAAGAATATTCATCCCCATAAATCTCCTGCAAAAATAAACAAAGAATGGGAAATATTGCGGGAGTCTGCTTCATACAGCCACAAGCCAGGACAATCAACTCAACAGCCATCCTGCCATTATTTACTGATCACAACAGGACTACACAGTGCTTGGCTGGCAAAGAGAAAAGAAGGCAGCATCCTTAGAACAAACTGACTTACAGGTGGGCAGATGCTGAACCTTAGGCTGAGGCCCACTAAATTTAGAAGAGCCCATCTATACTGAAGTCAATTCAAAAAAGAGATCTAGAAGAAATGGTGTCAAAGATGCGGACAGTACACAGAACTCATGTCTGAAACTGCCCTTTTTACATATTGCCATGTTAACCTACTGTACCATAATTTTTAGGAGAGTATTTAAGTGTATACAAAATGTCAATGTTATAAAAATAAAAATTACAACAACACACAAAATATTAAGTATTAGATTTTTAGGACAGACTGGACTACCCAGCAGCAGTCCAGTCCTAAGCAGTGAATTCAGCAGGGCTCTGAGGCCCTGATTATTCTTTCTGAGACCACAGAACTCCAGCCTCCTGAAAGAGGTGTCAGAACAGTAGACCAAAGCAGAGAACATCACTGTTACCACATGTCAAGTTCTGCCTGGGAGAGAAGGCAGAGGTAATGCTCGTTACTTACATGCAACACCGTGGTTATGCAGTGATGCTCTTTCTAGACCTGAGCTGATCTCTCCACACATTCTTGTGTGCCCATACTAGCTTTGGGATTCCTGCTCACCCCTTCATTGTGTGCTGTTGCTTAATGCTCTGTGCTTTCTCAAGGCCACAGGGATGTGGGTGAAACACAAGGACAAGAAATGCCACTTCTACTTGCAAACTGCAACGCTGTTTGAAGTGAAGCCAACTCAAAAGTTCTTCCACAGGCCTATGCAAAACTGAGCTTTGCCACTCCTAAGTGGAGAGCTCAGGGCTCTTTCGCTTTGACCCCAGGATGGTGTCAAAAGTAAGAGGAGCTGGATGGTACAAGCAGGGCAGGGCCTTCCAGCTGTCCTACTTGCCACAGATGGGCCTAGCTGCATTATAGGAAACTCACTGGTGGCAGATGTTGGCATCTCATCACAACTCATCAGGAGCAGCTGCTGCCTGTACTACTTCAGCTCCTTTCCTTAAGAGCAGCAGCAGTCTTTAGTCCAGCTGTCTAAGACTATGGCACAGGCCTAAATTAACATTTCTCCCCGAACATACCT
This sequence comes from Pampusana beccarii, assembly GCA_013399365.1. NCBI lineage: Eukaryota > Metazoa > Chordata > Aves > Columbiformes > Columbidae > Pampusana > Pampusana beccarii. The sequence goes on from VWYH01003425.1 coordinate 81,721, forward strand.
TTTTCCATATTGGGACAGATGCTTTTAAGGTGTTGATGCAGTACGTTACAGCTTCAAGGGATTCTGCTCTGTGTGGAGAGGAGACTGCAATAATCACACTTGCTTCAGTTATTGGAACGACACTAAGGAGAGAAGATGAACAACAGCAGCTTTAGCTAATGCTTAACATCAAGAGCACCCAGAAGTTGTGGCCATGTCACGTCAGTATTCTGGCCACACGCTCTCCTGACTCATTCATACTGAGGAAGTGTCAAGCCATGTCCAAAAGATTATACACTTTTTAAAAGAAAGCAAGCCACAACCAAAATCAGTACCAGATGTGAGAATTCCATGCTTTAAAATAAATAAACCCACCAGACACAGGCTTTTTTTTTTTTTTTTTTTTTTTTTTTTTTNAATAAAGTCTGTGGAATTAAGAGGGGAAAACTGCTAACTTGCAACAAGGCACAGGAAATCAGTAACAAGTTAGGAACAGCCAGTTCTTATCAGAAAACGTAAGAAAACATCTTGGTTTGCCCAAGAATTCGCGAAAGAAAAAATTAATTGCCTCGAACTATGCAAATTTTGCAATGAAACTTAATTTTTGACAAATTCTGATTTCCTGTTTGGTGTGTTGTTTTCCAAACTCAACAGAAGTATCACAAAGTTTTGTTTTGTTCCTCACAAGGGTAGTACTGAAAGCTGTCTCCCAACCCTCCCTCTATAGTAAGACTTCTCTGGCAGACAGTTGACAGGAAAAATCTAAGCTTAGCTTTGAGTTGCCCTCAAGAGAAATGCTCTGTTGACTATAGAGGAAATTTACAGAAACTACCCCTCAGAGCCAATATCACCCTTTGCAATCACCTCCTAAGTTCCTTCCACTGAGAGAAAAGGAAACAAGCATTTGCAACAGACTCTGCAAATCCTGTAAGTTTCAAATTAGAAATCTGATGAACAGTGAAGGCTCAAGAGTTTGTCAGACACTAGTATCTCATGTTCTGAACACAACAGAAAATACTTATCCAAGACTCAAAGAACAGGAGGCTCTCCAGCAAGCATTGCTGGCAATTACCATGCCTCTCCCCTCCCCATGGTCTAAGCTTTCGGGTTCCCTGTGACATAATTTTACTTCAGTCTGACAGCAAAAATATTCTGTGGCACCTCATTGGAAGAGAGAAGACCAAAAAAAAAAAAATGCTGCCAACTTCACATCCTTCAAAAGGCAAACCAAACCAACAGCCTCCCCTTCCCTGGAACGAAATCTCAACCCCTTCTCTCCACTCTCAAAATGCCACACCAGCACCAACGATCCTGCAGGCTAAATGTGGACTCCAGCAATACATATATTTTTGAACAGATGATTTCTGAAACTTAGCTCTGCAGTGGAAATTTGATCCTGCAGCCAGCTTTGCTGCATTACAGTTTATAAAGACTCATGCACGTCTTGCAACTGTGTAAGCACAGCCATGCACAAGACAAGGATTAATATTCCACTTGCAGAAGGATGGAATCTGGCCATACATACCCAAGTCTATGGTGCACTGCAATATGTTTGACTGATGGCCATTTCTGTCTCACATTTCTGCAGATTTTCTTTATTTCGGTCTCTGCCATTGAAATATATGCTTCATATTCTAAGTGAATCACTTTCTTCCCTTCAAAATTATTTCTTGTAGTACCTAAACACAAATGATTTATCAACCAAAAGCAGTGAGGAAATAAATATTAATATTTATAATATATATATTACATTATATATTTATTATATAACAATATATTACATATAAATACTGAGTAAAACCCAGGATCTCCTGCTACAGTCAAGGTCGGCACTGTACAAATATAAACAACCTTCGATTGTCATGGCTGTTTAAAGAGATTCTTCAAACAAGATAAGGCTTTAATATAAAATATTTAGTTTATGCATTACACAAGTCTGCAGTTTGTAACGCCCAAGGCTGGGACATCTTCTCTGGTAACTGCTAAGCTGTTATTACTCCATTTGCACATGCAATGTTTAAATGCTCAGTATTTATGGGCCCAGTGGCACTAAGGTTTAAGCACAAAGGGGTTTCAAGACCTGTACTATGAACATGAAGCAACAGGACAGAGCTATCAGCCTTGACCTTCACCAGCCCATGGGTAAAACAGCACCTTACTTTCAACCAAGATCTGAGTTGCAGGAGCTTTCATACAGGTGTGGGCCTGTGGTTTCCATAGCCACAACATCCCACTTCCCACCTTGAACAAGTTGTGTCCAAGGGGATGGCAGAATCACTCCCAACCAGTCCTGTACTTCAGAGCTGCTGTTCTGTTCAGCCCTAGGACAGCCACACCAGCAGGGAAGCTTCTCACCACTTCGTCCCAGTGCAACTGTTCAAGAGCTGCCATGGTGGTGTTCTAAATTATTCAGAACATGTTTCCTAAACATCCTGGGTCCAGTCCAGGAATTTATTTATTTGAGAAGCACAAGCTTGGGGTGTGGACAATCTAGGTTTCATTTATTAGACTATTAACACACCCAGAGATCCAGCTCAGCAATACTAAACTCACCAATGAACAGTGACACTGCCCCACAGGATGGTGAAATGACCAGTTCTGACACTTCATCTACAGAGAGCTTTTCAGACTTGAGCTTGATAAAATCTTTTGGCACATCTTCACTTTCATCCATAGCTCACTAGAAAAGCTGAAACCAAACACACTCTGTTGTTGTTTTTGGCGATACTAGCATTGGCCAACTGCCTTTTATCCAGTTCTGATGCCCCAATTTATGCAGAAAACATACACCATCTACTTCCTGACCACAATAGATCAGTCTCCATGGGAAATTCTCAGCAGACTTGCTGAGAGATTATTAAACGCAACTATCAAGCAATGACCTGTCTTTTAATGCACACAAGCTCCTTCCTGGTAGGAAAGCCTGTTTCAGTAGGATCAAACTAGAACTAGGCTGAGGTCCCAGTCTGACAGCAAAATCAACCAGCATGGATCACCGTGCTAGTAAATCTGTAGTAAGATTGTCAGCCCCTCCTACCTATCTTATTCAGAAATCAAACACAGTTTAAAACAGAGATTTCTGATTAAGAGATTAGAGTTCTAATCCTGAAGTTTACTATGTTCTCGAGGACATTCAGGTCCTCATACTGTCAGTCTCTTCCAGTGACACAGGAGGAACTTCTAATTTCTCTGCACAGAAACCAGCCATCAGTTCATCTAAGCACAAAGAGGAGAAGTATTCTGAGCAGCAGCAATGGAACAAGCTGCAGTAAATACATGGACTGGCACTTGAAAGCAGGCAAAGAAATAAAGCTATTCTAAAGACACCTGTTCCTTTGACAGAAAAAAAAAAAAGTTTGTNTTATTATCTTATTTAAGCAAGCTGGGTATCTACTGTCAGCCAGAAACAACTATGAAAGAATAATGAGACCTAAACTGCAAATTCAGAACAATGCCTGACCTCTTTGGGAATTTTCTTCCATTTACTGCATATGTGTTAATCATTTATTGGTGCATCAGCTTACAGTTTCTGGTCAGCACAATGGTTCTCTCCAGCAGGAATGGCAAGTTATATTCTTAAAAGAGTACAGGGGTGGAGGGACAGAATTGCAATCACATCTCAGGACCTAAACAAAAAAAATATTATAGGAACATTACACAGAATCCATGAGATATTTTAGCATAAGATAGACACTCCATAGGAAAGTAAGCAAGTGACACCTACCTAACAGAACCTGGGCAGATTCAGCCTCCACTAATTGGTGGGATGATGGCAACCTCGTCTCCAGGCTGCAGGACCAGAAGCTGATCCCCAAGAAGCACGTATTCCTGCTGAACAGCAAAAACCACTTGATCCCGGATGACAGCAAGCCTGAAGGGGATTGGCGGGAGCACAAATAGATTTCTAAATAGAGTGTTTGCATTTAACCATGAAATTTCATTAAACAACAAACTGGTGCACAGTCTAGGGCAGCTGAGGTAAATACTGCTGAGACTTATGCAACTCTGCTTCCAATACACTTTCAAAAATACAACAAACACTGACCTCCTACTCTTGGATTTTCTTCTGGTGGCTGAGGAGAAACCAACTCAGTAAAATTTTCAGAAGTCAGGAATTGGATTTGTCATAGGCCTACATCAGAACAAACCAATGTATACCAGACCCACTTCAGAAGCTTCGAACAAAGAAGTACGTAACTCGAGAAGGTGGCAACCATCCAGTTTCGGATTAGAAGCAAATGTACCCCTGATTCAGTCTAGCTGGACTGGAGCAATTTTCTTACACGGCAAGAAGCACCATGGGATGCTGCTCATGAGATCTCTTGAAGATCCAGTGGTCAAAGAGTTTTGTGTAACCTCATACTTCATGAGGCTTCAGGTCTTTTGTACTTACAGGCCTGAAATTTGCTACTGATAAGGAGTGACAACAGAACTAAGAGGGCAGACATGGTGCATTTTCTGGCAGATCTTCTATGTATTTTCTAATTTCACATCTGTGAGATGTTGCTGTGAGAGTCCACAGCTCTGAATACCAAGAGAGAGGGAGTTGCTTTCATGACTAAGTGCAATCACACAGTGAGTATGAGGGCAACACCAGTAAGACATCAGAAAAAGAATGGCAACCTTTTACTTTAGAAGGTTCAGGAGTGATAACTGTTATTGTTTGAGACTACCCAATTTGTTACAGACAGCAGAAAGCTGTATTGCCTAGAAACAAGTAGGCATGCCAAAAGGGTACAAGTAAAAATAATCTTATTTTCTACCAGCCAGATAGACAAAAGTAGACAAGGCGCAGGCTGAACAAAACACAGTGGCACTGACTTAGAGGGCAGACTGAAGGCAGGGACTGTATGAAAGTAAAGCAAGCTGCTGAGGAACTGAGCGCAACTACGGAACAGAAGTGCTCATTAGAAGGATGGGCTCTAATTAATGTCACTTGCAAGTTAATTCATTGTGGAAAATGGGTGGAACAGAAGAGCATTGTCAAGTACGCTCACGCTGCAGTTTGAATATTCATTAGCAATGTGAATAGAAGTTTGTGGTCAATGGCCTACAATTATTGCAGAAAAGCTAGGAGCAGAAGCATTTTTCAAGGCCACTGTGAAGTAACTGCACATGCAAAATGTACTGCCCCAAGTCATCATTCATAAATGGACAAAACTGACAAACTATGGGGAACCAACCAAAGGTGGTGCTGCTGCTGCTGCTTCTGACACCACATAATAGACTGCAAAATAAAACACACTCATTCTCTACTGCCTCCTTCACCAAAACACATTCAGTCTCAATTCTCTGTGAGGAAACGGTCTCTGGTCTAACATTTGGTTAGAGCTTCTCATTTGTAAACAGGTGTCATTGGTAAACAGCTAATTATTTTCATAGCCTTTGAGACTAGACCTAATACAGAATGGTGGTGCCTAAAGGAGGACTTTGGCACCTAAGTTCAAAGTTATGGAAATCCCAGTGCATTCAGCACTACATCCAAATGACTTCAACTTCTGTGATACCTTAGATTATTCTTTGCTACTCAGCCCAAAACAGTGTTGCATCTTGGCCTATCAGACTCATTCTTAATAGGACTGAGCACCTTCCCTCAGCCTTAACCTGAGGGTGGGTTTCTGCCAGCGTTCCCAAAGGGCACCAGCACCACAGAGGTCCTTACATTGCACAGCCAGTGCTCTCTCAGGAACAGACTCACTATGAAACGCAAACAATAGCATTGTTTTTTTCTTTTTTTTCAACTCAGAGGAGGTTGAAAGTGGCTGAGGCTCTTCCCTGCATAAGGGTTGAGTGTCTGGGAGCCCGTGGCAGGGCTTCAGTTTCCTTCCTGACCTGCCTTCCAGAACGTGCCATAATCTCAGACCAGCGTCTGACAGCACAGTTAAAGATAAGTGATCGAAAACAACACCTGCACACTATAACGAATTTCTTATTTATTGCCCTGGCTGTGCTTGGTGCCTCCTTCAACATCTCACCTTCTCCAGAGGTTAATAATACAGCTCAGGTGTTTCCATGTGCAGTGGAATCACTGCAACATGGCCCTCCTGGGCAACAGGCCACCTGTCCTAAACCACCCCTCAAGCCAAACTTTTAGGTATATTTGACCTAGTCTTTACATAAAGCTACAGCATTTGCAACTGGACAAGACAGAAAGCACTCGCTGCAGGTTACAAGAACAAGGTAATGTCCCCTTTTTTACGGTACCAAGGGACTGATGCGTGTTTCGGGCTCAACTGCAAACGCTGCATTCGTGCTTCCCAAAAAAGCCGCAACCCCGCCAAACCTTTCCCCGCGGCAGCGCGCTCCCCGCACCCCCGTACCTGGGGTGCACCCTGACGATCTCCTCCCAGAGCTGCCGCGCCGTGAGCTCCCGCGGCACCGACAGCGTCTCGCTGCGCAGCCCCGCCAGCTCCGCGCTCCGGGCGAAATACAGCACCGACACCTGCCGGGAACAGACCGGTCAAGGGGCCGGGGCCTACTGGGAAAAAAAGCTATTGCTTATTAGCTTATCAGAAAATGCCAAAGCAAACAACGGAAACAGCAAGAGGAAAAGCTTTCCTTGGCCTTTTTTTAGTGCCGACAGCTCTGTCGCGGTGCTCCTGTCCCGGCTGTCAGGACAGCAGGGAAAGGGCGCAGGGCGGTCAGTCAGCGCGGATCGGGGTCCCGCTCCCGCCGTCCACGCCTCGCCCGCCCGGCGCCTCCGGCCGCCGGGAAACGAGGTGCGGGTGCCCCGCCGCCCTGCCCGGCTCCCGCCTTGCCTCTGGCCGGGCCCGCTCCCCAGGGGCGCCGGCAGGCTGCACCTACCTGGCAGCGCATGGAGGCCCCGTCCCCGAGCGGGCCGCCCTCCGCCGCGGGCTCGCAGTGGCGCCTGCGCACGGACGAGAGACGCCAGGCCCGGACTGCCCCCTGCGGCCTGTGCCGGGAGCGCAGGGCGGCCCCGGTCCGACGCTCTTAGGCCGGGCCTGGCCTGTTTGGCCTGTGGGTGCGGTTCGCTCTGGGGCTGTTAGGCCGGGCTGGGCCGAGCTGAGCCTGCTCCGCAGCGCCGCTCCGGGGCCCTTCGCCCGCACGGGTGGATAACGGAGCCCTGAGAGGATGGCGATGGAGCAAGGGGTATGAAGCCGTGGCCTTGCCCCCTGAATGCAGCATGTAATTTCAGGGACAACACCTTAAAAGCAGGGTTTTCACGTGGGTTCAGTCTCCAGAGGGCATGGGGATTGTAAATGATTGCAAACATTACGCGTGCACTGCCTTGGATGTGTTATACATCCACTACACATACACATAGTAGGTGTATATATAATGTGTAAAAGCCAAAGATCCATCAACATGCTGATAACAGGATTTCTGGGGTAGGTACTTTTCAGTGTCATGGAGATGGCCATGGCATCTGTCTCCCATGGACAACTGTACAATTTCAGCAGTTGCCTGAGTGGGAGTATGGCGTGGTGGAAGAACCTCCCCGAGTTCGGTGGTGGGCAGGGCAGCAGTGTGGGGTGCATGGTAGGTGCTGCGGAGAGACCCACGGCAATTGTTCTGCACTTGTTCTGCACAACCGTGCCCTGAAACTGCATTGTCAGGATAGCCAGGGTTACTTCTGTGCTGTTTGCCTGGCAGCATTTGTAACCTCACAACAGTAACGGAGGAGTTCTGCCTGTCAGGCAAACCAGGGGGTATTCTGCCATCGTTATCAGCAACATGGAGTCTGTGGTTGGTAATTGTGATTCAGGCAGGTGGAAAACATCTGTCCTAGCTGGATGCAACGTTGCCATAAAAAAAAAAAAAAAAANTTAAATAAAGAACTGCTAGAACTACTATGCAGTCACTTCAAAAGATGACTGAGAAAGGAAACAAACCTTAGTATCTAATAATTCTTGCCTCTGAGATACAAAGTGATAAAGTTTTCCAAAATACGCACAACAGATACATTTACTTCCGTGGAGCATGTATTTTGTACTAGTTATCCAGTACACCATGTCTTAATCCTCTGCTGTGAGGAACAAATGAGTTATTTTTTAAAACTGTGTTCTTTTGTTTGTGAATGATTAACTACTGTTACAAATTGAACTCTACTCAAGAAAGCGTGTCTCAAGTGAATAAAATGGTTGCTTTCTTTTTTCTCTGGACTGTGTAATTTTGTATCTATACATCTTAAATGAAATCGAGCACTTTGAGAAGGCGTATATGACCAAGCCAGTAGCTAGCAAGTGACTGGCACATTTTTTCAGTGCAAAAGATGCGCCACAGATGTCTGTCCTTAGAGGGAAATGGGTGTGTGCTGGGCTTAGCTGGAGCAAATTAGCTTCTCAACCCAGAAGACAGTGAGCTTTGAAAGTTTTATCCATAAACTTAGGGTTGGATTTAGAGTTAGGTCTATGGAATAAGGAGAGAGGAGTTACTAGCAAGGAATTTCTGGATTTTCTTTGTTTGAGCTCCAATTAATGACTCACCTGAGCCAATTTTTGAGTCCTGCGTTGCATGACTTAATTTGTACCTAGAAAGCACAAGAATAGAGTAGGATTTGTGGCTCTGATAATCTATTAACTTTGTTCTACAACTGATAAAAAAGGTTAAAGGTTCCTAAACCAAAGTGGGAATTAAGCTGAGGTGTAATATGAGTGTCTTAAATAAAACTCTCCTTAAATATCTCCTCATTCTGGAGGTCTTGCAGAAACACCAGCCTCAGAAACAGAGGTATGACTACTGTACTGACTGATTTGCAAGAGTGGGTTTTATTCAGATTGCTTTTTGTTTGTTCGCCCTGGGGCAGGGTGGGGGGAGGGAGTACAGATACTTACATAAGATAAAATGAGAGATGTTTCTGTAGCTCTGGAGGAGATATGTTAGCTCTGTTGAGACTGGGATTTGAAGCCATCTCTTCTCTGTGATTTCTATAGGCTAGCTCCACATGATTTTCCCTTAAAATATTTTCTGTTTTCAACCTTTTCTTTCAGGTATCATTCTTCTTGCAACTTTTGTTTGGAGTGTAATTGTAAGTAGCTGCAGTGTATGATATCTAGGTCTGTTACTGAGTCCAACATTTTGAATTAAATGTTGTCCTAAGCCATGGTTTTTGCTTTAGCTAGCGGGTATGTGTGCATCCTCCCACACCCAATATGTTTATTAGCATCTCAAGATGTATTTATTTTGTATGTCTTTAATTTTAAAAGCTCTTAAGAATCCCTTGCAAGCAGATATTTCCTTTTCTACTTTCCAACCTTTCTTTGTTTTAGATATTTAATACTGAAAAAGTACAAATCTTACTGTTTGGAATTCCCTTATACCATTCAAACAGACTGTAGCTTGAAAGAAATTAAAGTCTGATAATACAAAGGAGAGGCAAATGATGAGGGGCTGTTATTTCTATTAATTTATACCTGCAGCATACTTGGAAACTGAAGATCTAACTTGAGTATACTCAGACATTAAACTTACAGTCAGAGGCATTGATTCTGCAGTGTGCTGTTGAATGGAGAGAACCACAGTCAAGTCAATGAAACTTAAGTAGGTACACTAGTCTGCTAGTCCTAAGCTATTTTTGTTATAACTTATTACAATAATTGATATAAAACATGACTGGATGCATTGGGAAAAAGGAAAAAAGTAAGGAATTAATTTGAGACATATTGTTAATCTTTATTTCTTTTTACCAATAATTTAGTTAATGTCACTGCAACAAAAATGAGTTTCAGAGACTGCACAAGATTGTGGTTGTCTGTTTCCTTTTGTTTTCGTTTTAGACCTTTTCTCAGGACTATTTGGTGTAAATCGTGAGTTACTGCTCTGAAGTTCAGATTTATACTTCAGAAGTCTTCAGATAACCTTTTTTACTCCAGTTTTACTGTTGTGAAGAATTTAAGTTATGTTGGTGCTAGGCCTGAGTGCATCTTTGTTACACACCCAAGATGTAGATACCAGTGTATAACACTATGTTTGGAAGAACAGACACAATCCTTTTACTTTTAGCTTCCTGAAATGAGCAGGAAAAATAAAAATTGTCATGATCTGGAATAACCCTTCATTACCTGTTGCATCTTTTCATTTGTCTTGGGCAAGCAGCTGGGTCTGAAGTCAGTTTAGCGTTAACCTCCTGCTCCTGAGTTTCATTTTAAAACAAAACGCCGTTTGGAATAATCTACAAGGATCCAAAAGTGGGGCAGGTATAAGAGATATGTCACCATGAATTCCAATCATTCCACTGAATTCAGGTCTGAATTTGGCCTCATACATGTCAACACTGGTAATAATATGGAAACTATCTCCTTCCTATTTTAGGAGGAAGGAAAGCTGTTCCTGGAGTTTCCATAGTGGAAGAATGGGGAGAAAAAAGTGAAAATACGAATCTGTCTGAAGCACTATGACCTCTAGGATTCCTGTGTGTGAGGTATATGTGTCCATTTGACCAATGTCTTTAACATTCCCCTTGGCACTCTTTGAAATTGTATGTTACACAACAGATGGTGCAGTAGTTACTTTGTGAAGGGCCAGAAGAGCATGACCACATCTGGAATTAATCTTTAGCTCCCTAAACCAATAGATCACCCAGTTTTAAGAGAGTCTTCCAATATAAATGTGTTGCATAAGTACAGAGAAAGAATACACAGCTTTAAGGCAGAGTATAAGCAGTCTGGAACTATAATTCATAGGCACACAACTCTTTGTGTTCAGCTGTCTCGTTTCCAGGCAGTTCTCTTCTACAAAATTTTGTTTTCAATGAGCAACAGTAGTAAGTGAAATATGTGACTTTTTAAATGAGATGTAAAAAACCCATAATTTTGCAGGTTATGTATTAAGTATTTTCCTTTTTTTTGTTGATGGCTACAGTATTCCTGAAGAGATTACCTCTTTCATTTTTGTACTGTCCGTTGTCCCAAAGGATAGCTAAACGTTGTATTAAACCAGCATGCACACAGCATCATCCACATAAAGCTAACTATGGAGTTTTGGATGATCATTAAGCAGTATAACACATGCTCTGACGAATGATGGGAGAAGGTGTTAAGGCATTCACTGATAAGGTAAAAACTGTTTCTGCAGTCTTTGATGCCAAGGTGAAGCATAAGTTTTATCTCATAGAACCTTGCATTTTCAAGTGCCTGGCACTGAACTACCTGGCTAATATTTGATCCGGATAATCTAAATATTTAAAATATCGAATGTGTTATCTGTCATTATGGAAAAAAATTGTAATGTCAGAAATGCATTACTTCCTGAAAAGGCTCCAAATTAATGTAACAAAGTAGTTGTAAGGGCAAAGAATTTTGAATGCTATCAAATCTACAAGTCATGTCTCTGATATTATGTTTAAAGAGATGAAATTTCTGTGTCTCTATTATTTTGCTTGGTTTGTATGCTCTTTGGTCCTTTTTTTTTGTAAAGCACTTAGCACAGGGAGAAATGAAATGCCTGCAGAAAAATAATACATTGTTTGTTTATATTCCCAGATTAAATTGTTGGCCTCTAATCATCGTAGTGTGTAAGAATGTGAAACATTGTGCAAGGTAAGAAACATTTCACAATATGGATGTGCTGAAGCCAATGGAATTCCGCAGGAGTCATTCTGATCTGTGGGTGGCTGATGGAAATAAAACCCAACCTCTACCCACCAGTTCAGAATTTGAGTTTTGAGGTGGACAGCTGACATATCAGGTTACAGTTTGCAACTTCCCCCCGGTCAGTTCTTTATAATCATTGTAGCTGCTTTGCTCAGCCTGAAAAATTGAAGTTTTGCTGAAGGTTTTACAGTATTTCGGATCAGTATCTTTACCTACCTCTGGAGGCACGCATAGCACCTTTGTGATAGGATATTCTGCAAATGGCAGTCTAGTTTAGGTTTAGATTCTCGTTGTAGCACACAGTTAAGTCTTTCACTATCTGTTAAAGTATTCTAGTTGGTTTGCCTTCAATCTTTTCCTTACACTTAAGATGTAAAGGTTATATAGTAGATTTTGTAGAATGCCAGCCTTGTCTTTAAATATCCTGATTAATTTTGCACTTAAAGTTTAGCATCTTTGAGCAATAGAGTTAAAAATGCATGCCCTTTTATTCTCACTCCAAAGGGACAGTGTCACAAGAGCCACTAGGAGTAGACCCGCACTGATCTGAGCAGGGGCGTTGTCTGCAGCTTGCATCATGCCGTGTTCCCATATCTACCTCCTTGCCATCTACATAGGAGCCGTCCTGACAGTCTGCAGATGTTCATCATCATGCAGTCAATACGTAAAAATCTGTATTCTTAGTATTCTTATCAGAGGTATTGTATGCTTTTCACTTGCCTGTTTCGCACATTTCCAGAAAAGCATGACTAGATCCTGTCTTCCACTAAGGGTGATCAAACTGGAATTATTTCCACCAGCCCATACACCTTGTGCGTGTTCAACTCTTCTCTGTGTTCATCGACAACTGGAATGCTTTCTTTGTGAACAAGAAAGGCATTTTTTCAAGAAAGGTTACATTCTGTTGAAATTTTTCCAGGCCCTGGAAGAAAGTTCAGTCATTAGTTCTGAAATCCAGTCACTAGATAACTTTAGCTTTTTAATAGGAATCAATAGTTTTTGTGAGGAAGATAGATTGTGGCTGTGCGGTTAAGAATGAGTTGAGTTTTGTACTTCAAATTTACATTAACAGCCATGCTATACCCTGGCCTATTGCTAGGAAATTCTGCTTACAATTAAGTAATATGGGGTTGCCGGCACTGCAAGCAAATAATGAAAGCCTGTCTTAAAAACAGCATCAAAATTCTGTGTGCAAAACTGAGATGCTAAAGTACCTATGACTATGTTTTGACTAAAAGTTTCATTTTCTTTTATATATAGCAGCACACATATCCACATGAGGGCACCAGCTGACATCTTATTCTCAGACTGATGTGTAATCTGTTTCTGAAATGAATGTGTCAATCAGTGGTCACTCCATCCTTACACTTACAGAGCTAGAGTAAAGATTGAACTGTAAAGTGTTACCGTTCCCAAATTTTGTTTTATTCTTTTTTTTTTTTTTTTCCTTTTGGCATCTGTATTTTTTCTTTCCCTTCACTTTACACTCAACAGAAATTTTGAAAAACTTGTAATTACATAGAGAGGTGGGGATGCTAAGTTTTTAAAAGAAATAAAATTAAAACTGTTTTTTAACCTGGCTGCATTATGGAATGTAAGTGAAGTCTCATTAAAATTGGTAAAGTACATTATTTCTTAGCTTTGAAAGGAGAAAAAAAATCCTAAGGTTTTAGCCTCACTTTTATTAAATCCACAAAAATATGCAGTCAGCATGCATTCCATTTGTAGAAGTTATACAAGCTTTTTTTAAAAAAAAAAAAAAACAAAGAGCAATTGGTGCTCTACTCTGGGTTAGGCTGAGGATTCAGGACCAAGATTGTCCACTTCCTTTCCCTGCTAACTCCGGGAAAGCTGACCAACATAAATAGAGTACAGGAACGATCACATTTCCTCTCCCAGCTCCCAAAGTGTCAGGCAATCAAAACTGCAAAGGCTTGAGTCTTTCTTCAGGGACCAGCAGATTGCATGCAAAAAAATGTAACAATATATTAGCTAAATAGGGAGGGTTACCCAAGCTGCACACAACATGAAGGGATGTAAAGGATATTTTTCTTTGACATCAACTGGACAGCATTTTGAGGGAAATGGAAAATTGTCAGCAACTTCCAAAATGCTTCAGAGGGTATCCACAAGAGCTGGTTTAGCCTAGTGAGACTAATCTCTCTAGACTCTAAGCAGTGGAAGCCCATAGACTTTTCCAAGATTGATTCAGAAGAACCAATTTAACTTCTTCTCTTGCTTGACCCTGGCCAAAGTCTGTTTCTCCATTGATTGTTGAGGTGATCTGGAGAAACTGACCTCTCGGGGCTAATCTTGGTCTTAATGAATACTCTCTCCTGCTGACAGAGAAAGAAAATAACATTATTTAAAGATTAGAAATATCATGGATGCTTGTTTGTTGTAGTCCCCAGCAAGTATCTCTGTTATCTCAGTGATAGTTTTATGTCAGGGGAAGGGAGAAGAGGAATGAGAGCTGTGCTTTTCCAAAGAACTTTTAAGGGGAAGTAATGAGCAGATCCACTAAGTATCCCTGGAGATGTTTAAAAGGTNGCAGTATTTTTGCTTTCCCTGCACTCTACACTCAACAGAAATCTTGAAAAACTTGTAATCACATAGAGAGGTGGGGATGCTAAGTTTTTAAAAGAAATAAAATTAAAACTGTTTTTTAACCTGGCTGCATTATGGAATGTAAGTGAAGTCTCATTAAAATTGGTAAAGTACATTATTTCTTAGCTTTGAAAGGAGAAAAAAAATCCTAAGGTTTTAGCCTCACTTTTATTAAATCCACAAAAATATGCAGTCAGCATGCATTCCATTTGTAGAAGTTATACAAGCTTTTTTTAAAAAAAAAAAAAAACAAAGAGCAATTGGTGCTCTACTCTGGGTTAGGCTGAGGATTCAGGACCAAGATTGTCCACTTCCTTTCCCTGCTAACTCCGGGAAAGCTGACCAACATAAATAGAGTACAGGAACGATCACATTTCCTCTCCCAGCTCCCAAAGTGTCAGGCAATCAAAACTGCAAAGGCTTGAGTCTTTCTTCAGGGACCAGCAGATTGCATGCAAAAAAATGTAACAATATATTAGCTAAATAGGGAGGGTTACCCAAGCTGCACACAACATGAAGGGATGTAAAGGATATTTTTCTTTGACATCAACTGGACAGCATTTTGAGGGAAATGGAAAATTGTCAGCAACTTCCAAAATGCTTCAGAGGGTATCCACAAGAGCTGGTTTAGCCTAGTGAGACTAATCTCTCTAGACTCTAAGCAGTGGAAGCCCATAGACTTTTCCAAGATTGATTCAGAAGAACCAATTTAACTTCTTCTCTTGCTTGACCCTGGCCAAAGTCTGTTTCTCCATTGATTGTTGAGGTGATCTGGAGAAACTGACCTCTCGGGGCTAATCTTGGTCTTAATGAATACTCTCTCCTGCTGACAGAGAAAGAAAATAACATTATTTAAAGATTAGAAATATCATGGATGCTTGTTTGTTGTAGTCCCCAGCAAGTATCTCTGTTATCTCAGTGATAGTTTTATGTCAGGGGAAGGGAGAAGAGGAATGAGAGCTGTGCTTTTCCAAAGAACTTTTAAGGGGAAGTAATGAGCAGATCCACTAAGTATCCCTGGAGATGTTTAAAAGGTGTTTAAACAAGGTTCTTAGGGACATGGTTTAGTGCTAGAGTTAGGTTAGGTTACGTTTGGATTCGATGGTCCTGATTGTCTCTTCCAACCAAAATTATTCTATGATTCTAAGTGTTACAATAGAAGTGGTTCTGGTCAATCCATAAAGTTCTCGTTCAGGTATCTATAATGCTGGATTGTCTGTTCATCAACTGAAAATCTACATGCTCTGGAGACACCAAAAGATTTCTAAAGATTCTAGATAACTGATTTTAACATAGGTCAGACCTCATTTTAGCTCAGCGTAGCTGATAATATAGGGGAAAACAAAATTTGCATGTCCTAAGAGTGACAAAGCTAATGATGCATAATAGGGAACCTGGGAATTCAGCATGCACACTGAGACAACAGAAATAATGCAGAAAATGTAGCTGTGTTGCCGAGCAAAACCCTGAGTTGGTCAGTGCTCTAAGCACTATAGGAGTGTTCATACCTGCAGGGAATTGTGAAGCTGATAACACCGCATGCCAGGATCCATTTGGTGTGTATGAGTCACAGTCTCTTGAGTCTAAGTGGTACTGACAACTCTGAGGACATTTCGAAGGCATCACAGGAAGTACAAGAAATAAGATGAGGATGAAAAATAGAAGGCTTTAAACCGAAGCTGTTGCACAGGGCCATGGCAGCACTGGCCAGAGTAGCAGTGGTTTCTGTGGGAAGCTCCTGAGCTGAAGCCTGTCAGAAAAGATGGGAAGGATTTGACCTAATTCTAGCTGTCCAAGTGCTATTTAACTAGCCTTAATTTGTTGCCTAGGCTTCTCCTGTAGTTAATGAAGAGGTAGAGGCATCTTCATAAAGCAGTTCAGGTCTAATTTTTATACTTTTCCTGGCTTAGGTGTCTGCTGTCTAGAGGTGTGGAGGCAACAGGCTCCGCAGCTTCAGGCAGCTGTGGAGCTTCACTGGCTGCAGAGGGATCATCTCTGACTAGATTAGAGACCTAACTTTTAGATAGCTAAACTGAATTAGTCCCATCAATTGTAGGTGGTATTGTGCATTTGCAGCTCGTGTCCAAATAATGGCTTGTAAATCTAGATAAGGAAGTTTTGCTAAGTGAAACCATTCTCATACTTAGTGTCTAGAGATGCAGATAGTACAAATAACACCAAAATAATGTACACCAGGGTTGGCGTAGGAGAAAGCAGTGATGTAGATGAGCAATCCAGATATCTAGGCATGCATATGCGAAAAACAGTGCCAGTTTTGAACACACAAGAGTCCTTGTGCTACTCTGTGATGACTCTGGATTAAAATTGAGAGGTTGTAACTGGAATCCTTTGCAACTCTCTCTTGCTGGCAGACTTTTGGTGGGAGCATGGGTCTTCCTGCATACTTAGAGTTTCTTTTCGTTAGCACTTCAACTCACAAATGGAGTGTATTAGTTCAATGGACCATTTCACAAAGTGAATCCAACATGAAAGTTGTGTGATGCAAGCCACAGTCTCCTAAAGCACTCCTGCTTTTCCAGTGCTGTATTTGGAATAATGCTAATTGACAATTAAAATGAAAATTAACAGGGGAAAAAAAAAACAGAGCAATTTGTTTATTAAAAAAATAAGCCTTACATGAGCGGAAGCACTGGCATGTTTTCCATGGATCAAGTCAGATGACTTACCAGATATCTCTACCATGGAGATCATTTAGTGGTATGATTAGTAAAGATATTAGGGCAAACTGCAATTACAGCAATTTTTTTTCCAGGTAAAGCCATACATTTGCTGGTATAAATGATATTTGACTAGAATTATGGTGTTACTTTTTTTTTTCTTTTAAATTCAGAACACATCCTAGTTGTTTTTCCACAGAATATTTCAGCCTGAAGACAGTCTTCTGGCTTCCCCTTCCTTAGTTTGGACTTCTCTTGGCCTCCTCAGTTTTGTATTTTTAATCAATATTTTTACAATTTTACTTAATAAATACATGTACCCACTGTGAGTGAGCTGCAACCTCCTCTTCCAGGCAGTAGCAGGACCTGGACATGCTTGCTCCTGGCTGGTGTTTGCTCTGAAGGACAGATAGCAGCAACCCTTTTCCCCCCGCCTTGCAATGAGTATAGATGCATTGCAGAATGCTTCAGGAGTGTGATAAAGGTACTGCCCATAGCACCTTGAGAGAAGCTCACTTTGTACTGAGGTACAGCAACTTCGTAGGGCTCTGGGAACTGCAAACCTTGGTCTTTTTTATAGACCTGACATCCCTCAATCAAATTCTGCAGGACTGATACAAGTGGAAAGTATATATTGATTTAAATAAAGGAATGTCTTTTTGCCTTTCCATTTTAGACTCAGGAATATAACCACTGCTGAAACTCAGGTTTTCCTGACTGGCCGGAGTTTATAGCTAATCCTAAGAATAGTCTTGTCACTTCTTCTAAAGCCTATATATCTAAACAGTGAGAAGTAAAAATAGCTGGAAAGTTTGAAGTATACCATGTCTGCTTAGTACATGCAGTGTGATATCTGCGGGCTTCAGTTTCATGCAGCTTTGTGTGCTTTTTGCAATGGGGACATTTCCAGTCTCTTTTGAAGAATTTGCACTTACAGGTCTTGTCAAAATTCGGAGTACCCTTAAAGTATTGTAGATAACCAGTTAGTGATTACCCCTTTTTTGATAATGAAGAGATACGTTTCAGTCAACCTGATGATAATGGTTACTAGCCTTGTATTAACAGGCATTTGTTGCCATAGTATGTACACATGTAGTATTTCTAATTCCATAAGCACTTTCAGCTAGTTTAGCCAGTTTCACCATCAAATGTAACTGCTGAAAGCCCTCTAATCCCAGCCAAAAAAAACTTTACAAAGAAAGTATATCGATTCGACCATGCAGCTGCACAGACATTGATGCCAGCTCAGGAGAGAAAGTATGGGTGGGAACAAGCAGTGGGAAGGTGGGATCATTTATTTCAGCAGCAGTGTGGGGTTTATGCCAAAATAAACTGCTCATGGGTCTACTCACTAAGGATTGCCAGTATAACAATATGTAAGTAGAAACTCACACTGATAAAGTCTTTTGTTAGTCATTCATAAATTTAAGAACAGAAAAGTGAACCCAGAATTCAGAAGAACTTCTGGTGTCCAATCCCGAATGTAATTATTCTCTCAATATTAAATGAAAAGAAACAGTTTAAAAATTTGTGTATAAAGGTGGAGATGCTGTCCTCAAAGAAATAAAGATGCAAGTTAATGACATTGTGTGAATTTCATCTGCTGTCCATGCACATTGTCATCTGATCTATGTAGCTGGGGTCACAGTGCTGGTACCCCCAGATACAGGCTGTGATTGTGGGCAGGCCTAGGGGTGTTTCCTTGGAAGTAAAATTTTCCTATATTTTGAGAATATGTCTAGGCCCTGTGATTGCTTTATCAAATTAAATACTCACAAGTGATTACTTGAACTAAAAAGTGATATTTGAAATTACAAGGAGAAATCTCTAGAATATCAACTAACTTCCTACTATTAAGTGAGGGCCTATGGGTTATTCAGCTACTCTGGAATAAAGCTTTCCCTGCAAAAGTGAACTCTCCAAAGTGGAAATTGATATGGAATTTCCTTTGGGCTCAGTAGTCAGATCTCAGACCTGGAAAATAAATGTGATCTATCAACAAACCTAATAGGGGCTCAAGTGCTACACAGCCTCCTCCAGTGACCTCAAGGTAATCATTCTTTCCTTCAGTGCTTCTGTTGCTACTTTTCCTTCAGTAGAAGCATCTTGGGAATGCTTCTCAGAACTAAGAGAAAATGCCTCTTTTTAGACCTTTCCTCCTGAACTCCCATCTAAGTTTCACAAAGTTCTAGCATCAGTGCAATTTAAAATATGTCCAGTTTTAACCTCTTTATTACCAAGACTGAGTGATGCACACAGTCGTCCACACATAAATTAATGTGGTTAGTGGGAACCTGTAGCTTACAAGCCTATAGTACATCAGAGCTTTTGCTTTGGATCTTTCCCTTGGATTTGAACTGAGAGAGAATGTTCACAATTCCTTTTTCAAAAAGTAGTTACTCAGTGTGGTGATGCTTTTTGTCTGCAGCAAGATGAGTAGGAGTTGCAAGTTAAGAGTTAGTTTTACAGCTGAGCCTATGTGTGACAAGGAGTACAGTGTACCCAAGGAACTGTGATTTGGGAGTAATTTATGTTGTCTTGTCCATTTTTTAGTCTCTTGGTATATGACAGTCATGGTTTGTACTCTCGCTTGGGATCTCAGAGATTAAGAAACTGAAGGTAAGAGGGTCAGAATTAACTTCAAGTAATTACTGACCAATCTCAATATTTTTTTTACCTCATGTGTAGCTGTTTTAGCTTCTCACAATACTCTTTGACCTAGCAGAGAGAAAGAACATGTAATGCTTGATGCAAATTACAGCACCACTTTAGCATGCAAGCTGTGAAGACTTTTCACCTTTTCATCACCTTTGTATGTTACTGAATAGAGTATGTTGTCTTTTTGCCTTTTCCAACTATGGAACCTTCTTGTCTTTGGTCTCTTCAGGAGGCCAGGGCAAATTAGAGTCCATTGCTTTTGATGGCTCTGAAAGAAAATTCATGTCCTAACATTCAAAGACCAATATTTGAAAGGATTGTGTATAGATATGCCACGTATTACCATTACATTAATGAGACAGAGCAACACTTTCAAGAAGTAGAACCTGGTATGGAAACGCAGAATATCTTTTTTTCAGAGACTTTGCATTACTACTGTTTCTCCATATTCATTTTGCAACTTCTTCAATTCTGTCTTGACTGTTGTCAAAGATGTTTTATTGTTAAAGTCAGACTACAGGGGCTTCAGAGACATTATATAGTCCATGCAGAGGAAGGTATTTCAGCTTTAACTATTGAAATATAAAAAGGAAGAATAATTATTCAAGAACAAATTGTATTTTATTCTGTAGGAACTGAGGTACTTCAAATAGAGTAAAAATCTTTTGTTAACAAAGTTTTTCCTGGTGTATGAGAGTTTTCATAGTACTGCTACCTTAAGAGTAAACATTGAATATTATTAAAATACACAAATTATGCTATTAAGTATCATTTTTAAGACCAGTTTATATAAATTCATTGCCATGCAGACTAGAGCATACTAGAGCACCATAATTTTAAAGCTTAAAAACATGTCAAGCTGGAAAGAGGGCATGACAGCACAAAAGTCCCAAGCAACTGAGCCTGCTAGCATTCATGGAAGATGTGATACTGAGAGGTGTTCTAGGGAAGAACAAATCAGTCAGATGTCTTTGGCCACGCTATTAAGGAAAGCATATGTTTCTGCAAAAGAATAACACCATTTTGTACATGATAAATCTGGATGGATATTTGCTGACGTGTGCTTGCCACTGATATCTGCTGCAAAACTCTCCCAGAACTTGCACACCTCAATCATTAATGTGCTGGGAATTCAGTAGCTTTCCCCAGAGTGAGGAATGACCGTGGAGCTCCCTGGCTTCATTTCACTGAGCAGTCCCAGGGGACTAGAATCCCTCTGGTGGGACGTAGAAATTTGCAGATATATGGCAGGAAAATTGTAGGTATTGATAATATGCAACTACATATACTATAGATTTTTCAACTATTTCAAGTTCAGTACCTTTACTTGGTAAAACTTGCAACTAGGTAATCCTCATAGCACTTGCCTTTAACTGTTGGCAGGTAACAACAGTATTGTCCATTACATCAGTGTTACACTTGGTCATGGGGAAAGCACAGGACAGTTGCTGTAAACAGTCTTGGGAAACATGGATAAATGACAATGAGGTAGTCTCATCACAGGGCTATGCAGCCATGGCCCATTAAAATGATCATTTATTTTCCTTGCTGTTTTTGAGACACTGAAACTTTGTCAGCCTTGAAACAGATTGAACTGCCAGGAGTGTAGTTGTTTTCACTAAATATTCCCAGGATTTCGACACACCATGGATGGCAATGACGTATCTTTTGATGTTTGTTGTCCTAATTCCAATACACAATGCTGAGTGTAAAACACGAAACTGTAGGTTACTCTGAAACAGATTATGCAAAGAAAACAAAAATCATAGAAGCTCTGTTATCTGCCCCTTTTCTTTTAATTTTGCTCTGGCATCTCTAGAGTTTTCAGCTATACCAGTTTCTGAAAAGGCTACTCTTCCAAGAACAACTTTCTCCAGGGGTAAAAGGAAGAAAAATAACTCTGTAACAGGCCTTTTTAAAGTTTCCAGGAGAAAAAAACAAAACAAAACAAAAAAACATTTTTCATCTCTTCCAGGAAAGGCTTAGGCAAGACTTGATTTTTTTTACTTGGGGAGCAAGCACTGGGGCTCTCAATCAGTTCAAGATAATTGGACACCTGCTGTTAGTCTGGAAATTACCCCTTGAAGATGCTAAGGAAAATACTTTCACAATAGGATTGGGCAAACACTGGAACAGGTTGCCCAGAAAGGATGTGAAGTCTTCATTCAAAATTCGACTGAGCAAGGCACTGAGCAGCCTGACCTGACGTTGAAAGCGGTTCCGTGCTGCACAGGTGCTCGGACTGGGTGATATCTCAAGCTCCCTTCCAGTACCAGTTCTTCTATGAGTCTATTATTTTGAGCACTTCCACAGAAAATGCTAATTTCTTCAACTCTTGCACTTCAGTTGTCAACGGATCCCTGTTTTCAGGACCACACATTTATCACCTACTCAAGCTGTTAGCCCATAAGTGGACCCTTATTAATCAGTAAAATAAAATAACTGACTGTGGAGGAGAAAATGAGAGAGATAGAGGATTTTTACAAATTAAATGGGTATTTTTAAAGTGGGACACTTTCTTAGGAACTTAGGTAGGCACTGATCATCTTGCTCACTAATAATAGAAAGTCAATTTAGTCTCACCAAAAGTACCTTTATAGCTGCCTAACCTCATTTTCTTGAATAGTGTTAATAGTTCTTGAGATCGGAACCAGGTCATCACTTCTTAATAGCCTGGATGCCAAAATACTTCTATGTGCTTGGTGTTCTGACTGCAGTTTCACATGGTCAGGAGTACTAAGTGTTTGCCATCAGCCCTGTGAGAGAAAAAAACACCAGCAAGTTCATTTTTTTTTCTAGCTGAGGCACAGTCTAGATTTTTGTTTTCTGTCCAGGTATTGAATTTGAATTACAAAATGCTGATCCACAGCTGGAACTAGCCCAATGTTTAGGGTTCTCCCTACCCAGATATTTTTCTCAACCCATTAAGTTGCAAACTGTTCGGTTGTACGAAATGTCATTATTTGTGTGTCTTCCTTGGAGAGAGGAGACCTGGTTCTACTTTCTGACCCATTTTTTTGTGTTTCTTTTTCAGACCTCTCAACATTTGTTTCTTGCTGGCTGAGTCTCCGGGGATGTAAGAAACAAAGACCGGCACGTTTTTTGCCTGTAGCACTGAGCAGCATTGTGGCTTCTCTGGTGACCATATGTCCCAACACACAAATGCATGGTGCCAGCTCGTGCAACGACATGCGCTTTGCTACTGGCTGGATAAAAGTGTCAGACAGGATTCAGCTTCATCACTTTCTTTGCCTGCAGGTCGACACTTTTGCCTCTCATTCTTCCTCAGTTTTATGCATGCAGAGTTATGGTTCGTGTGGCACAAGCTGAGTGCAAAGATCTCATTCACCTAGTTTAACTGAGGGACTTAAATTAGGAGAATATTTGCCCTACGCTACCTTAATAGTCTGTTAAGAAAGAGAGACGTTCTCAGGGAGGAGTTAGGGGTGAGCTGAATGACATTCTGAAAAGATTTTTCCTTCTCTTTCAAGACGAAGCTAATAATGAGTACATTCCTGAATAAGGTACCTGGCCAGCTGCTGAAGGTTAGGTGAGATGAAACCAGCCAGAGTACAAATGCTAACAAGGCCAACCCTAATCCCAGACAGCCCAAGCAACAATCACATTTTCCTAGCAGCCTCTCAGACCTGGCCTGTTTAACCTTTCTTCCGCCCTTCAGTTGTCATATGCCAATGGCACTGTCCTTACTAGCAATGGGTGGGCTCCTACCCACAATAATTCGTTCTTCTTTTATAGAGGGGTTGGCAGCAGCAGGCTACCTGCCATGTCTCAAGGTCCAAGCCTGCCTGCAAGTAAGTGCCACAGACCAGAGAGGATGGGAGCAGAGGCCTAGAGGGGACTGGAGAGGCAGAACAGGAGTGTGCAGAGGGGAGGGAAAATGAGGTGCTGAGCTGAGGAGATGAAAGACCAGAAGATGAAGAGAGGAAGATGAGGGGGTGGTAGAAAGATTTGTGTTAGGATAATATGCATCTGGGCTTTTGGGAGAAATGCAGAACCCCTAAATCCTGTCAGAGGCACGAGCTGTGCAAGGTCTGCCTTGGTGCAAACAACTGCAGTGCACGTCACGCTCTGCTCTGGCCCCTCCACCGTGTTACGGAATGGAGTCCTGCAGTAGCTCAGAAATGATCCATGAGATTCAGATCCTGATTTGGATTTGATTCCCACCCCCGAAACACTGAGTGATAAACTAGTTTAGAAGTACAGAAAAGGTGAAATATGAAGAAGCTAAAAAGAAGGAAGAAATGCAAAGCTGATTAAAGAGGAAAGGGGAATGTGTTCCAGGTTCTGTAGGAATTTCTTTTTTCTCTCTTGCTTAAGTATTTCCAGATCATGTACTTAGCTGTCACATTGTCAATATTTAATAACTGTCCACTAGTCAATACCAGGTGCATCTCGCTAGCCTCCCACATTTGTGAGGTCAAAGAGAGCTTCCTCTAGCTCCTGTCAGTTTTATCAGGTGTTGCTCACATTTCTTCTGGGAAGAGACTTCGATCTGCTGCAAAGCAAGTCCTGCAGTGGTTTGAGACTCTGTCCCACTGAAGCTTGTGTGCATGAATTAGTGCAGTGGGTCTGGTGCACTCCTTCTAACTGCTGAGCCCACATACAGGGCTGTCTGGTATCTCATTAGAGACGGACAGCTTCTTTCAGCATTTTAAATCTCAGTGTTTTCTATAAGACATTTTCCTTCATCCATAAAATGCCGTGAAATTAATATCCTGGATCTATGTGCCAGACTGGCTAACAGAAAAGGGAACAGGGTCTAGCAATAGTGTTTAGGTTTTTATTTTACAGGTTTCCTAGTTTGTCTCTGACCATCTATTTTTTGTCTATGACTTTTACACTATTAAACTTGTTATGATACCAGATTAATTTTATAAATATGCAACTAGAGGTGGGCCCAGTCCAGCCTGAACATTTGTGTGTACGTTTGTGTGTTTATCTTTGCCTCTGTGTGTGAGGCTTATTTCCAAGGAATCCAAACCTGGATCCAAATCCAAAGTCCTCAGATGGTCCCTGTCACTGCAGAAGGCTAAACCAAAACAGCTGAGCAAAACTTTGAAGACACTGAGATTCTAAATCCTGGTCCAAGTGACTTGAATTCCTCTCCTTCTCCCATCCCTTTAATCTAGATTAAAGATAAGATCTTGGGAGCATGGAAAAAAAAGAAAAAAGAATATCACCGGTTGATATTAATTGCCCTCTATCAATCCCTGAAGAGTTCTCAAAATATTTAGACAATCTGATGTGAGTAACAACATTAATAATCTAAATGTGAGAAAGAAAAAAAGTCAGTAATTACAGCAGAGTTTAAACATCACATCCGATAAATTACAGAGACCTCTAAATAAAACAGATAAAAAAGATAAAACAGAAAACACAGTAAAGAAAAAAAAAATCAAAGCATTGTCCTCAATACCGTAGAGATCACATGAATTAAATAACTCTAATGTCTTTCCAGAAAGAAAACATCATTAAAAGCCTGGAAGAACTGAGTTCTGAATTAATTCTTTATCGGCATTCAAAGCTCTACCCCCTCCTTTCCATCTCAGCATTTTTCCTAAGGCCTCTTGCTTGACCCATAAAAGCCATGTATTGTCATAAAAAAACAAAACAAAACAAAACCAAAACAAAACGAAACAAAATTGTGACCATTAATGGAAGATTAAAACTTTGTAAGTAGTATGGAGTAGTCAAGCCTTAAGCCAAGAGTACATTCAAGGTCTAAAAGAGGCTCTACAAATATGGATATAAGGAATTTATTGATTTTATTATTACCATTATACATTGTGTTCACAAGTCAGTTATATTTAGGTGTCAGTTATAGCAAATTTCTTTGATTTAAAGGTAAAATTTTTACCAAGTTATCTCAGTCAGCGTAATTTGGAAAAGCTTTTTGTGGGCTAGCTTAGCACATCTTTTTGGAAAATGAAGTGTGTCATACATGATTCTTCTTTTACTAGTCTTCAATGGACAGATGTCTTGAAATGACCTTTATTCCCTCCATACAAGGTGCTGGGGCAGGTGGCTGTCCAGCATCCTCTGCCCAGCACTACCTCTTGCTGAAACCTCCTCATCCTCTTCCTTATTGCTTTACCTCTGCTGATCTTCTCTTTCATCAGTCACTTCTAACAGACTGAAGCAGTGGAGTTTAATATACTTCACTGTAGGGTAGCGAGTATATTTTTTCTGGTTTTCCTTATGTTTACTTATAAGAAGTTATATTTCAGTGCAGTCCTATAATATTTTCATTAAGATGAAACACTGGGAGCACTTCCATTGAGATGACAGATATGTCACAGTTTTAAGACTGTTTCTCATGTAGTTATTCAATGACATTTTTTTTCCTGTTAAAAAAAACGAAGCAAACAAACAACAACAACAACAAAAAAAAGCCAAAGGGAATTGGCTTGGGGAAAATGCCACTGAGATACTGTTAAGAAGTCTGACATAAAGCCAAGCAGCATATGCAGAGCAAATGCTTAGTCCACCCATTGTGCTTAGAGCCACAGGGACTGAGAATAATACCCTGTGAGATTTTAACAAAAGCGTGGCAAAAATATTCTGGTATAGCTGCCTCAGTTTCTGAAATCAGAAACCTTTAGTTTTTAATTTAACTGATACTTTTTACTTTAACATAGATTTTTATTTCTATATTAACACTGCTTTATCATACATTTAAAGAAGATCTGTGAACAGAGTGCAGCCTGCCACCGTGGCATGCAGCAGCATTAACATCTTTAACCCAGGTACCGCTCTTATCCCAATGCAGGTGATGAGCTGCTGGTAGGGGTCTGCAGTTGCAGAGGGTATGGCTGTGGTGCATTTTCTAGCTAGTTCTCCACCCAGGAAGCAGCCTGCGAAGATCTATTTCAGTCCAGTCTAATTTTGAGAATTTGGGAGAATGTTTTAGGTTGGATTAAGGAAATACCACTTTAAGCCATAGGCCAGAATTAGGAAGGTGAAGAGAAGAATCACCTTTGTTCAGTTGTAACTCCCCTATGCCCAGAATGGCATGGTTTACCAAAGAATCTGATCCACCTCTGACAGCTTTTCTTTTTCATTCAGTTGAAATAAGGGTAAAAATTTAGGGTCATCTGATAGCTTGGAAGCGTGTAAGTACAAAGCAAGGAGGCGACAACATGCTATGCCAGCCTGTCTCCCATGAAACACACACTTTAAGGGGCAGAGACCTGGTGTAATCACTGCCTTCTCACATCATCACGGTGGCCAAAGCAGAAGATGGTTCCCGAAGTTGCAAGAAGAGCCCTGGTCTTCTCTGGTGGCAGTGCATTGCTGCACTGCCTCTTGCTTAGGGCTTGGAACAAATCCACCATTCAGCCTTAAGGAAAGGAAAGCTTGTTAGCTAGAATATTAGCTACAAACTTCAAAACAAAACTTGTTATTATATTGCCACAGAATGCCTGTAGATTTATGAGGCCTTGGGAATACAATAAATTAATCACAGTAGTACTTGTTTGTGTAAAGATTTGCAAAACAAGTAGTAAAGTGTGGATGTGCTTTTTTTTTTTTTTNTTTTTTTTTTCACTTGGAAATACATTAGGTCTTGTTCTCAATCTAGTTTCTTTCTTTAAAATAAGCTATTCTGCAATACATCTAAGAAGCCAGGAGTTGGTTGGATGTGATTAGAATTTCAGGAGTCATGGTCACGTCTTATCAGAAATCATTCACAGCCTAAGTTTGGTCTTCATCATATTTGTTCTTTAGCTGAAACAGTCTTCCATAAATTTGACATGAACTACATGGTTCAATGTGTAGCATTACGAAGAACTAGCTAGGAAAAAGAAGAGGATTATTAAAGGTAATAAGTACTGATTTTCCAGTAAAATAAATGGAAATAACAAATGGTTTTATTTTATCTCTTAAAGTAATGAATATTGAATAGAAGCTTTCCATTTAAGAAGACTCAGATGTTTTTTATTAGGACTGCTAAAAAGCTTAACAAACTCTTTCAGAATTTGCCAAATTACATCCATCTGCATAAACTAATAAAATATAAAAGATCATTTTCAGTAGTTCTGGAGAAATATAAATTCAAAAGTTGATATATTAAGCGTTCTTCAGAATCTTATTCAGTCCTTATCCTTTGTCTCACTGTGCATTATAAAACACGGTGTTTTACACCTACCTTATGCTGAAGCCGCAGATGTCCCAACATGCTATAGTAATGCCAGCCTGAACTCCTGGGGACTTCCATGCTGTCTGCATGCTACATTGCCTCTTGAAAGAGTCTGTTTTCCCAATAGATGACATTGCACAGCTTTTATTTTTGGCAAGGCTTTTCAGTAGAGTGACATGATGTGAAATAGAATAACCTGATGAAATACAATAAGTTAATAACAGTGTTGTACATGGAGCACCTTTCATCATGAAAGATCCCAAAGAGTTTTACAGACTGTACTTATAAAAGTCATTCTTCACCCACCACTGAAAAGCAGTTACTGATGGAGAACAACAGGGTAACCATACCATGCCAGGAATAACAGCTTTTTTGAGTAAGGGAAGTTATGAAAAATGTCTTCATATGAAACAATAATGGGAATATTTAGGGAGGCCGGATCTAATTGCTAGCATTTGTATATGGTCAATGTGTTTAAAAGATTTCTTGTAAATACACAAATCAGTAATAGGGATATAGGTATCCATAAATATTTCATTTGACACGAGTTCTTCTGACTTCATTTTGCCTTTTCTCGGGATAAACACCTTAACAAGAAGGAGAAGAAAAAAAAAATCTATTTAAGTATTGTTTCAAAATTTCCTCTAAATTGAAAATGCCATTTAGTCACTAAAAGCTGTCTTCAAAATGCTCACGTTTTCTCCCAAAGTACTGGACAATTCATACTCTTTCATCTGATGTAATTGAAACAAAAAGGCATTTTGTGTATGTCCAGGTAGAATCTGATCACACCAGAATAAGTCAGTGTCGTTCAGTGCAATACAATGCTGGCAGTGGCAAAACTGATGTTATACTTGCTCTCAATTGTTCATGATATGTAAATGCATACCTTGGTACTGGGAATGTCAGAGCCAATGGAACTGTGAGCTATAAGCATTTACAGTACAGATTTATCACTCTCGATTTCAAAACTACAATTAAGTTGCCGTAAGTTATCCAAGCCATGGTGATTGGCTATTTATGTTCTCCCATGTTGCAAAGTCATTGAAATGAACTTAAACTTCTTCCTTTGCAGTTTAAGTCTATTTGCTGTGGGCTAACAGCACTCCCCATCAGCTAACTCATTTGACAGGTTGCATACTTTGCAGCCTGATCATGTGCTCTTGGTGCAAAGAATTATTGGAAAATAAAAATTATCCTATGTGGACAGTTAAGGAAAGGGAGAGGGATCATAGCATCCTCTGTTTATTGGTACTTAATTGCAGCATGTAAAGCAGCATCAGTGATTTGAATGATACTGTATATGGAGCAAATCTAGCTAGACATGAGAGAGGAATTTGTTCATTGCTCTTGAAAACTCGCAAAATTATTGTAAATTGACTGGGAAGTGAATAAGCACATGATCAGTGCATTCCTTAGCTGAAGGGTTATAAATGAAGAGTAGCAGTTAATGGCAATAAGATAGGCTGGTAGTGAATTATCCATACAGTATCATAGGGATTAGTCTCATTGCATGCCAATATCAATTTAATGGAAAAGGATAGTAAAACTACAGTAATTAGTTTTGGGAAGTGAGTAAATATGAAGGAGTCCAGAAGTAATCATAAAGTCCATATTGAGAGGTAAGGAATATGGGTTGGAAGTATTAAACTCTGATTCAGCCTGAAAAAATGTGACCTAGTATAACTAGAGAATCTAGAATTTCTGGAAATTAACAAAATGGAAAGGTAGTAAGAATGGATAGCAGTTTAGATAAGTGTAATGTGATCTAGTGCCTAAGTATAAAGTATGCTTCAGTGCTAGATATTATAGGAAAAAAACAGAAGGCAGTAAGGGGCAGCATAGGCTGAGCTATAAGTCAGGTTGAAAAACTAAACCTATCTGCAGCTCTCACAGGAGACCTGACTGTGCTGGGTAATAGCCATGCAGTGCTCTGAAGTTTGATATGATCTGAAAAGTGAAAAGCATCACTCCTGTGGATTTTTTGCCCACTTTTGTTCGGAAATTCTTCCATCCCCTCCCTCCTTCAGGCCTCACTTGAATTTCTGTCTCACTGATATCACAAGCTATGTTCACATTGTGATTGCAAGCCTATTCCCCGTATCTCAGGTTTCACTCTCCAGCTCCTTCCAATCTTACATTCTGGGAAAAAGCCCTATAGACTGTAAAAAAGGAAATAAATCTTTTTCGTAGAATTTTTGCCAACTCTACAGAATTCCCCAGCTTGAAAAAGCTCCCAGCAAAGACAATACTGGAGTGGGGAGGTAGGGGGCAGGGAGAAACATGCACTAATTAAGGCCTTAGTCTATGATCAGGAAGGCTTTGATTCATAGCATACTCAAGCCCACATCACCTATTTGATCCCAGCATTGTTCTGGGTCTCATTCTTCATCCTTAAGATGGAATTAATAGTCCCTCTCTACATCACAGGGCTCTTGTGAGAATAAATATGCTACAGATGGTAAAGTACTCAGACATTAGAGTCCTGAGGGACAGAGGAAATCAAAAATTATATCCATGTATCTGTCTTTGGAATAATTTGAAATTGAATGGACAAAGTTTTCAGAGACGATGCTAGAGACAATTCCCTAACTTACAGCACATATTTTATTCAATGAATTTAATTTCCATAATGCTTATGAATTGCCCGTGAGTGGTTTAGGAACACAAGAATTCCCACCCCACCAGGAGGAGGGTTTAATGGAAGGCAGGCATTGTGGCACTGCAGCGGGGGGAGCACCCCAGTGTGCAGCCTCCCCAGCACCAGCCTCGCTGCTCTCCCCTGCCTGCACAGGGCTGACTTCCACAGTTACTGTTTTTTGCACAGATACATTCTTCAGTTGGTTGCTTACGAAGTTCAATCCCAAGTGTCATTTCCTGAAATGTTTGGGGGTTTTTGTTGTTTTTTGTTTGTTTGTTTGTTTGTTTTAATTTTTAGATGTCTCTAGGTAAGCCCTGTGGCTTACTAGAAAGTTGAAGATCCCAGTGGGAAGGATGGGATGTTTTTCTCAGAAAATAAACCAAAATGAGCCCATTACCATCAGGCTGTTTCAAACATGGATGGAATTTAATGAATATGTCATCCCACAATGAGAAGCATCTCAGTGGCAGCCAGCACACCTACTGTATTTTAGTAGTGATGCTCTGTGTGTGGTAGTGTTTATCTGTATGTTAGCTAATACATTTATAAACTTGACCTGTTTTCTGAGACTAGACAGTATCTATGTTTAAGTAGATTTAGGGCTTGGTGCAAATATTTGCAATTATTTACAAACAGAGTCTTGCTTTTTGCCAGTGAGTACTATGCCTGCATTTCTAATCTGGAGCTTCTTTTTTCAGTAGTAGACTTTCTATCTTTCAACACTCTGGTTTGACCAAAAGGCATTTTTTTCTTGATTAAATCTGGTTTTTTAAACCAGCCTTTCATCAGGAAGAGACTCATTCATGTTCAAGTTCACTTTCTTGTTACATAAAACTGATAGATGACCTTATCCACACGCTTATTGTTATTAAATAATTCTTATAACAAGCTTTGAGATCATTATCCTCTTACTGAGCAACTAGGATGTGGAAGTAAAGGAAGACAGAATATGAGATACTCCTCCAAGCCAGAAAGAAATAATTAGCAGAAGGCAGATTAAAATCCTGATTCCTTTTCCAGTATTTAGATGATGCTTCCTCTTTGCTAACTTATCATCCTGTGCTAATGCAATGCAGGGTTTCTTACAGTACTTGAGTTTTGATCCAGTGGTTTAGAGGAACCTAACAACTACAATAATAGTGACTGAACCCTCTTGGTTTTTGTGCAGAGGCCAAGAGAAGAACTGAAAAGAGAGATTAAGCACAGCCCTGGGAGTGGAGCATGGTTTTGATCCTCTGTAAGATGAAGTTGCCCAAAGAGATCACTAGGCAGTAGCTAACTAAGGTTTTCCAGCTTACTGGAAAAGGAACCATCACAATTGTTTCAGAACCAGAGTTAATCTGTCTTGTTTTACAGAAATAATCCTAAATTTGAATGCTGTTTTTTCCTAGGAGAAATGGTAACTACTTCTGCAGAGAGTTACCTGCAAAATTCTACAGTGTGGTATATAACCCTTCTCCCACCCCCCAGTCTTTACGGAAAACAAACAAACAAACAAATAAGCAACAACAACAAAATAACAGATCTTGCACATTAGCAACAACTTTTAGGTCTTGGCTACTTTTTCCTTTTAAATATGTCTTGGCATTTGCCTGGATTATGGAGTAATCGCTTGCACAACATCATCCTTTAAATAGGTCAGCCAAAACTCTGTATCCAAATACAATCTAGGCATTGCTCAGATCTCACTTAGAGTTTTACAGTTGGGTTCTGTCTCTCTAATGGTCTGAATCAAAACTGTAGATACATCCAAATAGCCCGAAGCAAGGGTATTGCTAATGCAGATCCAGTCTGTTTGGCACAAGTCTGTGATTTTCAACTAAGGCTGCTTTTTTCTTCTCCTTCCCCCCACCCCCTTTTGAATTAAAGCAAAAGCACGTTGTTATTTTGTTACTTCATGAGATCTATAAGAGAATATTTTCCAGGATGGGTGATATTCATATGTGAAAAATGAAGAAGTGATTAATTTGCAATACATCTTGAGTGAAAGCAATGGAGAAGAGTAAAAACATGGAAATTCAGCACATATGTTTTGTAAAGAAAACCTATTGTCCTCTCTGGGAGGCTTTATTTCCCCAAGTTTTTAGGCAACACTTCTTTGGCCCATAAATCAATATGGAGGAGGTACTGGTGCCCAAGCCTATGCTATTAGCTACAGTTGCAGACGGTTTATGTGTGTAGTAGGATGGGCACCAGAGGTCTGGAGAGACCTCTCAGGACATTACAGTAGTTGTGACTGTTTGAGGTAATCACATTACACACAATGCTTATTGTTTTATTGATATTTGGCTTTCTAACTTAAAAGCAGAGTCAGACCTCTGATTAATCCTGAACCATCACAGTGATAATTTTTACAGAAGATATGCGAACTGAGACTGATTTTTCCATGGTTTTGTAAAGGTTCCCCTTTACTTGATTTCTTTTTTTAACTCTGTGCTGTTGCCACAGACAAGTATGGGATAAGATCTCAGCATTAGTTATGTCTTGCCCTCCAGCAGATAAATTTTCATAACTATCTTTAATTTAATGGAATTAACTTTATAAGTCTACAAAATACAAGGTGTGCTCAGATGCCTAAGTACATGCATTAACATTTAGGTTAACCCAGGTCTAGTTTTGTGACTGAGCTGTCTGGAACAGCATACTACAGCTTGGTTTTGGCATACTGTAACCTGTCTTCTGGCCGCAGGTATTTATATTCCGGCATTTCCTTTCATAAAACAAATTCATATTTACAAATTATTCTGTGCATAATAAGGACAAAAGGGATTTATAGATACTTTCTTCTTCTATTGTTGCCATTTAACTGTCTGTTGTTGAGCACTTAAATTTGCCTTTTGCGTTGCAATCTCCCTCTATCCTTCCTGCAGTGACAGCTTTGATGCCCCATTCATCTCACAAATATAGTTTTTCACATTGTTTCAGATCTCAGCTACATATTTCCTCCACTGTGCTTTGATCTGTCCTCACCATTGCATCCTCCAGGCCAACATACACAAACTAGAGTGACACCTTCACTTCTGTGAAGAGTAGTGCTGGGAAATAAAAAATATATTATCCCTAGCCGGTCACGTGCCTCCTCTAACTATCAGCAACCTCAGTAGTTTTTCTTGCCCATCATCTTCTCTTCATTCACCACTTCTGCCGTCTCTTTTTTTTTTTAATCTCATCCAGTCTCAGGGAGGGGTTCATGCCAAAGGCAGCTTTATCCCCCTGTTCTAACTCTAGCACACCTGTGGATGTTGATAACTAAGTTCTGTTCAGGCAGAAAGGAAGGCATGGTGCTGCCCAGAGGACTCCATAGGCTGAAGGTTTTAACTGTTTTACTTTCTGTGGCATGCTGTCAGAGTGATGGTCTTCCCTATGGCCCAGGGCCCACTTCATGTCTGGTGCAGAAGATTGTCTTGGGCAAGGCTTGAGCTTTCCACACCATCGCATGGGTGTCAGAGCCAGTGACAGCACTTTTGTACTGGGGTAATCCCTGCAAGTCCTTCCAAGCTCCTATGTACTAGGTACTATACACAACTACTGTACAAAAGTAGCCTTCACCTCAAATGAAGCAGATTTGTTACCATGTATTTTTTAATTTAGCTCCAGTACCAAAAATTAGGACAGTCTGTGAAAGAGACCATGAGAAAGGAGATGGACTTCTTACATTCCCATGCTGCAAATGCCAAAATCTGGCCATAAGTTTTGTTACTTTTTTTTTAAGTCCTAGTTATTATTGGCATGATTCATTTTTTGTTTTGTAATAGTACCCAGATGTCCCAGTCAGGGTCCTGCTGTGCTTAACACCATACAAGCATATAAGAAGATGCAGACTTTGCTCTACAGAACCTAAAATTTAATTTTGGAAGAAAACGTAGGATTGTAAACAAGGTGAGATGGGCGTCAGGGCGGCTGGTTGCTGTAGTCTGGCACTGCTCCCCAAAACAATGGTGCTAGATCGTGTACTGGGACTTCTATGAGATAGGGGAGCATCAGTCAGTGGCCTACTGTGTCTCCACCATCAGCCATTAGGCAGTGTCAGTCTTTTGCAGGCTTGCGCAGGGAGCAAGTCCTGAAGCAGAACTTGATAAGATGCATTTAGTAGAAAAAGCCATGCAGACTGAGATGGAGGCTATAGATAGAGGCTATAGCTTGATAAGTTTTTGTTTTTTTTTTTTCTTTTTTGCCCTAGTGAAGGGACAGGAAATCCATGGGAAGGCAATGTTGATAGGCTTGGGGAACAAAGCTGTAGAAAAGTATTAAAAGGGAAAAGAAGCAATGAAGGGGGAATCACAGTTCAGACAGGACATGTTCAGCTCTTGGTGAGGGCACAGTGTAACAAAAACCAGAACTGAAAGAATAGACGAAAGGGGTTTCAAAAGGCTAGGCATTTTTATTTGATCCAATCATAATTGCCCTTTGGATCTTAAACACCTAATTTCCTATTTTCTATTAGTGAAATACTAATTACTGTGTCAAATTTATTATTTTATTAATAAAAACATGGTTTTCTAACAGGCCACGTAAGTAATTTCTGTGAATACTGATCATTTTGGCTAGTGTGTAGGGGAAACTGGTGCTTTCATTTAGTCGACCATTTGGTGGCAGTACACGTTAGCATCAATCCCTCGCTTTGGGGATGATATCATATTATTCATTACAGTTGTACCTTAACTTTGTTTCTCTCAAATGTATCAAATGCAGCAGCCAAATCTTGATATAAAGCCTTTGGTGCTAAGGCATAAATGCCTACTCTAAAAGCTCACTAAGCTGACTAAGACAAACACGTAAACGGGACATTCATAGGAAGAAAATGTGTGATGAGCTGTTTATTAACATTAGAAACAACTACAATGAAAACAGTTGCTTTTTGCATCCTACCATTGTTCATAGGAATTATGCTTATCACAAAGTATCAACAGTATGCCTGCATTGCTTTTTTTCTTTACATGCAGAAATAAAATGAAAGCAAATTAAAAAAAAATTAATGGTATGCACACAAAGAATTTCCACCTATGTGGAAAAAGCCATGGCCAGGATTTCTCCAGGGACTCTCCACTGTCCTTGGTAAAAGGCGTGTGTTACCACACTCCTGCAAAGTACACTACACCCTGAATGAATAGTTTAACTGGTACAGTTTAGAGAGACGCACAATATCCTGTTTTTAATGCAGCACAGGTGCTGGCAGATCGAATTACCAAGTCTCATTAAATCGTATATATATAGTCATGAAATCAATTTTCTATTTCTTATAATTGTGTACTAGACCAAATTGTTAAAACTAAGGGGAGGGAAGTGAAAAGGGGCTAGTTATGGTGCTCATAGCGGTTGATACTTGCTAATCTCTGTTTTGATCCAAGCAGTATTTCATTTGACTGTTTATTTTCACTAAGATCCTTTTTGAACTTATTTATTGAGCTATGGTACTTCTTGGGAAGTGTTTCTGGCTGTGGACAAATACCATCTGCACTAAAGTAAACTTGCGTATAAAAAAGCTCGTTAGAACAAACTGAAACCAGGAAAGGATCCTAAAACAGGCCCGAGAAGGGAACCTGCAAGAGTAATGGCAGCATGAAAGGGCAGAAGGACACTGAGCTTCAGGACTTTTACAACAGTCCAGCTTCAATTAAAAAACATCCGGTCAGCTTCTATTAACCTTGCTCTGAAAGAGGCTGCAGCCACCTGCAGATTATTCCTGGAAGCAAGAGAATTTCTGAAACACAGACATGGAGGAGCAGAATGAACAAATTATGTGTCACATACGCATCTAAATATATATGCATGGTAACACACAACTATATAAAAAAGAATAATATAAGCTCTGCATTTTCAAGCCTCTGCAAATTTTAAAAATGTGATTTGATATATGAGCACCCAACTTAACAGTCTCATCTCTGGAAGTCCCTCACTTTTCACCAAGAACTACAGGTGCACACTAGTTTTCAGTAGCTGCTGGTGTAGCTAAATGCTTGAATAGAGAACTGGTTGTTTAATTTGATCTTGCCTGGTTTGACAGTCTGTCTTCCTACATTTTAGAGTGTTTGCGTTTTCTCAGTACAGAACATATATAAAACCTCACAACACCTCTCTGTAGTAGACAAATGTTACTTCTCCAGGGTTTTGGGTTCTGGAAGTGAAAGAACCAAATTATTAAAAATATTGCAATGTCATACAATATTCAGAAATGTAGAAACAGTCACAGTCTGGAGGTGGGACTCTGCGGTAGTTTCTGAGTCACATCATTGATATCCTCCTTGCTTTTGCATCTGACTAAGATATTGCACTGAGAACACCATCTGATTCAGTTCAGAATTTAGACATTAATTTAAAGCATAGCTTTCTCCAGTAGCAACCCAATTTGAACTAAAAGGTACAGGGTTTCTGAAGAGGTTTGGACATACTTAACTTTATTAGCAGTCCTTGCAGTACTTGCAGTGTTTGAGTAATATCTGCAAATACTTATTCCTACCATCAGGAATACCCAAGTTTCTGTAAGTGAGAGAAGGCTGGGAGATTTCACTGAAGACCTCAACCACGGAAGAGGTGGAGCTGGCACCCTCTCCTCCCCTCAGCAACTGTAAGGTTGCTGTAAAGCTCTTCTTTATCTCCTCAAATAAGAGGATTTCACTGGATAAGGAAAGTTTCTTAAACATTACAGTTTAAACAGTTAAAAGGAAGATAAGCAGTATAGCAGGCACTGATTTAATGAGCTATTATTTGTAATAGATGGTGTCCGATCTCTTAGTAAGCATGAACTTCAGTTGAAAGAGTGATTTGTGGTGTAAACAGGGAGATCACCCTGGAAGATGGATAGACCTGTTGTGCATTCCTGCAGTTGTTTTGGCACCATTAGGAGGCAGGTGAGTTCCCTCAGCTCACCTACACTGCGACTTTGTCACATGAACTTGTCACCACAGAGCCATGTGTTGGCTCCATACTTGTTCCTCACACACTGTACTCTCTGTTAAGGACAAACTAACTTATTCCTGCTGCTGTTAAGGAGTTAATTTCCTGAAGAGCAGGAACCTGGGTAGTTATCACAAGCAGCCCTGTACATCTGCCAAGAACCAGGGACTGAAGAACAAACGTAGGGTAAAATCCTGCTGAAGACAACCCAGTTTCTGTTTCTATCAAGAGGTGGTTTATCCATAGCCCCAGATTTTCCTGCTGTCTGTACAACCTACCGAAGTGTGTGAAAACTATAAGCTGCCTTGTCTGCACCAGGTTTTTGTACTGTAGTAGTCATAATATTGTGGTTAAGAACAAATCAGTTTCCCTAATAAAGAAGTACCATGTATCTGTCTTCCACCTTTGCAGTGGTATAAACCAAAGACTTTTCATGTAGATTTTTATCCTTTTTATACTGCCAAAATACAGTAAATGACCATAGGCTTTTTTTTTTAGTGCTAAACCCCAATTTTTCAAATTAGTGAGTTAGTCAACGAGAACAGTATTAATAATTCCAGTATATATCTACTATTTGCTGAGTTGGGACACAAGTGTCTTTGAGTAACATGATTCGTGGTCAAGAGATAGAGAAACCGCAACCTTTTAGCTTAGAGGAATCCTGGTGAGCAAAAATATTTATGTTTTCAGGAAATCCATGTCTTCTCACCTGCAGTGGAGCCATCTGGGGTCACACTGCTTGTGCTTTGCTCTTGCTCATGGTTGTAAGTTTATTTGGGATAAACACTGCAAGGATTAATTCCCACCACTATCCCAGCAGTGAAACCATGCGTTGGTTACTGCTATTTCTGCTTTAAACCATCCACATCACGTTGCTTTGATATGTGGCTATGTTGCTGTGATGAAAGACGTGTTCTAATTAAATATTTGTGGGTTTTCCCCCACTCAACAGCCATAGCTTCCTGGCAGTAGAGTGTCAGCAGTATATTTCATGAGTACAGCATATCCCACGTGGATAGAGGGAATGAGCAATACAAATGAGTATCTTCCGATTCAGTAGGAAATTGCCTGCCTGCATGTAATTTTAGACAGTATTGAAAGAGATCCAAATGCAAAATCCATCACTTCGGGACACTGCATGGTTTTGTGACTTCAATGCCCTTTGTGTCCAAAAATTAACAAATAAATTATAGTCATCCCTTTGCATTATTTTCAATGTGAAAGATACAGCACGGCTTTGATTGTGTTATGGTAAAGTGATAATTAAAAATAATTTGACTCCAAACCCATCTTTGAAAATAACCTCAAAGAGAAATTCAAGTGCCATGATGATGGGCAACCTCTGTATGCATAAGATCTTTCTGTGTGGGGAAAAAAAAAAGAGAACATTTTGGACCTGGTGCTGTTTTCCTTTCGACTATGGAGCTGTCTGTCTTGGTTCCTAAAAACAGTGTCAAGGACTGCAGTTATTGATCAATGACAAGGTAGATCAGACATCCACAGGTAACGTCACAGTCCTGTGAGCTATCCGTAATGGTTCCTGTCAAAACTGGTGTAAGAGCCGATAACTTCAGTCGTGGTATTACATTTGGGGTTTTTATTTCAGAAAAAAACAAAGCTGTGGAGAAAACTTATTCTGAGTACTGAGGACCTGGTTACATCTTGCTGAATCAGAAAAGAGCATAAAGTAATAACTTAATTGGACAAGAACAATGTTTGCAAAAAGGCATGAGGTTAAGCTCCGATATTTTCTCCTTGGAGAGGGACCCACTGTCCTTGCATACAGCAGTGGGGGAAAACACCACTATGCACCATTTTTAAGCTGAGCAGGAGGTGGGAATATTGCAACACTACCCATTTTTGTCTACATGGGAAAAGAAACCAAGGCACTAGGGTCTTCACTTCTGCTGCTGGTTTGTTTTCCTGTAAAGTAGGATGTTAGGCCTCAGTTCAGGGATTATACTAGTGAGTACAGCCAGAAAGTGCTCTGAGTGACCATATTTTATAATCAGTAATTAGATAGTTATGGCACTCTTGCTGAACCTTTGCTTGGCTAATACTGGCTTGAAACCAAACAGAGAAGGAGAGCATAATCTGACCTCACCATGTGTACGTTTTCACCATTTTCATTTCCATACAGGACATGGAGTCTATCTGTCTATCTACCCCTTCACTGCTCAGCCAGCCAGCAGCAAAAGGCTTTTCTGGAGTGACTCTTGGCCACCAGAACCTGGCTGGTGGCATCGATGTTGCCTGCAGGGGCAGACACAGCACATTCATTTCCATGTGAATCTTTAATGTAACGAAGGCTCTGGCTCTGCACCAGCCAATGTGAATGTCCAAGGAGGCCTGGACACGCCTCCTCTGGCTGACATCATTGTGGAACCATTCTGTTTTAGCCAATGGAAGGGTAAACCTGAATGAGGAGAGCAGATGAGAAAGCGCGGCTGCCTCTGATGACACGATCTCAGCTGCCCTCTCTGAGAGGATGGGCGGAGAGAGGTGAATATGAAAATCAAGGGAAAAATAATGGCGCAGAGACCAAGGAACTTGTCCTGGAGCCACGCTCTTGCCTACATTCTCCCTCTCGCTGGTACATGGTGGGACAGGGGCAGGAAAGGCTGGAGAGACATTTTAGTACACCCATACTGTAGGCCTGATGCATTTTAATATGCAGCCTGAGTTTTCAAAACCTTCCAGATGTCTGGTACCCCAGCATGAAAAACAGGACCCAAAATTAGTTGTCTATAAATTGTCCGTGCAAATCTAGGCGTCTTAGGATGACAGCAAAAGCCTAAGAGCAAGCTAAGCCAGGAGCTACCTTGTGTCAGTCAGCATACAGCTGCCAGGAGCCAGCCAAAAAAGAAACCCCAAGGATATCATGTCTTAGATCTTGCCCTTTACTCAGGGCTGCAAGAAATCGCTTTTATGCACTTAATATGCGAAGCCGGGACCCTCTGTGGAAGGTATATGTCTCTAAAGATCTAGGCAGGGCTCATTTGTTTCTTTTAAAGTGTAGCCAGAACTTGTGCTATGCTGTTCAAAAATAGTGAGAGCACTCAGGGGAAACAGACTCAATTCTTTCCTCATCTCAAAATACTTTAATCCCTATTTTCCCACTTTCTAGAAGATGGAGATCACCAGGAGGTTACCTAATCCTAGCAGGCTGATGCAGGAGGTAGAAAAGGACTCTTCTCAGCCCCTTGGGTGTGCAGAAACTACAAAAGACTGACTGAGAGAGGCAGAGCATGACTGTATAGTTTAGTGGTTAAGTTTACAGCTAGAAAGCACAGGTCTGGTGCGTGTTTCCATGGTCATTTCTGTATTTTATCTGTTTAACCTAAAATGGAGACAGCGTCTTGGGAGCAAAAACCAGAACTCAGAACTTTTCCTACTGAGCTGAGCCACTCAGCCACTAAACTACTGAATCGGTTTTGGCCCCATAAACCTCGAAGTCTTGTCAGTGCGGTAGAGCACTGGCGGAATGTACTTGTGCTGAGATTAGTTTATAGTCTGGTGCCTGGACGTTTCCCTCTAAGGAAGGAGGTCTAACTCTGAATCGTCTCATAAAGAAAAGGGAACTAAGCTTGACTGTCCATGTCAAGGCAGGTCAATATAGATACACAACCTGAGCAACTTTGGAGGAAAATTTAGACTGAAAAAAGTCAACTGCCTGTTAACCTCAGGTGTCTCCAGGAGTAAACAGGTGTTTTCAGTCTCATGTTTTGGGCGTAAGCTTCTAGATCTCAAGTAAAGTGCTTAAGTCCCCTTTTGGAGCTGGTCTAAAGTCGTGGTTTGATCTGAATACAGCACTCACATTGAAAGTCACCGCTTTCTCGCCTTTGTTTTGGGTGCAAAGTTCACTGAGTTCATGAACACAAGCCAATTATCAGGAAAGTCTGGCAAACAGAAGCTGTGGTGGTTCAGAAAGCTGGGGATCAGGCAGACCAATGATGCTTAGTTTGTACAGTTCTTCATCAAAGCAAGAGGCATTACATTTCCCCCCTTCAAGCACCAGCCTGAGCAGAGCCCCATGCAGACAGCTGGGAGGAAAGCAAAGGAGGGAGCAGAGAGTCTGACCTGGTAACAGTGTGCCCATAAATTCTGTGAGACTGAAGATCCCCCTGCTAGCACTGCCTAAACCACTGTGTGCACAGGGAGCTCCACTTCAGCAAGCCTGCAAGATGTTTGTCAGCACAGCACGTAATATCCTGGCACTGCAGCTGATTGCTTGCAGGTGGTATCGGAGACCCTGACATCCATGTCAAAAGCACCTTTGCATGATATTAGCCACTGTGGCACACAGTGCAGACAGGTGACAAAATTGCACCTGCAGCTCTTACTAACATGACTCCGTGCATTTACGAGGAAGCTGCAGGAGAGAATGATAGAAACAGCAGTTGGAGGGGGTCTCTAGAGATCATCCAGTCGCCCCTCCCACCTGAAGCTTGAAACTGGGGGATTCTTTCCAGTGCCTCCCTATTAATATCTTCTCAGGCCCCTTGCACACTGCGGTGGAGTTCTTTGAGAATCATTTGGGTCCTATGATGCAAAAGTCAAATAAGTGCCTAAGCGAAAAAAGAGAGAGGAAGAGAAAAGTGAGGAAAGAGCCTGTAATTTTAAAGTGCCTGTCGAGGTTCCCAGATAGTCTTATTGTGACTGAAGTATGCACAGCTTTTTTGCTATTAACCGCAAGATGAATGGCTTGTTTTAAAGACAGTAAAAATGCCATGTTGTGCAGGTGCCTGTACGTGTGGGTAGATTTCTCAGGAGGACTTCAGGGACCGCAGCCACAGTGTTGGCGCTCTCCGGTGCTCCGTGCCGTCTGCAGTGCGGGAGGGGGAAGCAGCTGCAGTCCTGTGCAGCCCTTTCTCCAGGTCCTGCTCCCCGTCACCACCCTGTTTGCCTCCAGACCTGTATACCTGAAATTGCAGGCTGGAGGCTGTTAAACAAAACGCCAACTGAATAGAGCAGAAACTTGTAAATGAGCAATAGGGAATTTGAACACCAGAGGGCAATTAGAAAAGGAGCAGAAATGGGAGTAATTAAATAATAGAATTCTAAATGAATGGGGAATCTTAGTTATCCTATTGAGCATTTATGATAAATAGAACAAATGCCTTGTCCAAGTACAGCTAGTTTTTCTATGGTTTGATAGATCAAGGTTAGTTACTGTTAGAACCACAACATTATGCTTTGTTTCCAACTGATGAAGGAATAAGATTGATTTGAAACATATGGTGAAAAACACTGTAGCTCTTTGTTTGCATCTGTTATACTTTTACTTGTTAGTAATTGGTTCACAAGTTGCTTTTCTATTTTTTGCTGTATTTTTTTAATATATTAAATGCAAACAGAGACTTTTTAGCAGATGCACAAATGAGAGGATAAACATCTCAGAAAGCTTTGAAGCTGTGTTATGTTTTTTCTCCAGTTTGTTTTGTATCCCTTGGACTACACACAGGGTTTTCTGCTGGTGAACATAGGCATAAAGCCTTTCTATTGGGTCACCTGGACCTGGTGAGAAAAGGGCCCATATCTGACATCCTGTGTTAGCATTTTTTCGAGAACTAAGATTTTCAGAGACCCCAAAGTAGTAGCATTTTTTTTTTCTGTGGTAAGTCTGCATTTTTAAAAGGGTTGACTTGTATTGGATCAGAAGGCTTTTGAAGGAAGTCCCAGAATGTTTACTTAGCTAAAGCCAAGGTACTGTCACATGATCAGTCCTTTTAAAATGCCTTCAAACTTCAAGCAGTCCAATACTTAAAGTTAATTCTTAAGGATGCAATGCAGTGTATCCACAGCATTTTCACATCTTTATTCTCTTGTTAGACCATGAAAAGCAGCTAATTATAACCCTGTGATCTGTGAGCGTATATTACAGCAAGCCTAAAAGCCAGTGGAAATTACAATGTGTGTGCTTCAGTACAATCAATTTTGTTTGTTATTTTAGTGGCATGATTCCTGTTTACAGCAATCAAGCCATCATGTTACACAGAGTAAATCAATAGGGTGATAATGTAGCTGTTTACTGTACTTACAGACTTGCCTGTGACCATCTCTAGGACACAACATATCCTACAATCTAGTGCTTTTTATTTTTATTTCCCTTTGAATCAAGGTTGACATAACTCACAGGTACTAGCAAATCCCACCACGCTACAAAATGTAACATTTATAAGAGATACATCTGGTACATATTTATAGTGAGCAGAATAAGGACTTGTTTCAATTATGCATGTGGATTAGCCCTTTGAAGAAAAAAAAAAAAAAGTAGGTGTTACCTCATGCCCATATAAATCCAGTGGTAAAATGTGCCTGGACCAAAACCCCCTTTACGTGCCTTTACTTGTACATGCACATTAACGTGTTTCAGGCACAGCTCTGAACAAGATACACAGACATATGTTGCTATGAATCTTGGAGAACACGCTGTGCTTACATTTTTCAAGCTATGCAACAATTCCTGCAATAGATTTATGTTGTGGCAGAAAGGGACAATATATGGATATCCTGTGGCACAGAACAACGTATTTTTGATATACATCAAAAACGTATAGGTAGATGAGCAGGTTACTGTTGGGTAAATTAGGAAGTGAACTTGCAGCATTTCAGCTGTTTGTGGCAGCATCCCTTGCATACACTATTACCTACAGTGTCTTGCAATCTACCCGGGGCATCCTCTCAATCTTATATTGAGACATAAACATCATCATCTCTGGTAGAGGACACTGTAGCGTAATACTGTGTCATCATACACTGTTACAGAATAAATGTTTGCCACTAATTTACTCAGCAGCAGCTAGCTAACTAGAGAAAAATTAACAAAAAATTGGGTCAGCTGTTTGCTATTAAGAGTTTGTGCATGTCCATTCCATAAGATGGACATTGCAGGCCGGAGACTTGCATCACTTTTCTGTGAGGCACAGTGGGATAAGGAAGAAGCAGAAGCAGACGGACATCCTGCAAAAGAACCTCCATGCAGAATATTGCTTCGTGATTCAGCATGTAATCTAGCAGATCTAGAGTTGCTACAGACTCAGATTTTCATTATTTTCAGGAGGGTTTTGTGCAGCCACTTTCTAAAGCGTGTTTTGTCTGAAAGGGCGAAAAAAAGTGTGTAGTCGAAACCGGTATTACTTTCCATGTTATTCGCAGCATGAGCTGCAGAAACACTGATTCTCTTTTCCTGAATCTCTCCTATTTCAGTTATTTCTAGAGTGCAGAACTGCTGCCTCCAAAATGTATCCATGGAAAGAAACTGCAGTGTGTCATGGTCTGAAGACTTCACATTCCTCAGAGCATGCTAGGTTCAGCACATCTCCCTCCGGGAAGGGAGCATTCTTTGGCAATTCCCTAACTAAACCTTGCTTTATTTCCTGGGGTTTCTGCCTCCCTTCCTTAGGTTTTGCTCTATATGTGAATAAATTATAGTCCTGA
Source organism: Pampusana beccarii (assembly GCA_013399365.1). Classification (NCBI taxonomy): domain Eukaryota; kingdom Metazoa; phylum Chordata; class Aves; order Columbiformes; family Columbidae; genus Pampusana; species Pampusana beccarii. The sequence continues at coordinate 126,328 of VWYH01003425.1, forward strand.
GACTCTAGGCAGGCAATGGTATGTTCCTGTAGATTCCTGTAAGGTCTCTTCCAGGGTCTAGATCGTACCAGGTAGCAACATTTTCTTCTGGCTTTTCCATAATAACTTTGCATAATAAGTATTTGTATAATCAGATTTATGTGTTTAACAAAATGAATAATTTTTTTTCAGAAGATTTGGCATTTTGTGGAATTCCATTTATTTGTGTTTCAATTTGCTTTGTTAACGATGGCAAAGTTAGTAATGATGTTTGGCAATGAAATCACGTTATGAAGTATTTGAACAATACAAGGTTAGTTAAGTTAAAAGAGATGTTGTGCAGAGCATTTCAAATTGAATTTGGATAGTGGCAAGCATCTGTGTGTTTGGAAATCTCTAAGTTTCTGCCTGAAGGGTAAATTGAAGCTTATATAAACAAGAACTTGTGATCTGATGTTTGGGCTTTTACTGACACAGACACAAAGACACACACAGATGCACACACATAAACCTCTATGAGGTTACAAAAGATAGGAAAAAAAAAGGAGAGAAGAGGTAGAGGAAGAGATGAGACATGTTAGCTGTCTATTTAATGTTTTTCACTCATGTAATACAGTCTGGCAAGCCTTTTTCCACAGTTCCACCAAACCAGACCTGTAAAAGCAATTATCTGTCATCATAACGTGAATCAAGCTTGCAACTGCTGTGGTTCTGAAAAGCGTGACAAAGTTAATTGAAATTTAGGCAGTAAATAGTTTTCACTTCCTGAGATAAGGTGTGTTTTCAGGGGAAGTTTGTTGCTATGTTGGCTTTAGTTAACTATTCTTAAGGCTCTTGCTAAAGGATTTGTGTTATTTCTGTGGGTGGATCATAGTCTCATCCAATTATGACTTCAGTAGAGCCAAACTTTGTGTCATATGCTTTACTAGCCCATACTGGTTTGCACATTCCTCTCACTTCCCAAGAAGATTAAAAAAAGGAGGAAAAAAGTTCTCTCTCAAGTGATTACAAACAGTACTTTGGAACTATCAAATTTTACTGAAAGTTCATTTCATTCCAAAAATATCATTTTGGTGGCTTAGTAGTGTATTATTTCAATAGATACAATAAAATTGTTTGAAATCTGGCAAAAAATATTAATTCTCAATGCAGAAGCTAAATGCGAAATATTCCTAGGTTTCGTTGGCTGATTATCTTCTGATCTCCTGATTGTAAGGCAGCATGCATTTGCTTTAACCTGGTTTTACAGCCTTTTAAAAGTGATGTCCGTATTAAAATGGCTTACTGTTAACAGTTGAAATTCTGAAAGCATTCAGGGCATTAGTAGTACTGCAAGCAATGTAAGACTATGGAAAGGAAATTGGAACTTTCTGAGTCTCCAGGTTATATTACATGCCTGATTCTCTTTTTTCAGCCCTGTTTTGCTCTAATATCATTCCACTGGCTTGCAGTGGAATTGTTCCAGAGCATGACCTTGTAAGATGCTCAGCATCCTCAACCTTGACTGAAAGACTACACGAGAAAACTAATTCTTCTCTCCACTGGAGATAGGGGGAAACAAAAACAAATGCAAAACAAACAACAACAAAAAACNCCATTTGATATTTGAGGAGGCTTTTTTAGAACTGATTGTTTTGACACATTTGAAAATTTTATTCTAATGTTGGCCCTTAGTTCTTGCTCTTGAGGTCTTTTTATTTCTCGCATAGACCATTTTTTTAGTCACTTCGAAGGCATAAAAAAAATGTTCTGAAGAGTTCACTCCATGTTACTAAAAAATCTGTTTTGTGAAAGTAGAATTATTATTTCAGTGACTGTATCCAGGCAGATATACCAGTAATATAGATAGGACCTGTGGCTACTAAAGACATTTGCGGAGTTAAGCCCTAAATGAGAGGAGAAACAAACCTTAGTCTTCCTGTCAAACCCCATATAACTTAAGAGGCTAAAATAGCATTAAATAACAGTTGTAGTAAAATTTCCTCCCAAAAAGACTAAGTCTCTTTATGGCAGCCTCATGTAGCTATAATTTCATCTTCCCTCTGGCCTCCAGCATTCCCCAAATATCTCTGAGACAAGAAAGAAACCAAAAGTGAGGATGCAGGAGGGTCACACCACACTCTAATCTACCAATTCTGGGTAGTTAGGAGGCTCCCAGGGATACTGCAAGACCTAATATCACTGTGTGAGGCTTGAATTTAATCTCACTGAAGTCATTAAGGTCCAAAATGATGCCCTGAAAGTCAGTCTAAATTTCAGGGACAGTGAAAGGTTTTAGACTGTACAGAATGTGCTTCCATGACCTAATTAGCCAGAATATGTTTCTGTGTTGGTTTGTGTTTGGTTTTGTTTGTTTGTTTTTTAAATGAGTTTGTAGAAGACCTGCATGCCCCAGATATGCTTGGACTTGTTGGGCATTTGGGGCTAATGCTTAGGACTAAGCATCCTAAAATTGATTTTGAAACTGGGAAACCAGTGGAATTTCACCTGAGGAAAAATAAAGCCCCATATCTGTGCAGGTACCTTTGGACAGGACGAACAAAAGATGGGTATGCATCTAACCCTGCAATGGTAGTATTCTCCTTTCCACTCCTCTGCCAGGTGCACTTATTTGATTATAACAGTTCTAATTAAGCCTGTCACAATACAATGGAAATTTCATAGGACAGACTTCATTTCTAGAAATAGGCTAAATGAACCTTACTGGAAGTGTGCTTTCCCTGTAAACTAGTTATATTGTCCTCTTTCTTGCTCCTGGTGCAAGCGCTAATTTTGGACATGCAAAGAGCTTCCCGATTTTCCCCCATCCTTTTCACCCTCTCCGAACTGTTGCATTTTTGGAGACTGAAGCACACACATTGTTTAAGTGTAACATTTCTCCTATCTGGCCTGCAGCCATGCCCCCTTAGGCGATGAGCTCACTGGATCTCATAAGCCACAGAAGGGTTAGGTTAGGTCAGCGAGTACCAGAGCAGATCTCCAAGAAGAAGATGGATGCTGAGGGAATCGCGGGTGGCAGTTCAGCAGGTGGCACCCTTTCCTTTGGAATTCACCCCAAAACACCTCTGCTGGGTGCTAGACGGATCCACAGGTGCCACCCAAGTTCAAGTCACCCATCCAGGTCCACAAGGGTTGTGAGCAGAGCAGTGAGTGTCTTTTCTCTTTCCCAGAGTTGACGTGGTGGCTGCTGAACCCCATGTGGGCACTGGTGGCAGTATCTCGGTCATCAAGATGTGCCACCATGTGGTCCTTCCGTGGGACAGACACCATATGAACTTGGAGATGACCAGGTCCATGTGCTGCGTTGTCTGCTACACCCCACCTGCCAAACAAAACCTCTTGAGGAGCACGGAAGAAGAAATCCAGGAATGCTCCCCTTCAAGAATGTCAGGACCTCACAGGAGCTGGGAGGCACAAAGCTAATATTAAATCTGGCCTAAGTAGTGTTATCTGACTGTTCTAAATCTTCTCAAAGTGTCAAGCAGATGAAACTTGCATGGCTTCCAGCCCCCTCTGCAGCTCTTTGGTCATGTTGCTCTGCATCATCTGCAGCTGTTTTGTCTTTCCTTGTGAAAGCTTAAAGCCTTCTGACTGCTATAAACACTAAGAATGTAAAAGTGTCCAAAACCCAACCGTTAGCATTTTCTTCCCATAAAAATTGAAGTAAAAGGGCTCCCCAACCCAATGTTCTGGAGACGATTCACACGAAAAGAAAGAAGTCATCTTCTGGAGTGTTCAGTTCCCTTCCCCAAGATTTGTCAGGTATGGCAGAGGTCCCAAAATGCTTAATTCGCCAGACCACCTGGGAGAGCCCCACAAACCACTGGTGGTCCATCAACCACAATCTGAGCACCACTGTGTTAGGCTACCGGTTAAAGAAAAGGAAATTAAACACAGAAAGCTGTTAAAATGACATTGCATGTGAGTCATGGCTCCACATTAAGTAATGCTCTTACAGAGCACTTGTCTTGTCCCCCTGGATGAAAGCTCCCCACCTTCTGTCTCTAGTCTCTACTTCTTATTAATAGTAATAAATATCATGTTTTATTATTACATAAATGAAAGAAATGCTAATGCTTTGTCTGAGAAACAATGAAGTGTTAGAAGTAGAAATATAATGAGAGTTGTACGACTGAATGCAGCACTTGTATTTCTGCTACTGACATGCAATCAATTCTTTAAATTTCCATTGAAGCCCATTTAAAAGAAATTTGCCAAAGAATACTTCTTTTTCACATTCTCCCTTTCCAAAGTGCACCTTAGTGCAACCAGATTCTGTCTCTCTGTTCATTTAATATTGGGCTGTAACAAGCTTGCTTCAGCTCTGCCTGCTGACTGGTAGGGTCGTGCAGAGAAAGGGTCTAAAGGCCGTAGGTTTGTGCAGTTCCCTGTGTGATTTTTAAGCCATTTTTAATGAGCTAATTTTTATAATTCCGGGCTCAACCTTTAAAAAAGTGGCTTCAAACTTGGGGAAAGGCTGCCCTGCAACAGTGGTCCATTACAATTGCAGTCCATTATTATTGTTCATCGTTCATTGTCAGATTACAAATATTGTCCCCTCAAACTCCAGATCTGAAGATGCACAACACAGAATACAACCCCACAGACGACAGCAGAAGGCAGCTTTTCTCGTTGGCATCCTCCCACTTTCAGGTGTTGGACCCAGCACACCCTGCTAGTTTGCAGGGCTGTTTGTGAAATAGTTACATCTGGATCCAGATGTCTCAGTTCAACCCCTGCCTGTTGACATACACAGAGCGAGCACAGCTCTGGATTTGTCTGATCCCTTCTGAGAAGAAACGGGCACAAGTTCTGGATATGTTGTGCTTGGGACTTGCTCCCCGCACGGGGTGGGGTGATCTTACGCAACTTGTGGCAAGGGAGAAGGATCAGAATGATTATTGTCTGCCAGCAGGGATTTAAAAATACTGAAGTGTCAAAAATATGGTTAGTGATGCACAAAGGATTATTGTCAGCCCTTTGAAGTGGTAAAGCCCAAACCTTATATTTTCAGCTAAGCGCCTCATCCCTAAGGCTGTTGGTTACTCTTGCTCGATATTGCACTGGAGGTGTGGATAGACAAGGCAGGGCTGCCAAATCCCTCAGTTGCACGAGGTGCACACAGCTTGGCAAGCTGGCAAGCAGGCTGACAAGCACCTGGCTGTGCTATCACAGCAGTGGGACAATGATCCCTGCCCTTCCTGCCCCAGGGCTGGGATCTTAGCAGCTGCCTGCCAACAGAAAGGGAAGATTTCTAACTTTTGTGCTTGCGGGTATCTTCACATGAACTGCTGCTTTTGTGTTATCATTTTGTGAGAGTGAGACCTCGTTCACTTTTATTGTTTAGAAAATAAAATAAATTTTTAAAGCATTTCCTAGCAAATCAACTACAATGACAACATTTCAGCAAGACACGGCAGCATAAAGCTGGAAAGAAAGGGAGGAATGATGTAGTCAGAACTCTCCAGAAAAGCAGTGTCAGGAATGAGTGACACCTGAATGCTCCAGCTGGTATTTGTTGCCCATCTAACCAGCAAAGGTTACACAGCATCTAAGTGATCTGAGGTTGAAGACCACCAACACAGCTCCTCTGTGGTATGTGTACAGAGGGCTGAGTCTGGGGAACTTCAGGGAATTTCCAGGAGTGTGTCAGCCACTTCTGAATTTTGGTACTGATGTCCTGAGCTTGGATGATAGACCCATGATAACATATTGTATTAATAGTAATAGCAGTAACAGGAATAATTAGTGGCAGTAATACTAAGGAACAGTAATCTTTTTCAACAGAATTCTCAGAAAGACTGTTCAGTGTGCGGATATGGACAATTTCGCTATGCCTCCAGCAAAGTGAACAGGATATTTCCTGACCTTCCAGCAACAGCACTAGAGCATTTTGGGTAGTAACAAACGCACATTTTCTTTGGTTACTTTTAATGGGTTTTTGTATCAGTGTACTGCAAATGAAATGTCAAACTGCTGTTCACTGCCAGATGCTTTACTATCTACACTTGCAGAAAAGGTTCAGAAAGTGATTAATCTTGCATTTCTGATTTTCACTTTGATTAGGCATTTGAGGCATCTTAGTAACATTAGAGGTAGCAAACAGAAAATTATTTAGAAAGCATTGGAGAACCACTTCCAGAACTTCTGGCATGAATACTGGAATGTGTGTCCCTCTCAGGTGGGGCAAAGTTAGCACAGAGCCTGGTGGAGCAGTTTTTCTCCCATGGGCTTGGCTTCTGAATTTGGTGGACTTCCACACAGGACAACAGCAGCAGAGCAGGCGAGGTACCTGAGGGAGAGCATCTGTGAAAGGACAGAGATCTGGCCAGAGCTGCAGAGAATGCACAAAGCATCTGCTCACCACAACCACTTCCCAGATTGAATCCAAAGCTGAGGCTGAACAGACAGGGATGGAGACCCAGAGAAGGATACAAGAACCTTGAGTACCTCTCTGTGATTCAGCAATGCGCACAGAGCAAGAGCTGGAGATGCTCCTGGTTGGAATTTGAAATCTGGCAACTTTTATGTCCATATGGACGTTCAGGAATGCCAGAATTTGGGTAATGGCCAGAAGCCAGGGAAAGACAAATATTCCAAAACACCAGAGGTCAAACTCCAGAACAAAAATGTTATGCTAATTGGAGACACTGTCGTGTAAGCAGAAACACTATTAAATAATTCTGGAGTTTTAGAGTGGCTTACAAAATGCATATGGACATAGTCAATAGCAAAACTATTCGATGGATATTTAGCACTTTCTAAGTTAGTTAGGTCATCTTCCCCATCTCCATACACAAAACTTTTTGGCCTAGGGATGGTCTGGATTACTGTGGGAGCTAAATGAACCCTGAACCCTTAACAATAATAAATATGGAATGGTGCAGTATTCCCTTGTTTATTTCATGGAAAACAGGGCATGATAGCACTTACAACTTTCTTGCTTTTTTATATGGCTCTGTTCACTCCATGCACCTGGTGCCTTTGATGATTCATTTTAATGTGTTCAACACATGCTCATACACAGACTGAGATCGCGATAGAGAAGCGCTGCAGTCTGAGTATCCAGGGATCTATGCCCAATCAGTTGTTGACAGTGACAGAGTGACAAATGCTGTCAATATTGTAGAATGTGAAAAAAACCTACCGGAAAATTCAGTCCTGGGAAATTCTGAAAAACACAGTTTTTCCAAAGGTTTGGTGATAAAAGCAAAAAGTCCCGCAAGCACATATTTTCCTTGAAGAATGTAGATGGTTTCAGTACTTGAAGTCAAGCACACGCATATGTTCTGTGGTGATCCAAAGCTGTTACCACCGAATGTGTACGGCTTTATCTCCGTTCCCCTTCTACTATGATAATTTATGTCAGATATATGATTACTGTAGATTTATGACATACACCAGACTGTCATTGTTCATAACTAGATAGCTGAAGTAATCTCCAAAATATTTAGCATCATACCTAGAGCATGCATTGATGGTATTCAGAAAGTTTTGCTGAAATTTATGTAATTCCTTATAAGGTTATGCAGCACCTGGTACCAAAGAGGGATCCAGAGACGGAAAATAATATCCCCTATTACTCCAAAGTACTAAAGACTAGCTTTGGAGTGCATTTTCGGTCTTGTTTCTTTACCTTTAGAAGCACAGATTACTTTTATTAGGTAGGCAGACAGACAGACAAACAGATAGATAGTTATGGCTAAAAGTACCACAACAGAAAATCAGTGTTTTTCATTTAAATTGTTTTGCTTTTCAGTCAGCTTGTCTTACTCAAAAGCAACAGAAGACCCTTGACTTCATTTGTATTTCAAAGCACAGTCACTCTTTGACATCTGTTTTGGTGGAAGTTTAAACTACTTTGCTGACTTTGTTACTTTATATAAATGTTTAAAGACAATTCAATAAAGTGCAATTTCTTTGAGACAGGTACTATCATGTCAGTTTGAGGTAATCATGGCCATGCCTGCTTACATGTTTCTAATGCCATTTGATAGGTGTCATTGACTTTTATTAAAATCTTTGAGGCACTTCCTTATAGATTGTGTTTGGAATTACTGTACATATCTCTTTCCTGGCCTCTGGCTGAATCTTACAATGTAAATAGGTTCATATGGCTGGCACAGAGAGGGATAAGGTGTGTATTAGTAGAGCCAGTACTTCAAAGGGGTATGCATGGTTTCAACCAAAATTAAGAACAGGAGAGCCCTGTGTAGACAGTATTTTTCTTTCCTTTTTTTTTTCTTATTTCCCTCTTTAAATGAAGAATGTCTGTGGTGAAGTTTTCCAAAGAATGATTTTAAATAATTTAAATAATATTATATGTTATCCTACTTGGCTTTTTTTTTTCTTTTGAAATTGTTGGTATTGAGACATAACAGCCTAGCGAACACATCAGGGATATTGGAACTCTCTATATATCTATTACTGCATTTTCAGTATGTTGAGCCAAGGAAAAGACAAATGCCGGTATTTGATATTAACAATGACATAAAATGCTTTAAAAATATGATTATGAGGAAAAAAAAGTCAACTATACAAATTCTTTCAGAAACACCGAAAAGCTGTATGTGGTAAAACACCAAACCTGTCATATGTAACTATGCTACCTGAGTAACCTATATTAATTAATTTCTTACTCTCATTTAGAGATAGGAACTGTAACTGAATTCATGCCATGAAAAAGTTCTACACTCCTAATGTCATTAGGAGGTGAAAAGAAGTATTCTGTTATTTCAGTCTGGGAATGAAAATTATGCAACAGCAAATACTTTTTTAAAAAGCTTTCACTGCAGCTAAGGGACACAACTGTTTGAAATTAATTGCACTTGAACTCATTAACAATGAATTTGGTATGTAAGCACTGGTATAATGGATGTGCCTCAAACGCTGTTACAGTTACTTTGTATTGCAAACATAAACAGCATATTTTGCTTGGGCAAGCCAAGAAAACATTATCTCAGTTTAGAGTGGACAGACCTCAAGGCTAGGCTAGAGGAGAGTACCATACTGCCACACAGAAATGATAGGAATTACAAAATGTTTAAAACTTTCTTCTGTAGTTCATACTAAATTATTTGATGCCAGATGTGTATGCATCTGGATTTTGGCCAAAGTTGTCCACTTAATAGCTTTTTCCTTCTCTTTCCTTCCTCCAGTGTGCATTTTGGATACTACTTCTGGGGCTACAGTCACATCAACTTATGTTTTAAAGGAAATAAAGAAGGATTTTAGTTCTAAAGCCCCAGTGGTTACAGAGAAAAAGCCCAGATATAAGCCATTTCAGAGTATCTGTTCAGATGGAGGGCAGCAGCCTTACAACAGCATTTGTTCCAAACACAGACAGGATGTGGGCAACCCCAATCCTCTGCATGAATGCATGCAGCATTTTACAACCAGGTTTTTCTGGGACCACTCAATTTCAGCTACAACACCACAGCAGATGGAGCATACACACTACTGTCCAGACAGTAACACCTCTTGTCTAAAAGCAATTTGTTGGACACAAATATTGCAACACTATTTTTATCTCGCCAATAATATATCCTCTCATACCTAGCACATATAAACAAGAAAAAAAGAGGCACTGAACTGCTTTTCCTTAATAGAATTATGTGTGAGACATAAACCCAAGTGAATAATAATTATGAAGTGACAAGAAAAATAATTATGTTATGCTTATATTTATGGAAGATGAAAATCCTAAAATACCATCTGCAAATTGTGCATCACACAGCATCTGATAGCTTTATTTTTTTTCTCTAAATTTTAAGAAAATATGGTTATACCAGCTGAAAACAAATGCTGCTTTAATCTTCTGTACGCTGTGGAAGAGAAATCATCCTTGTTTGCATCCTGTAGGTATGATCTATAGTCTATTGAAGTCTATAGAAATCATTATACTATTCCAGGGAAAAGTTGGATCAGGCCCAATAGTAGATACTTCAGAAGAGCAGGAAAGATGGGATTTGGTAGGATATTTAAGTCAAAAAGTCACAAGGACCTTACTTACAGCATAGTAAAAAACCAAGTCTTCCTAATGGTAGGAATAAATAATTCAAGGAATGTCTGTCAAGACAAATTGGAAAGATGCTGTTGATGCAAACATAGGACAATATAATACACCTGAAGAAATAGTGTGCGTGACCACTCACACTAAAAGCAGATGCTGAATTTACATCTTCATATCCTTGAATCATTATGAATTCTTTTTTAAAAGAAAGATAAAAATCAGATTATTTGAAAAAGTAAAAGGTATCCACACTTTTTTTCTATGTGAGACATTAAATCTAAAATACAGTAGATCACTGTTTTGCCATCTAAGGAAAAACTGGTCACCTTCACAATTTGCTACTTAAGATTCTGTTCCAGAAAGTTATATGAAAAATTTATTTTGCAATATGGACAACTCTGTGTCATGGTTTGATCATGGGCAGACAATCAAAAAGCACAGCAGATGTATTTTTCTTAACCTTCTCCCCGCTTCTTTTCCCCCCCCCCCCTTTTTTATTATNAGCAGCAGAAGACACAGCAGAAAAAAAGGAAGTCCTTCTGGTCTCCACCTTTTATATCCAGGATGTCATGAATGGGATGGAATACTCCAATTGGTCAATTCGTGGTCACCTGACTCAGACCACTTCCTCTCGTTGCTCCCCCCAGTGACCCAGGACACTCTGAAAGGAAGAAGGCCCAGAATAATTAACATTATTCTGTTTTCTATCTCTTAGAGTTGTAATTATGCCATGGATTTGTTTAATTAAATTTTGACTTTTTAACTGTGTGCATCAGTGTTCCCATTAGCTCTCAACACTCTTGACTCTGTTCCTTCGTTAGTAAGTAGCAAAGCAGTTTACTGCTATTTTGAGTTAAACTTTGACCTATATTTTTTGTTCCCTGAGCTGACTTTTGTTCTGGACAATGCTGTGTATTTTTCTCCTCCACCATAAGTCCCATTTTTTCCTCATATTGTGCTGGGAAACTAGTGACTTTCCTCCTTCCAACAGCCTAATTTGTGTCCAGCTACCTGCACAGATACAGGATTGCATCCTGAGTGGCTTAAATCTGAAGATTCTGAACAGCTAGAGTAGCTTCTTGGTGAGCTAGGAGTGCGAGACTTTGCACTTTCATAGTCCAGAAATGAACTTTTGGTGAGCCATTGCCTGCCCCTTGAAGAGGTCTCTTCCCAAATGAGTATGCATCCTGTTCAATTGAATGCATCAATACAAGATCAGTAGGACTTGTCTGGTGTTTAATAGTTTCTACTACTCAATTTAGTTCCTTTACTTTAGTCTTAATTAAGAACATCACTAACCACTTGCACTCGAACCACTACAAAACCTTGACATGAATGAACTGGCCTCATCCAAATCCAGCTTCTTCTTCTGGGCAGCCAGGAGTGAGCTGGAAACGGACCAGCCCCTGTCATCCTCCCTGTGCCTCGCTGATGCCAGTCACTGCCCTCTGCTCTGTGGTTCTGCGAAGCTGTCCCAGCTGCAGGTCAATTTTCGTCATTTTTCTGTAGCCTGTGGACTTCCCCCTATTTCCACAAGCACTGCACCCCCTCCCCCGCCACACACCTTGCTGAAGTCCCCAGTCAGTTGCATGCAATTCCTCTGATCTCAAAGTGAATGCCCTAAGTTAAAAGACAAATCCTATCAGGAGTCACCTTGGAGGGATTATTCAATGTTTGTCATCCTTACTCTTACAAGAGCACTGGACCGTTTTAGCCAGACAGAATGAATATGTAGAGAGAGATGCTTCACAAATGTTTTAATTGAAAATAACAACTTAGGAGTGGAAAAGACTCAATATTAGAGCTGAGAGAAGATTCTCAGCTTGTTCAGTATGCTTGAATATAACAAACAGAGCAAGCAAACATATAATCCAATAGACAGATATTCAACATTCACTTCTGGTTCTTGGCTCTCAGGGACATGTAGCTGATTTTTCTGTCACATATTTTTGTTTTCGACCACATAGCATCTGTCGTGGTTTATCCCGAGCTAGCAATACAGCCATGATAGCTGCTCACTCACCCCCTCCCCCATCCCCCCAATAGGGGAGAGAATCAAAAGAGAAGGGAGAAACTTGGATTGAGATAAACACAGTTTAATAAAATAACAAAATACTAAAACACTACTAGTAAATATATATATATAAAAAATAGAAATGAAAGATACTCAAGGCAATTCCTCATGAAACTCTGTCCACATTAAGCAGCCAGTCCCAGGAGGCCACTCCCCGGTCCCGAAAGGAAGGAAAAAGGAAAGAGGCAGAAAGGCTCACAGACCTCTGCAAAACAGTAAAAGGCCGAACTAAACGTCCTGAACCAAAACTCCCCCGGCTNGCTGCTTCACACCTGTGGGCAGAGCACTCAGAATGTCCTTGGCTCTCAGACCAGAGCAATTGGAAACATTAACTCTGTGCTGGGGTGTTGTCTCTTGTTCTCAAACTAAGCCCAAATAATGACTGTGCTAGCTATGAAAAAGAAAGGTTTCTAACTGCATGAAGAAAATTAACTCATTTTAAGTCAAACCAGCCCAGCATCCAAGAAAAATTACCTGTTAAGTGACCGTGTAGCTAAAATACTCATTTTCACATTCATTAATTAACATGATAGTGCAGTCCTTTGGCCAGTTCTCTTTATAAGATTTCTACAAATGTGCAGCACAATATTATATTAGACCAAATTAGCTTCTTTTCTCCTCATACTTGAAGAAGTGCGTAACAAGAACTATATATAGGAATACTTTACTCTATGTAGCTAGCTAAAAGTAGCAGAATTCCCACCCTAGTCAGAGCAAGCCAATAATTGCAGCATTAGCTTTGGCACAGTAAAGAAGACATGTAAGAGTTTTTTCTAAAAAATCACTCTTTGACAAGCATTTCTCATGTTAACTTTAAGAGTTGTTTCTATCATGCTTCTGCATAATAGGTAAAATGTCTGTGTACTTTGTTCCTAGACCCAGACCTTTTAACCTTTGCATTCAGGAATGCAGAGATTTTACTTGTATTTCAAGTGGCGGAGTATCCTATGTCACAGTACAGAGGTGGAGGTTGACATGTATTTCAAATCATTGCCCATAGGGTATTGTTGATGTCATGAGCAAAAGGCAGCTGCTTTGCACTCTTTTACTGAAACTGGTCTTAGTAGATTGGTCCAATTGCAAATGTTCTTCAAAGTCTGTTTTGTTAATACTGAGGATTCAGTACTGAGCATAATTTGAGGTTTGTGTTGTCTGCACGCATGAGAGAAATCCCAGGCAACATACTTTGGTCTTCAAGTTTTCTCTGATAAGTTTCTTGGGTTATACTTCTTTACAAAAAAAAAATAAACAAACATCAGTTTGCCCTCCAGTCCTCCCTAGGTCTCTGTTTTGCACACATGTTCATCTCTCTAATTGCCACTTCAGGGTGCAACCTGTATTCTTATTGTGGTGGCCAGAAAAGTATGTGTACGTAATAATTCCCACACCCAGCCTCTGTGAACTGCAATGAAATAAAAGAAGTCTATATCATGCAGATCTGTTCATCTTTGATTTGAGAAGCTATGTCAGTGATTCAGTGCTGAACTGATGTCTTATGGCACTTATACAAGTGCATGCTGGAGGCACCATATCTCTGAACAAGATGCAACACAGAGGTCTGATCTACTTTGAAGTCATTAAAGATCAGTCTTTGAAAGAGAATCAAATGTTGGGTATTAAGCCTAATGTCTCGGTTAAATTGTAACTCTGGTACTTCGAGAGGCACACACACACATATAGACATACACGCTTTTAGAGTTCATATTTCAATGCTTCTTTTAAAACACACAGAACACCTTAAGTGCTAAATATGATGGTTACTATGAATAATAAAAAAGTCTGATATTCTTTCGGATAAAAAGTTTATACAGAAATGTAAAATTTTCCACTTTTTTCTTTCATAGTGCTTGGGGGCCAAAGGAGACCGTTAGATCATCTAGATTCATCTCCTGTATGTCACAGGCCACTAAGTTTCCCTCAGTTACCCTTCTATTAAGCCAAATAACTTGTGTTTAAGCAAATCACAACTTGCATGTGACTCCAACCAGGCATTTCAATCTGGCTGGCATGACAAGTCCCTTCTTCAGTCCCCTGTGACCCTGTTTCCTACAGACGTCTTCTTGATGCCTGTTTCTCTCAAGAGTTATTACTCTGTAGAAGAGAAACATTGGCACTTAGACCAAACCCAGGTCTTGTACTAGTTACCCACACCACTGTTTTTATTTGTCTCTTTTACATATTCTCGTCCTAGAGGTCTTTGACCTCTACTCATGACAAACATAGGCGTTTGCCATAATCTTTGGAAAACAGTGTACTTCAAGGTAATTTTACAGTGACCTCCTTTTCTCTGACCTCTTTTCTGTCCTATTCATTGAATATTTGTCTTTGTGGCTTTGAGATATGTAGGGCAGCGTGGGCAGTAGACACCCATGTGCTTCATGTCTGTGAAAACAAACTCTTGGTAATTAGTGGTTTGGTATTGAGCTGGTAATCCAGTGAAATCCATATTGCAGCATTTGTTAGGACTCTGCCGACAGTGTTTGGGTTACTGAACTAATGGACTTGCTGCTCACTGCAAGACATGGAGAGAGGATGGGTGACCCCTGTGTTCCATCGTGCTCACTTCTGCTTTCTATTCCCTGTTGCATGAGTTCCCCTTTGCAAGGTATGCCCACTACTTTATTATCTTAGAAGGGCAAGCATAATTGAAAGCTTCTTCTCCTGGACTCCTTCAAAGATATCCCCCATAGACAAGTCAAAGACTGATGACCCGACTGGATCTGCTGTCCTTGTTGGTGGTTGCAGCAGCTTGTATACACATATGTCAAAGAGCCACCACAAAAACAGCGTTTCCCTCTCTTTCCATATCGGTCGACTAGTTAATGAGATCTACATGTGTAAAGAACCCTGAAGCCACACTGCAAAATCAATATAAAACAAACACAATTTAGAAAGCTAAACGAAATACTCGGGGTCTGATTTTAGCATTTAAGGCAATGATAGGGCAAATTCAATTATCTGCTTTCCAGATTATAATTTCCATTTTACTAAATATGTCTCTGTCAAGGCTGGCAAAAGATCCTCTGTTAGTGGGGAAGGAAAAGAAGAGAGGAAATCAAGAGTACCAGGGAAGTATGACCTTATTTTACCTTTTTTAACAAAAGCAGATAACATTGCTGGATTGAAGAGAGGGTCCCACAGGCCACCGAAGGCTCTTTCCTAACATGAGATGCAGGTTTTCTCTTTCTGAACGACTCTCACTTCTAATTTTATTATCTTGACAAAGCTCTCAGAGCTCACAGTTACTTCAGAGATGGAGGAACTTAACATTAATTGTGGCACAAATAGTTATGAGGTCACCTGCTGCTTCTAAATAAGAAGTTATGCTGAAGAGCAGCTGTAAGAGTGACTGTGAAGAAGTGCTCCATATCAGTGGTGCTGTGTTTGTGTGTAAGGAAGGGGGGCAACCACACCAGCACAGCTTAGCCTAGCAAAGTCATATTTTTGCCTGCATGAAGTGGTAGACCGTGCTAAAACCATGTAGGATCACTCTGAAGTCTTGGTCCTAGCTCAGGTTAAATTGCTGTCCCTCGCTTTTGTGCACTTTATTAGCACATCACCAGCTAATGTATTGCTCACCAAAATAACTGCATCAGATGTAGGTTTTAAGTAATTAATATGTAGATGCTGCTTGTGGAAAGACAAAAGCTCTGTGAAAAGATGGGGATGCTATATTGTATTTGGTATCTACACAGTAGCTGCCAGTGATGCCTCATCTCCTTTTCTTCTTCTTCTTTTGAAGACAAAGGGGTGATTTCGAGTTGTCACCACTCATCAACTTTTCATGGCAATGAGAAGAAAATAGGATCCAATGTGAGGTGCAAAACGTCAAAACATTAGTTTGCTATGTATGCCAAAATGGTCACCTATGACATCACAACCCTCCAATCTCTTAATTTGCTGCAGACTCCACCAGACATGTGCTTGATGGCTATTTCAGAAGATTTTGCCCTTACTAGAGGGAGGCAATTGTTTTAAATTAATCCACAGATGATAGTTCATGGAGCTGTGACAACTTAAAGAAGTCTATAATTACATTACAATTTATGCAGCCATGGAATTACTGGAAACACATTTATACCACCTGTTTCACAGCAGACAGCTACCACTTTTTATTCTCAACAGCACTATTAGTTTTTCTCATCATATTACCTGGTCAGGATACTCAGGGTATCATTGCTGAACAAAGGAATAGATGGCATCGGTCAAACAAATTTAGAAGTTTTAAAAGGCAATTTATTGTGTTGTCTTTCTCCAATTACTGCCAAGATTCCTTCAAATTTAAAAACAAACAAACAAACAAACAAAAAATGAAAAAAAAAGAAAACAACACAAAAAAACCCCAAAACAACAAAAAAACTTGCTCCATTCATTTTGGCAGTTCTACCACTGAGTGCCAGCCAACATCAGTATCTGGCAGGGGTGCTCTTGAACCACTCTCCAAAAGAAATACAGCAGATGTCAGTCAGGTGTTTTTCTACCCATGTCCAACCACTTGACAAGGAATAAGGTTTTATTTTATGCCCACATCCTAATAATCTAATGAATTTTTTTCAAAAAAATTAGATGTCCTACCTCAATAGACGGAATCATGAAATAGTTGCCTTCAACATCTGATTTGGTAAATCTCACTCTGTATCTGAGCTCCGTGTATTCTAGCCAAGCCTAACCGGTCCTTACCTTCTCCTGTTGAAGCACTGAGCATTCTAAACCTCGTTTAAGTGATTAAGTCCCAGCATTTGCCATATCAGACCCATTATTCCCCAAAAGCACTTGTAGACTCCACCTTGCATAGCAGCACTGGCCTTAACCTTGTAGAACTCAGTAGGGTCTGACAGTGTCAGCCCATGGGGTTACCCCATCCACCACCCTAGGCACCTGCAGCAGAGCACCTCATCCCCAGTGGTGACAGTGAGCAGCCTCCAGTGAAGGTGAGCAGAGTGGTCTCTCACGAAGGTCTCTTTGACTGCTATTCAAAACAATGTGTTAATCTCCTCATCTTGCTGATTGCTTACAGTGATCAAAAACTTAAGTCATACACACAAAGGCAGCAGAGACGAAAACAATATATCCCAATAAATTATACTTATGGGTTGCCCTATGTGGTTCAAACATACACCAAATGGAGTTTTTGCCTGCTACGGCGGAGCTATTGCTGCTTGTTTTTCAACAAGTAGGCTTGATCACTTCAAGTTCAATTTGCTGCTATCACAAGTTTCTCACTGTGCAAATGTAGCTGATTCAGCACTACATAGCCATACCTCCCCCAGTTTTTAACAGATGTTTGATGATCAGCTTTTCCCAGTCACTACATACTTTGCATACTTTCTTATCTTTACATTATGCATTGTGTACCAACAATTATATGCTAATTTTCCACATCCTTCATATGAAGATATACAACAGTCCTTGATGTTCAAGTAAGTCATGCAACCTTTCAATGCTATGTTCTTCAATTTCTTAATGTACTTTTTCACTGCAACTTTTACACTGAGGGGAATATTATTTCCATGGCAAGTTCTACTCTATTTATTAGCCAGGACTGCAAAGACACACAGTCCTCAGAGGCATTTGAGTCAGGGGCATCTTATTGTACCCTCTGCGAGAGTCACGATTTGACCCACAGCAGCTCCGTCTACACTTGTCTCTGGGAGTTTTCCAGGCGCTAAAGCCAACTGGCACCAAGTGGCTCAAGACTGTGCCTTTGCCTCCAAAACAGGATGGCTACATGAAAACTGCCTATTGGAAACCATCCCTGGATCACTGAACTCCCAAACTGTGCCTAGGAATTGCTTAGGACAGCGCAACGTGGATAAGCCAGGTTCATATCCAAGACTGTTGTGTCCACGTCTTGGTGTCCGGGAATGTTTTGAAGCTTGCACAGATTTACCAGCTTAGACACAGCTGCTGACTCTGGCTTCAACACTGCTCCTGAAATGACTTGCTCTTGCCATTTAGGTCACCTGTAGTTAGGTCATGCCTGTAAAAGTCAATGGTTAAATGCTCATTGACTCCAATGGACTTTTGCCCAAACACATTGTTCACTGGGATTTCTGATGTCTCTGGTTTGCAGGTGCATATTGGCTGACAAATGTCAAAAAGTGACATTGCTCCTGACAGAAATCACTACAAGAGAAAGCCACTGCAATGTACGCTGTTTACTCATCTACTTATTTGATATGCCAGCTCAATGTAGTAGTTAAACATTCAAAGGAAAAATGTTTGTGACATAACTTATTTTAGCACAATTTTGCTTTTACTACAGTGACTTGGTTCTGCAATTCAGAGGTACAAGTCAAAAGAATGAGTTTTCAAAATGTAGCCCCAGAGTTTTATATTTTATTTTTACTATATTTTAAATGCCAAATCAAAATTATCATGTTTAATTTACTTTATTCTCAGTGGTTTTCCTTAGATTTATGAATTACCTTGGATTAATTGCTATACAGCATTCTGGTTTTATAGTGTAATTGGGTGTGTCTAAGTGCATTCCATTTTATGACTTGCTTTAGGGTATATTTTGGATGAACTGCATAATATAAAATACATTTGGTGTTATGTTTTATATAATGGCAGGGAAAGCACAAAAAGTGCATTTAAGTTTCTAGGTTTATGGATTCCATGTCTGGAAAACTTTGGAGGACAAATCTGCTTATTTTCAGTTTTTCTTAAATTGTTCTGAGTCTTTTCCATTTCAATTTTTCACAATAACCTTTGAATTATTGACCCATTTTGTCAATAATTATTTTCAGTCAGAACAAACTAAACAGTCCAGCCTGAATGACAGTATAAATACTGGTATCATAGTTTCTAATTCTCCCATTGAAAAAGTCAAATCGGGGCAAGATCTAAACAAATCAAAATAAATGTCCTCCACTCTTTCGAACAATTCGCAGGTGAATGACACCCTGTGTTAGACCTTTCTCCTTTCTCATCTTTGGAGGGATCAGAGTGAAGTGCACTAGCTGGCACACTGCACTTCTCAACACCTGGAACCTGTGACTAGTAAAGTCCAATTTATAAAGCAGAGGTTTCTGTATGGATTGTCATGAGCTGCTGTAGACTGTGTTTAGTACTTTTTATATGCTTATCCCACAACTACACATCCTCGTCAACCTTACAGCATGTTCCCTGTCTCCTTTTGAGCACTTTAAGCCCACGAGGTACTTCCCTTCCTTCACTGCATTTGTGTTGATGTGCCATCACCTACTCTGCACAGACAAAAAGAGAAGCAACTCCATGAGGAAGACTGAACCAAAAAAACTTTTGAAGGTTAGAACCTTGCATCTACTTTTTATCATCTTTGTGACCCCCTGGCGTGCTTTTGTTGCCCTTACAGGTTCTGTGCTTTGATAAAATTGTGGACCTGCAGTCTATATCCTGCTCCAAGGAAAGCCATTTGCAGGCATCTAAATAAAAAACTACTTCCTTATAGCTCCTGAGCCCGCTCATCTGCCCCGATTTCAAGCAGACTCATAAACACTGGGTTTCCTTCCAACATAATGTTGGACATTCATATTGGAATATTACAACCACTGTCTGGGAAGACAGAAAGCAATTTAGAGGAACCAAATTACTAGGTAAGAAGAATACCATTCATGAATCCCTGACAAAAACAGACTTAAAACTGAAAAGACAAATGAGTCACTAATGTTATGTTGAATGAAACCTGGAGTGTACTGAACTGTTTGAGCTACTGTACCAACAAAGAACAGAAGTTTTCCACACAAATGTCACAAGATTGGCTTCAGCACCAGAAGTCTGACTAATGAATCACTAATGTGACCTAACAGTGGTTGATACCTTGTCTCATAACAAAGTACTAGAAAAGTATTCATTTCTCAGAATTGATTCAAAGTATTAAGTATGAATCACTTTAACAAAGAGATAAGATCCAAAATTTTATTAATTAAAGAACATGTGAAACAACTCAAGGTATATTTTATAGGCCAAAGGTGAAGCTAGATAATGAGTTTCCTCGTTTATTTTGGAAACTGGAATAATGATAATGTCATTCTACATTTTGATATCGATCCTATAGTCTCTTAATAATGCACTTTAAAATTAACAGCAGTCTAGTCTATGCTTCATGTTAAGTAAATACAATAATTACACATTGTATTTTCTTTGCTACTCTCTCCTTGTTCCCTTAGGGCACCTAAAAAGTTTCAGGGGTTATAATGAACTGAATCTCTCGATGTATGGAAGTGCACGATGAAGCTGGTGGCCAGGGCGGATAACTGAACCGAGCATTTATGTGACTTCCAGCCCTTGCACTGGTAATGTCTTCACAAGCTGGCTAATCCTGGTGTCCCCATAAGAATAGGCAGGCTGAGTCAGATAGTCAAGGGAATGGCAAATACCTAAAAATGCATGTTCAGCCTAATAGGGCTCAGCATCTAATAGGAGTTAGACCCTAAAGTGGCTTGGGAGCTTTTGAAAATCTAATTAGATGCTGCTTTGCATTGTAAGTGTCTAAAAGCCTTTGAAAATTCTGTTTTAAGCAATTTGTCTCTGAGAGTCCAGGATACTGGAATGTAAAAAATGAAAGCATTTGCCTGCTATTGACTTTGCACTCCCAGTGATTTTTGCAAGTCTATGACATTTCCCTTTAACATTTGTAAGGTGTCAGCTGTTTTCAAAACATAATCTTAATTACCCAGTCTTTACGTAGACATTTGGTCTTAAATGCTGCATGTACATTGGTCATATATCTGTGCAATATGTAAGAATGAGCATCTGTATGAAGGCTGTGAGGCAATGGATGCTAACTTTATCTGTGAGCTTTTCGTAACTCCTACCAAATCAGCTGCCCACAAACCACAGGAGTTCACCACATAAGCAGATAGAAATGTTGTTTGGGAAAGACAGGATGATGATTTCCAGTTCATAAGATATTTATCCCAAGACACATTCAGTCATCTGTTGCACATTTAAATGTCTGCTTTTAGCCACTTGCTGGAGCAATATTGAATCAAAAGAGCATCTCTTTCTAATAACAGTTTCATTCCACACTGGCTTACAAGCAGTCACTGCGTAATCTAAAGCAGTAGAAACAAAGCGTGAGTTCAGGAAGCCCAAGCCACAAGGAAGGAGATTCTGCACCAAAGATGCAGCTACCCGGTGGTGATTAATGGAGTTGTGGAGACCAAATCCTGCAGAAGGAAAGCAAAATAAAAGGCAAAGTAAGGTACTCCTCTTTGCAAGGAACGTATGTCTGCAAACCTGCCTGGTGGCTGTTGAGGGCTGAGGTTCATGTGTTTCCTTAGCACGTCACCAGCCAGCCTTCATTCAAGGCTTGGGGTGTCAGACTGGACTTGTCCAGTGATAAGTGAGTTTTGGTTGTTTTTAAGAAGAAAATTAGTGAGAAGAACATGAAACATATTTGGAAAGTTTGTGGACTGATTCAGCTAATGCAGAATAAGAAATCTTTAATGATAACAATTACAAAATTAGTTAAAATAAAAAACATTTTTATGTGGGCATTTAAATAAAATATTTGCAAATAATTTATCTCAGTTTCAAAGTTTTCAAACTGCTTTCAGGCATTTATTAGCTACCAACAGCCTTTGTTTTTAAGCAATACGTACAGTCATGCATGAACAATTACATCCTACAGTCTTTAATTTGATGGAATTTATTCACAGACATCCTTCCTAGGATGGAACGTATTCCTGGAACAGGTCACAGTTTGATCTAAAAACTGTCAGTTTGGGTTCATATTGATCACTTCCAGTCAGGAGTTTTGTTACAAGTTCCTGAAACAAGAATGCTTCACCATCAGAGACTACTGTTCCACATTGGTACTTCATGCTGCAGCCTCTGTGAAGGGTGTAACTTTAATTGGATTGTGATGCATTCTGAAGGTTCTATGACAGCAAGACTGATATATTAGGAGCTTTGCAGACTAGTTCATGGCTATGTGTTTCATTTTGACCTGAACATTCATATGTTTCTTAAACAATTTTTGTGTTGACCATAGCATTTACTCCTGAGTGATGCTCTTGATGTCAGTATTTCTGCTCAGCAGTCTCATTAAACCCTGAATTGGACCATAGATTACTTTTAGTTGAGATGCAAAAAAGAAAAAGAGATCCTTTAGCTAGTAATAACAGGTCAATAAAGCATTAATGTTTTACTTACCCCTGAGAAGTTTATTTTGTGAATTTCTTACTCAGTGAGTTTCCTATCTGTTGGTTGTTGGTTTGTTGGATTTTTTTAGCTGCAACTTGTCTCAGCATATAAAACTAAAGCAGTATTGTAATATAAAAATTACTCTGATTATGTTATCTAGTGATCTGTGACACTGAGTTTTAAATTAAATATATTTTGCAGTATTTTAAGGGCATTTCCTGTATTTCTCTGCTAATGCCTTTATATGAGTTTTGCTAACATGTGATGCTAAACGATAAGCTAAACTGGCAAGGACCTTTGGGGAAAATATTACATTCCCCAGGAAAAAAGAAATGAGTCCCAAATGATTGTCACAATCCCATATGATTTTCTTATGCAAAATCATATGCAACATGTATACTTGTCTTGGCTGCCAAAATCATTGTCATATGTACCACTTCGGTCGTCTGGAATAAGCATGAACTGCAGCTAGGCACATTGCTAATTCCCCCCTGTAAAATCAATATAAGGACTTTGCCAAGACATAGTATCCCCCAAAGTTGCCTTTAAAATATTTTCACCATTACCAGGAAGTTCTGATTGCCTCATTAGAATTTTCTGGCCACCAGAACAACATTTTGTCAAGCGCCTCTATACCTCCCTGTCATGTGTGTAGCTAGGTTGGTATGTTGTCTACCGTTACATCACAACCTACACACTGTTGGTGCAGCGCCCCTGAGCAATGGAAACAGATTGCTCTAATCCTTTTCTGTGGTGAGACTCCTGCCATCTTTGATTTTTGTATGTCATTTTTAATTGCTTTAGAAAAGTGGCTAGAGCTCCCATCCGTGAACATGGCCCATTAGGTTAGGCAGTGCTTGAAATCTAATCTTCTGTCTCCCTTCTCAAGGCCTGAAATTTGGTATTTTTTTCTTTTTTTCTGTAGTCTGGGCTTCCTTCCTTCACCTGGCATGTGTACTGAGATATTCCACTTGCCAGACATTTCTCATACACATAGCTAAATCCACTAGTCTTTCAAGAATTTACAGTGAAATATAGATGTCTGCATGAGGAAGTTTGGCTGTAAGTCTTTAAAGCATGTCATGTCAGTTTTCATATTTTCTACCAGCTCGTTCTGGAAAGAAAAGTCTTAATTCTGCAAATAAGTTGTTTTCAGAGTCAGAAATACGGATTTCACTTATCATTCTTTAAGTTATTGTAATTAAGAAGTCAGTTAAAACACATCACAAAAACCTTCCCACGTAAGCCTTGAAAGACCTCTTCTTTTTCGATTGAAAGGATCTATTTTTCTTTCTGATGGTTAAAAAAAAAAATCCACAGAACTTTTTTTTTAGGGCCTTTTGCTTGCCTGCTATCTCACAGCAATATTTTTTGCTTTTAAAGAACCTGGCTAAAATAATGTCATCTTTATTGCCAGAGGATTTCTGATTATGTCTCCCAGAATCTTGATCAGACCTATGTTGATTAAACTAGCTGGGGCCAAAGCTGCAAAGAAGCAATGTGTTAAATGATTCTCAATGAAAATTTATCATCCAATGCTAACTCTATTCCTCCACGAGTCTGTATTATGTTTGGCAAAGAAACTGTAATGAAGATCAAAATGATAAATACAGAAGATGATTAAGAATTTCTTAGGTTTTGAAAGAAACAGAACTAGGCTCAGCATCTTGGGAAGCACAAATTGGTTCTTGGGAATAACTGTAGGTTATACACTAGATATCTTTCTTAATAGCCTAGAGTGATTCCATCTCCAGGCAGACCTCCAGGAACAGATATGCCACAAAAGGTTAGGAACCCTTTTGCCTTCAAAGCATGCATTGGTACTGTTCTCATGTCTACTTTCTTCCAAATAAAGGTTAAAACTCATCCCACAATCAGTTCTCACTGCCAAGACACTTTCAACATAGTGGACTCAAAAGCTGCATGATGTACAATGTTGGAAATCCATGTTTACCTTCATTAAGTGTCCCCCCAGGAGCGCATTGGCAGCAAGGCAACAGAAATATGTCTTTCCTCTCTCTTTCCAAGTTTTTTCGTTTTTCATATCTAAGGCCCAATCTGTTTTCATTGTGAAGTTAGTCACATAGACTTTGATGTAGATTATTTTTGAAAAGTTCATAAACTGCCAAAATAGAAACAGCTTACCTTCTTTCTTGGAAAGAAAGAAGAAACTGAGGCATCACTCCTGTGTACCAGGGTAAGCTATTTTAAGTAAGGGAGAAAACAAGGGTGTTAACCTGCAAAGCTACCACCTTCCCTGTCTTTCTGATCCTTTCCTGAAACCCGTGTGTCCCTCTCTTCTGATAAGAGATTATCAGTAAATACTGACAGGTTCAAGAAGCTGCCCTCTGCCCTTCCCTTAATGACGCTTAATTTTCTCTTCTTTGTCTCCTCATGTTGTCTTGATTAGGAGTGCCTTGGGGCCAGGTTTGTGTGTGCTTATATGTTTAGAAAGGCCCAAGTACACACCAAGCACTGCCAGAATCCAACTGTTATAGTAATTTTTTTTTTGTTTGTGATCAGCTTTGTAGGCTGCGAGTGATCAGGTCATTCTGCATTTGGGTGAAAGTTCAGGGGGGAACAGGCTGGGAAACTGCAGGTGGTCCCTCATCCTGACATTCTCCTCAGAGTCTGAGCCTTCAACCTAGCATTTGTGGGACCAGAATGGCTCTGCTTTGACTGCAGACTACTTGTGATATGTAGAAAACTTCTACTCCAAGACAAACTAGAGTTTGTGGATTATCAAAAAAATGTCATATTTCACCTTGAAATTATGCATTTTACCCAGTTTTGCAGAACTGTTTTGAGCATTGTTGCTGGTATTTTCATCAGTTTAGCTATGGATCTTCATTTGGGTGCTTCAGGAAAGTCTAGGAGCAGATGTCCTGACAGCTGAATACTTCCAGACTTTTTGCTTGGATATGCATTATTTTATTTAATTTGGTGTATTTATTGAGTACTGTATTGCTGCTGTACTCCTGAATAATTACTGCCTTCTAGTCAAAATACAGATGCATGAATGGCCTTGTAAGCAATTTGGAAAGGGATGGATTGGGGAGCTGAAATTATATTTA
This sequence comes from Pampusana beccarii, assembly GCA_013399365.1. NCBI lineage: Eukaryota > Metazoa > Chordata > Aves > Columbiformes > Columbidae > Pampusana > Pampusana beccarii. Next base: position 151,601 of record VWYH01003425.1, read on the forward strand.
CAGTCTTAGGATATGTATCCTCTGCCTAAGGCTTGATCTTGCCTCAATTAAAGTAACATATGCCAGGGATTATAGCACTCAGTTGCCTTCAGTCCCAGGTGACTGTGGATTCAGCAGGCAGAAAGGGTCCTTCTCATCTGAAGATCTTATGAAGGCCATGACCAAATTCCTGCCCAGCAGTCACAAAAACATATAACATGTAAACAACTGTTAAAGCTTTATGATATACATTGTGTTAAGAATAAACGTGTGCTGTTAGATTGCAAGAATAAGAAGCATCCAGTCATGCAAGGGCTCCTCTCAGATGCAGGTCTTTATCTCCTATGCTTGGTCCACTTTCCTCAGAGGTACAAAGAAATCTCCAAAGGGGTGCAGGAGCAGAGCATACCAGCCTGGAGAACAGGGACAAAGGAATGACGAGGGATGCACAGGCTTCCCTACCAGTCTAGGAAACCTCTAGCTTCAGTTAAGTACTGCTTATCCAAGCGTCTCCCTTCTTCAGAAGCTGTGTTCAGTACGGACTGCGCTTTATGTGGACACACACCTCATATTTCGTATTGACCTCATTCTGATTTATTTTCCCATTCTTATGCATTTAAGCTGCTGTTTTGAAAACTTAGCATTTGTTTAGGAACATTCGCTGGGAACAACTAATCGAAATACAGCAAGTTTTCACTTTTCTAAAAAATAAAGCTATATAAATGTCCTGGACCATATTAGAGTTTCTCTTAACTTTTTACTAGCACTAGTACTAGTGTAACTACTGAGTAGATGCAGCAACCTGCATCAATTCTGCATTTATCATTATTCCCTGTTAAAGAAGCAAATGTTTAACTACATATAGTTGTGTGCTCGTCGCTGCTTTACAAAAGGAAGGACACAGGAATTTTTCAAGTGTCAGGGTCCATTTTAAGGGGAAAAAAAGCCAGCTCTTAGTAATAGCCTTGGCCTTGAAAAGCACGATTGTTATGTATCTGCAGAGCAGCAGGAAAAGAAACAAAAGCACACAACATGCGATGAAGATTATCTATAATGAAATATTTTAAACTGCATTGTGCTCTGTGTGCTGCTCAAGGAAAAAAGCTCTTGGTGCCTGAACGAAGCCAGACCCGTACTGTGCAATGAAGGTGCACGGTGGCTGACTGCATTGGCAGCCAGCCAGCTTGCCGTGGAGCACCAGCCTGCACCGAACTGCAAACAGCACTTAGCCCAGCTTTTCTTCCAGCTGGTAAGTCTGCAAAGCTCAGAGGTTTCTCACTGGTTCAGTTTCACATCAGACAAATCCAGCAGGTTTTGGCTGACGTGACTTTGTGCAAACACAAAAAACCAAAATGAAACTCGGGAGACTAGAAAGAAAATGTTTATGTCAAGCCCCAGCAAATCAAAACATGGCAATCTTCAACAACTGTCTCTCTGAAAGCATTGCTGAGAACACAACATCAGTGAAAAACATGATAAGTCTTTTACAACCTATTAATATATGTATGATTCACAGTGGCCTTGTAGATGTGTACAGTAGCCAAATTCCCTGCAGAACAGTAATGTGTTGGCTATTATATTTCTGGATTATATCTTTTCACCCAGCAAAAGAACAAAACCATTTTTTTTGCAAGGAGGGCAATTTCCACCAATAGCAAGCAGAAGAGAAAGCACTCACCATGACCTACATTTCTGTGAGCCCTTGCATCTATTTTTTTCTTTTTTTAGTACTCCACACAGTTTAGTTTAGTGAAACCAACTTTTCAGGAAATATCATGTTTTCTGTATCCAAGCACAGAGAGTGTTGTGAAATGCCATGTTTACCATGTTCAAGTGTACTGGGACTGTCCAGGCTTCAGCAAATATACATTGTGGTTAAAAACAAGAAAGTTGATGTAGGCAGAAAAACAACTTGTGAAAGTGTAAGAAAGAAAGAGGCTGGAGCAGAGAGGACATGACAAGCAAAACTGAAACGCATTGTGTGTCTGCAGTTCCCAAACCTTCCAAACTAACCCTGTATTGCTGTGTTCAATAACTTTTTATATTTTAACACTGCACTCTTTTCTAGTTTGCAATGTTGAAGAAGAAAAGGCAGAAGAAAAAAGATGCATACATGCAAGTTTTGAGAAACTTGCATCAGGCTTCCGTGAGTGTATTTCACATAACATGCTGCAGCCCTTAATTCTCAGTTGACCATACACTTTCACCATGGTCCTGGGCTCAGTTAAAGTTGCTTTAACTTTATACCTTGCATGAAACAGCTGAGAAGAGAGAAGCAGCAGTAATAATAAGTCCAAGACACTTCTGTCCTCCCAAGGTGTCTGGGACTGTTGGGGCAGGTTTACTATGCAGTGTTACTTTGGGCCTCTCTGGGCACTGCTGTTTTCCAACCAGCTTTTTATGTTAGCTGTGGATCACTGGGGTGCAGTGTTCCCCAGCCGTAACCTGTCGTGCCCTGGCTAGCTAACAGACAGACTGTGTGTTACTTGAAGCAATAGCAGTGAAATCATTGCATCATTAACATCAGGATGTGCTACCCACTCAAGTAAGCACAGAAGGTCCCAGACAGATTTGCACAGCCTAAACGAAAACCTGTGTCAGCACATCTTCATGGCTTACCAGATTAATTTAGGTTTGGTTCCATATGTATGTTTACAGCCTCCACATCCTGACTGCAATACAGACCTACCCGTAAGTCATAAAAGATTGATTTTGTCTGCTTGCCATCTCACATAACCGAGGAGGACCTTGTAATATCTCTAATCTAACCGGTCTATCTAATCTAAACAAGTTTTTCCCCATCCACCTCAAACAATCATTAATAATGTAACATGTATGTGAAGGGGAAACATACCATGATAATTAAGATTTAGCTCAATGTTTATGTTTTTTAATATTCAGAGTAGAGATACAAGAAATCTTCCACTTGTGCTTTGAAATGGCCTCCGAAAATTTTATATCAGACATATCATAGCTCATTCTTGATCTTGCAGCTGCTCAAATTGACAACATGGATCTACCTTTGTTCATCTGTGTTCAGGTCTTTATAACCATCCTATACTACAGAATCACAGAATGATTTTGGTTGGAAGACACCTTCAAGGTCATCAGGTCCAACCATTACCTAACTCTGGTACTAAACTATGTCCCTAAGAGCCTCATCTGTATGTTTTTTAAACGCCTCTAGGGATGGTGACTCCACCACTTCCACGGGCAGCCTGTTTCAGCGCTTGACAACACTTTCTGGGAAGATATTTTTCCTAATATTCAATCTGAACCTCCCCTGGCACAACTTGAGGTAATTTCTTCTGATCCTATCACTTGCTACTTGGGAGAAGAGACCAACACCCTCCATGCTACAACCTCCTTTCAGGTAGTTGCAGAGAGCAATAAGGTCTCCCCTCAGCCTCCTTTTCTCCAGGCTAAGCAGCCCCAGTTCCCTCAGCCGCTCTTCGTAACACTTGCACTCCAGACCCTTCAGCAGCTTCATCGCCCTTCTCTGAACTCTCTACAGCACCTCAATGCGTTTCTTGTAGCGAGGGGCCCAAAACTGAACACAGGATTCAAGGTGCAGCTTCACCAGCACCAAGTACAGGGGGATGATCATTCCCCTAGTCCTATTGGGCACACTACTCTTGACACATGCCAGGATGCTGTTGGCCTTTTTTGGCCACCTGCGCACACTGCTGGCTCATGCTCAGCCGCTGTGGATCATCATGCCTAAATCCTTTTCTGTAAAGCAGCTTTCCAGCCACTCTTCCCCAAGCCTGTAATGTTGCTTGGGCTTCTTGTGACCCAAGTGCAGGACTCAGCACTTGGCCTTGTTGAATCTCATACAACTGGCCTTGGCCCATCGATCCAGCTGGTTCATATACCTCTGTGTGGCCTTCCTACCCTCAAGGAGATCAACACTCCCACCCAGTTCGGTGTCATCTGCAAACTCACTGAGGATGCACTCAATCCCCTCATCCACATCACTGATAAAGAGATTAAGCAGAACTGGCCCCAATACTGAGCCCTGGGGAACACCACTCATGACCGGCCGCCAACTGGATTTGACTCCATTCACCACAACTCTTTGGGCCCAGCCATCCAGCCAGTTCTTTATCCATCTCAGAGTACACCCATCCAGGCCATGAGCTGCCAGCTTCACCAGGAGAATGCTGTGGGATTCGGTGTCAAAGGCTTTACTGAAGCCCAAGTACACAACATCCACAGCCTTTCCCTCATCCACTAAGCAGGTCACATTGTCATACAAGGAGATAAGGTTGGTCAAGCAGGACCTGCCTTTCATAAACCCATGCTGCCTGAGCCTGATCACTTGGTTGTTGAATGTACTGTGTGATGTCACTCAGGATGATCTGTTCCATGACCTTCCCTGGCACCAAGTTGAGATTAACAGGCCTGTAATTCACTGGATCCTCCTTCCAGCCTTTCTTGTAGATGGGCATCACATTTGCCAACTTCCAGTCAACTGGGACCTCCCTGGTTAGCCAGGACTGCTGATAAACAATTTAAAGTGGCTTAGTGATGGTACTATGGTACCACTTCTGGAACATACCTACTGTATGGTAGCACAGAGCTACTGCAAAATTTTCTGACTAAAAGCCAGTTTTAAGTGCTTCATAAATATTTTCTACTTTTATACTACTGTCTGCTTGGGACACAAGTAAGTCTTGAGTTGACCACTTCTGGTTCCAGGTATGCTTAAGTTGAATAAGTGCTTATTTTCAGGAAATGACAGGCTCTTTGCTAATCTTTGCATAGTTCTGATTAATTGGTTTCTTCTTTCAAGCAAATACGGCTTTTTTTGGCAATAATATTATTATTCCAGAGCTGGTGCTTTATTGCTTATTGGTGTTTTTCTTCATGTTGTTAGTACTGTTTCCTTCATTACTATCATTATTATCAGTCTTGCTACTATCATCATATCATTATTATTACTTATTAGAGTATTCTTCAACAACAACACAGGAAGGCTAAGGCCAAGTCACTTGAGAGAGATGCCTGTGGTGGAGATCCCATTTCTTGGCTGGCAGGGAAGCTTCTGACAATCAATTCAGAGAAAACCTGACATTGATCATAAGAAGAAAGCAGGGAATAAAAGGCACAGCTCTTATTTAGCCTGTGTGGGGAGGCAATTAAAGCAAACACAGAAGTCGTCTCTGGTGAGAAGTAGTATTTGTTCATCACTAGTTACTGTTACAGTTATACTTATCTGTAAAGGAATATGTTAGGAGAAATCTCTAAAGAGTCTTACATTGGTCAGGCAGTGATATTGTGCAGGATCTCCACATGCTACCTTGAAGCAAGTTGAATTTGGTTTTATTTTTTGTTAAACAGTGCATTCTGGGCAGGTCTTGGGACAACCATTGCTGTTTATTTCACAAAGTCCTTGAATCAGGGGCCAGTATTCCAGTTCTTGGGATTAAGACCCTTGCACAGGTCAACTAGTGGGTGAGTCAGAAGCTCTGCATGAGCACCTAAGTCATGTATGGACCGTACTGGAAAGAGAATAACAAACTTACTGTCTTGACGTGGGACTGACTGGGAAAGGTTAAGAAAGACACCTGTCATAAGTGTGAAGCATGTTTATAATACACACTGGGCACAATCTACTCCTGAACTCTTTGAATTTGACAATTGCAGTGACATATAGCACTCTTATAAATAAATAGGTACTTTTCAGTCATTAGTGTCAAAAAGAGATGAAAAAAATTGCTAGCTCTCCCAGTTATATTCTTAAACCATCATTAACTGATTCAATTCTTACTGGCACTATGGTGTAAGTTGTTACAGCAAGAGAAATTTGGAAGGACAATAGTGTATCCATGCACATCTGGTAACACAAATTCCATTTCCACTTTGTCACACGAGCTTTCTGTCAAGATTTAAATGTCTGTATACTCATGGTTTCCAATTTGTCTTCCACTATGGCTGCAGTCATATCAAACAGTAAAAATAGCAATTTTGACTGGTTTGGTTTAGAAAAGTCAAAATCTTTAGGCAAATTTAACAAGGTCCCTTTACAGTACTTTCAGTACAAAATAATTGTGCTCTGCAAGAAATGCTCATCATGAAATGCTCATCATTGCGATTAGTCTAAAAAGTCTGGGAATCTCTGTCTTCTTCTAACTAATGCTCTCCCCTTTGAAATGCAATAACTATTTCCTTTGCTGTTTAAGGCTCAAATTCTGCAAATATATTAAAGTATATTGATGCTTATTGATGTATACATTTAAATGCATATATTTAAATATGTGTAGATATGTATGTTGTATATACATTTTATGAGTGTGTGTATATATATTTAAAAAACCATTTATACATAGATATACCTGTATGTACAAATCTCTAGCTCTGAGTATCTCCTTAGGAGTCAATAGAGTTAGCCACAATGTTAAACACAGTCAAGAGCTGAAGAATTTTGCTAAATCAGATCCTCAACATGATTCAGATGATGAAAGTATGGGGGCCAGAGTTACCTGGAGATGAAAGTTCATCTGGAGCAGAGAGTTTCAGTTTTGCTATCCATTTATCTTACATGTGCTTTTTTCTGGAGTTTGAATTATCAGCATTCAGAAACACCATTTAACAAATACTCTACCACTACAAAAATACTTTGTGACCACCAGCCATTTTAGACAACTCCTATAACGGTGGAGTTTTCAAATCATTTAATCCCAGCTGACATTTCTGAAAGGCCTGTTTCCTTCTTCAGGCGCCAAAATACCTTTGAAAATCTGACTTTGAGGAATCACTTGAAAAAAAACAAAACCAAAACCAAACCAAACCAAACCAAAACCAAAACCAAAACCAAACCCACAACTTTCTACCAAGTTACGCACTCTAGCATGGTGTGCAGGTATCACCGAAAGCTTCAAAATCCCAGGGCAGGTGTCTAATCACATGCTAGTGGGGCTATGCCCAGGTGTAAAACTCCTGACGTCCCTGAGCTGCTGAACCCTGCTTCAATGCAGCATTGAAAATGTTCTGCCTTCTTCCCTTTATGCAGGGCTCAGCTGACAGGTACATTCAGAGCACACAGATGGGACTAGTCCTGGCACAAAAAACAGCCAGAAGTAAGACTTTCTGTCTGGCTGGTATGGTTGAACACCTTTATGTAGTTAATCTACCAGTGGGCTATGGATACGGAAGACTGTTTTTTAAATCCTTTATTCTTGATTTGGGAGATAGGGCTTGAATATGATTCCCAGGGGAGGATCTAATACTCTGCTATAGCCAGTCATCTTCTCTTTTCCTCCCCCTTTTAAAGACCAGTACAGTATTGCCCTACTCTAACACTTTAAACTTCTTTATATTTGGTTTCTGTCCCATGTAGGAATACAGCCCAGACAGGTTTTATTCCAGGGGACAGGAGCAGCAGGAACACAGGGTCCAGACACAGAGCTGGCAGGAGGCACCAACCATGTACATGTCTGTCCCCACATGCCACATCCAGGAGCACACATCAAACAGCCCTTATAGGTCAAGGGAAGGCCGAACTACCAGACAGGGTCTACAGATGATACTCTGCTGAGGTTGGGTCTGCCAGCAAGAGACTGTAAATACTTTTCCCTGTGACTAGGGCACCCCTATTCACATTGCAACCATTTTCCACAAAACTCTTTCTTCCAGACAGGTGCTTTCATCCAGTCTCTCAAGGTGCCGGTGATGGCAATCATATTTGCACAATACCTGAGTTGCTAGATCTAAACCACAGGTCACTTGGAAGCAAATGGTTGTCTTTACAAAGCTGTTGTCTCTAAGCAGACTTGGAAGGAGTCTAAAACCAAGTCAGCCAAAGAGGCAGAGTGCAAGAGATAGCATGTTTCTGCAGCCCAGTGCCTGGGAGGAAGTAGCAGATTTTGACCTCTGCTCCTAGGACTGTTTCTGTGCTTGCCATTAAACGATCATTAGGTTTGGTGCCAATGGGGGAACAGATAAGTGCTGAGTGAAAGCAGACACAGCTGACAAGGACAGAAATAGGAAGAATGAAATGATGTGGGGCTTGTGTGTGCGTGCTGGTGTCAGGGGTTTATTACCTGTGCTGAGGCTGGTGTGGTGCATTGGAAACCCAAGGCAGAATAGAGCGGCTTTGTATCCTTGAACACGGGCTCAGTAGAGAGAGTTGGCTGTGTAATGCGAGTTAAATTAAAACATAGGTGGGATTTGTGGGTGACTTTGTGAGTTGTTAGGTGTCCAGCTAGTGGGGAAGTGAAGGAGACAGTGAAGGGGAGGGAGGTAATGCATGACTTTACAGACCTAGAGATACATCTTGTTGAGTGGAGCTTAATATTGCGTATGCCTCTTACTCAAAATGTGAACTGCAGACCAGATTAGATCAGGGAATGTTAGCCACATCCACTGCAAAATATGTTTTGCTTTGTTTGGTTTCTTTTAAAACAGAGAGAGGGAGCATAAGTTCAGGGAGGTAAGTGAAAGTTCAGTGAGATTTCTCCACATGCACGAAACCTGAGTTCATAATCGAGCTATTGAGTCACATACAGATGAGGATCTTGCCTGGTCAGTTTGGGTTTTTTTTTTAAAAAAAAAAAGAAAGGAAAAAAGAAAATAAAAACCCCAGCCCCTTCCCCCTCTGAGTTCCTTAGTTCCTTGATGTTCAGTAGGTGTGGTTGGGTGAAGAAAAGCCAGACCAATACCAACAGCTGCATGGAATCTTTCCATGACTGAAAGGTGAATAATTAACTCTCTTATAACTACAGCCCCTCAGGGGGAGGTGAGTCACTAGCCCGATTTAGAGTTATGTTATCTTGTAATGAACAATAAGAGGGAAATCTATACGTGTCCTGACAGTTCTAGTGAGACATTGATGATCTGTGCCCCAAAAACCTCAGGAAGGGAGTTGATCAAAATTCACCTCTAAGAAAATAACTGGTTTTGTACATACAACTCATCAGAACTTCAAGAAGATAATTTTTTTTTTCTGGACATATGAAATTTCCTGAGTATGATGCTGAGGCTTACACAAGAAGGAAAAGAATGTGTTGGTTTTAACTGGCAACATTGTGCCAGCAGCTAAAATCAGATACAATCAGGGTGGGAATTAACTTATTTTTCTGTGTCCAGTCATGCTCATACTGTTGCCTCTGGACTCTTGGGATGGAGGGAGGGGTCCACAAAAGGCAAATATGAAAAATAAGCCTGCTGTTAGGTGGCTTAAAAACATACTAATAGATTTTTTTTCCAAAGGATTTTAACATCCACTGGGAAATCTCCAGCAGTCTGCAAATCCAGAAAGCTTAAAGGCTGGTGTAACCTTGACAAATCTTCACATATATTAACTGTGCCTACATGAGAAAGGCAGTATAAATTGCTCTTCCTCTTAGAGAAGGAAAGAAAACTGCAGGCTTTGGCTCCTGCACAAGGCACAAAGCAGTGCCCTTGCTGCTTCGTCTTGGGCTGCAAGCTCTTTGTTAAGGTTTTTAGGGCTTTGCAGACTATTCAAGTTCATAAAGTGGCTGGTAGACAATACTTATGAATCACTCTTTACTAAAGCTTGCAAAAGACAAGTGGCTCTGTGCCTTCTCCTCCCTCCAGCTAAAATGTCTGATACAACTCTTCCCATTTGGGCATCCAGGACTAATTTTACTCCACAGCATGACAGCCATAGAGGGACAACAGCCTCATTTATCATGTCAATATATCATGCAGTCGTGTTCTGATAGAAGGAGCACCTCTTGGGTTTTTTTGTTTCCTCCAGCCAGTTTGGAAGTAGCATTGAGTGACTCAATAGGGAGCTGTGTTCATGTGTTCTCAGAGAAATGAAGCCAGCTCCCTGTACAAGGGGAAGCAAGTGACCCAAGTGAGTGAATGAGGAGTTCTTAGAGTTTTGGGGTGGGTTAAAAGAAGAATAAAACTTGCAAAGACTGGTTTAAACTGTGCTGATTTCCAAGGATCCATGCCCCCTCTATTATCTCAGTAAAGAGTGTTTGCAACCAGTATACAGTGAAATATGTAATTCCACAAGAAAATGAAAAAACAAAAATGAAATAAAAGAGCATAAACAACAATAGTCTGAGTCAAAGTTGCTCATCAGATCCTAATCCTCATTAGTGGGTATTAATTTTGATTACTGTATTGCTGACTAATTAACAACTATAAAAGAGAAAACTTTCCCACATGCTCCAACATGCTCCATCTAGGGTCAACAGACTGTCACTGGGCATGTTTTAACTATTGTTTTGTCATTGTCACATCTTCAGTTCATTACTGCAGATGGTCTAGATCTGCTGCAGAAATCTTGTGATCAGTTGTAATGGGTTTTTTTGCATGAAAATGAGAGTAGCCAGCACTTAGAAATGGAAGACAGGATGCTAGCGAGTGATTCAGGAAAAAAAAATAGAGTAGATGTGGAATAGAGTAGATGTGAGTGCAGAGGACTTCCAGGATAAATATGCATCTTAGCAGGTTTCAGAAGGGTAAAACAAGATACCTCTAAGGATGGAAGGAGAGAAGGAAGGAAGGAGGGAGGGAAGGGAGGAGGGGAGGAGGGAGGGAGGGAGGGAGGGAGGAAGGNATGACCTTGCTGGAAGGTCACAAAGAGCCCAAGCCAAGTCCCACCACTGTAGAAAATTAAGCTCTAAGCCTTAGATATAGATTTGTTCTGTTGGTCATAAATTTACAGTGAAAAACGACACACAGTTGAAGGCTCTACAGAGCAATGAAGTAATTATTTCAGGTTGATCACTCCAAAAACACCTCTAAATGGGACAACAAGCAAGGCCTTTGTTTAGAATTGTCCCACTTTTTTGTCCAAGCTGGAGTTTGGCCCCCGAGGAAGTCCAGCCATGCTGCTTGCAACATGCTTTTACTTCAACTGATATTTCAGTGACTTGTTTTCTCCCTGCAGTTCAGACAGTATTTTTTTTAGCCTTGACAGAATGGCTAGACTAGGTAATCCACGCAAACAGCTGCTGCATGCAATGTGATCTTTTCCCCAAACCTTTTTAACAAAGACTTCTGAACTGTTCCTAAGTTTTGGATATGCTGGGAATATCCAGAAGCTAAAATCTCTCAATATGAATGTAATTGACATATCAACTGTCTGACCATACTGCTTTTAGCTTGAGAAGTGTCCCAAGAAGATTAACAAGAGCTGCATGTTCACAAACCCACTCCCTAATCAGAAAGCATTCATCAGGAAAACATCTCTGCTTCAAACCACTTTCACAGAGGATTTTCTTCTTGAATATCCATGTTCTTGTCTGTAGTGACAAGAAAGATGCTACTGATTTTTGTAGCATGAGCTTTGGCAACTTTCAAACTTGATCAAAGAAAACGTAATTGGGATTTCTCATTGTGATGAATTTTATGACTTGAAATTATTTTGCTCTTTGTCTACCATACGGACTTCTGTCTAATGGAAGCCCTATATGAGCCCAAGTAATATTAGAGTAAGCATTGCAAAAATTGAAAATATAAAATAACATTAATGGATCCAAGGATATCTGAAAAAATGACAGGATAAAAGAAATAAAGGGTCAGTGTTTAAGGAGGTCTATGCATATAAGGGAAAGCAGATTTAGAGAAACAGGGAATTTGGAAAACAGTCATTTTAAACAAGTCAAGAGATGAGAGTGAACAGAGAGCTGGACATCCACTGAGAGCAGGCTTTAGGGTATTGCAGCTGTGAATTGCATAGGCAAGGGTAACATCTTCAGTGGGCAGGATGGCATTTCTGAGCACTGGGGGTATTATTCTATCCACAACACTCCACTACATTTCAGAAACTTACGTCCTGAAGAAAAATGGTATATTGGAGACCATTGAGGGAACAATAAAAAAGAGTGGGGGTGTGGAGAATTGATTTTAATAGGTAAGATTAAGTACTAAATCTGTCAAATTTGCTTAAATGGAAAAAAGAAGACCACATGGATAAACATTTAAAAGGTGTCTAATAGGAAAGGAATTATTTTAGGACAACCAAAATGCTAAGAAAAGGAAAGGAGGATGAATGTGAGAATGAAGTGTATCAGACTGTGAAATGGTCCCCTGCGGGATGAGAGAAAAAGCATTCTCCTAGTGAGAACGACTTTAAATGAGATTGGATATTATCTTAGTGACCAAAGGGGCAGCTGGGAATATCAGCTATTTTGGAGATTTTGTAGGCAAGGATCCAAATAAAATAATGGTATGAAGGCCTTATTTTTTGCTGAGCCACACACCCTTTCTTTTTCTCAATAAGATCCGTAGGCTCGTGAAGTTTCTTTCAGTGCTCTGCTATTGCTGGCCACACTGTGAGTTAATTAGGAAGGAGGTGTATGGCTGAACGCTTTGCCCCCTAAATCTCTGCCTGCTCAGCATCCCTAAATAAAAGTAATGAGGACTACTGTTGCATGGCAATAGCATTACTTTGCAGTATGTATTTCCACATCCTGTGCTCTCTCAGGCAGTTTGCCTACTGCAAGCGCAATCCCCCAAGGAAACTGGAGAGTCAGAACCACCTAGGTAATTCCAGTAAACTAAACCTTTAGGCATTTCTTTGCTTTGATCCAGAGAAATGCATATGCTGTGCTGTTTGTACCCTCAGAACAAATGGCAGTCTTGGGAACTAGCATGGATGTTTTGAGATGGTATTTAAATAACATTACCTGGGAAATTCCCACTGCTTAAGAAAAGACCAACTAAAACAAGAGTTTTCTTTGCCAGAAGGCTGAGACAGGTATAATGAGGATTAGCAGGCATAATTGATATCATTTCTGTATCCTAGAGGATCATACGAGTCATCTTCCTAGTCACGTCCTCCCTTTTCTTAGTACTGATGAGAGTGAAAACATTGCTATGAAGTGTAAAGAGGCAATATAAACATACTGTGTGATACAAGCGACTGATTGCAAACAAATAACTTCATCAAGTTATGTCCATAATAATTCTGCACTCTTATACAGCACTTTTCATCTGCAGATCTCGAAGTGCCGTACAGATGGAAAAACTCAGGAGGTAAAGTGACTTGTTTGAGGTCATTCAGGTAGACAATGGCAGCTCTGGGAATAAACCATGCCGCAGTGCCTTGCTTTGCATTATAAATGCCCCTCCTGTGCAGTCCTGGAAAGGATCACAGCAGCGAGCCTTTGGAGAGGGAGAGTGTGTAGCTGGAGCTGAAATAAGCCTGAGTCTGATCATAAGACCACTGTGAATTAGAAAGGCCAAATTCCACCCTAATGTACAATCTCTCTTAAAATCAACCGGAGCTTTATATTTATATTTCCAAGGTTTTCCTTCCCATGGTGTCTGAGTACCAGCAAAATTACATCACACTAAAACAATCTCTGAGGATGATTCCTTAGTACATTTTCCTATTAGCCCCAAGAGTCACAATTGTTCTACTTTCATCAGTTCTTTTCTTTTTTTTTTTTTTTTTTCAATTGCACATAAACACCGGGACAGGGTCTAATCATGGTAAACATAGTAGAAAATGGAGGAAAGGATTATTTAACAGCTAAAACTTCAGTAGTGTAGTGATGTCTCAGGCCTAGTAAGTACAAATATCAGCACGAAAATATTTCAGTCCTGACTATGTATATCATTAAAAAAGTGCTGGGGAAAAAAAAATCTTCACACATCCGGCATCCCTAGTTCATGATACAAGAAGCTGGGCAGAAAATATCCACAAACATTTTGATGTGATTAAAAAAACAAAGGGCAGAATATGTGAGGAATCAAAACACAATATATTATAAATTCCAAAATTATAAATCCCATTATGCCTGAAATTTGGAAGGTAAAATGCATCCTACAGATTCCTGGAAGGAAAGAAAAGGTGCTGGTCCTGAAGCCACAAGTCTAGAGTTCCTTCCTGGCTCAGCTCCAGGCTCCCTCTGTAATCTCGTGCATATTGCTTTACTTCTGTTTCCTCTCCCACATTGTGGGTGTGCCTATATCACAAAGTGGATACTAAAGCTTGTCAGCTCAACTGAACTGGCTTTAACTGAGTTAGCTTACTGTTAGCAATGCAGCCATAGTGTGGAGTTGAATATGGACTAAATTCTTCAGGGTGGGTAAATTTGGGAAGAACAAAATCTGAACACCGTAAGAGGAATCCCATTCATCCAGATTACACATTATTCTTTATTTTCTGAAATGATACTTAAAAATATGAAACAAAACAAAACATACCACCATATTTTCTGATTAACAGTAGGAGCTGAGCCAGGAAAGAAAAAAAAAAATAAGATGGTTGAAGTTTTCAGAGTCATTCAAGGAATTTAGCCACATGCTTCGCATTAATCTGAGAGCGCTGCTCTGGGATACAGATCTTAAGAATGGGAGATCTGTTCCTGAACTCCATCCAAATCGTATTGTAACTAGGGTATGAAATGAGATGAGTTAGCCTTCCACAGGGTTAGGACCAGCTGAGTGAAAGTGTGTTTTAAAAGGGTAAAGGCATTTTAAACAAAAGTTGCTTATTGTTATGTCAAAGTCTTGCCAGCTGGTAAATATAATTGTATTAGGCTGTAATTATATACATTTTAAGAAAACTCATGTATTGTGGAGGAAAAAAATTATCTACTTTTTTTATGGAAGCACAGCAGCAATATAACTTAGAGCTGTAGATCAGTGTCAAAAGCAATAACACGATCTGGTATGGCACTTCCCTTCCCCCCCAGCTAAATGGCTCTTATGTACTGTTAAAAACAGCATGATATTTAAAATACAAATAACGGTTATTAGATGGAAATGATAGTTGCAAAGTACAAACATATGTAAGAGAGTTGCTTTAGAAAGTATATTGAGAGACAGGGTAAGACGAAAAACTTTATTAATGTCAGAAAGATACAGTGAAATATTTAGTGCACACATGTTTGGGATAAGAGTTGGGATGAGGAGCCAGATGCTCAGCTGGTGAGTGTTGATACAGCTCTGTTTAAATCAGTGGGACTACGCTGATTTACATCATCTACAGATTTTGCAGCTGGTTTCGATATGCATAGAAACTTTGAAAGTTATCTGGACTTACCTCTATTCTCTGGAAAGAAGGCTGGAAGTCTGGTGGGATAAGGATTCTTAAGGAGATCTCCTGTGTTTCTGTGGGCTTGGTGAAGACAAGTACTACTGTGGTTAGGACAGTATTTCTACATTTTCCTGGCCCCGCGGGAAATCAAAATGCACACTAAAAGTGATAATTAACCTAACTTTGTAAGCCTTCAAGAAGCATTCATTCTTGTATGATTCAAGACGTATTTTATATGAATCAGTGTTCCCCTCCCTACTTAAATGTAGACACGTTATTTCTGTGGTCTGGAAGCTGAGATCAGGTTTCACCCATAATGATTTTAGCTGCCACACAGCTCATCAAAATTGCAATTATAAATACAAGTGTTTTTCTTTTTCTGGAATGTAGACTGCATCATACAAGATCCTGCCAAAAGATGCAAAATTAGCACTGCAATGGATATACTTGTGCAGCCTCCAGGGAAGGACAATTAGGGAATGAGGAACAAGAGGAGAGAGGGAGTTGTCACTGCCCAAATGACTAAAAGCCTAAATCATCTTTATATCCAACCCCTGCACTGAGGGCTTTTGATTCTGCAAAGCCTTTGCAAAGAGGAACCATGCATCAACCATAAAGAAGTGCTACCAGTTTGCACGTAGCAAGTTTCGAGTTAAAAATTGCCTAGTCATTGGTGTAATGAGGGCAGTGACAAAAATGCCAGGTTTTGCCTCTCTCTTTTTCTTTCTTCCTTAAACAGCATGTTATTAGTGTGTCCCTACAGCTTCTGCCCCAAATGGATCAGGCTCTAGTTGGGACAGCAATCCAAATTCGCTCAGAGGGTGTCTGTCAACAAGAAGCAGTTGTAATATTTCTCTTCCATTTACATTCTACCTGTGCTGGCTTGTATTAGAATTAAATCTCCATTGAATCTATGACAGGTGTAGCAAACATGGTGTAAATAATACCAGACTCCCTAGCACTCTCACTTCAGATGGAGGAGAGATAGGGAAAGCATGAGCAGATCAGACAGACATACCTGGAAGTAGAGTGTTATTGATCCTGCCTCCAGCTTAGGGCTGGTCCAGGGACAGCTCGATTCCTCATTCCATTCCATGTGGAAATCAAATATACATTTCCCATCTGTTCTTTTTGAAGTAGTAGCTTTACTTTGACAGTGCTTTGAACTGTCTCCCAATCTGCATGAAAAATTCCACAGTGTGCTCTGTTTAATCATGCTCAGAGATTTTTGGGAAATAGCTCTGATTAGTTCCAATATCATTAGGAATGGTAGGGCTATGCTTTTACATGTAGAATATACAACTTTTCCAGCTGCACAGACTTTTATAAAGTGATCAATTACAACATCAGTAGGGAAGGCAAGAGAACAGGAAGAATGTTTATAAAGATTTTAACCTCTAGAAAAATAAAGACGTCTGTGAGTCCTCAACTCAGCTGCTCAGTTTCCAGCCCAGATAGGAGACAGACTTAGAGGACATGGTTCCGGAAACTTTTAGCACTAGCTGAAAAGCTATGAGGACTTTGATTTACTCACTATAGCTAATGGAAATTAGAGGCATTGGACAGAGTTTGTTGCAATTTATGAAGAACAAATCTGAACTGCAATTTGTCTGAAGACTTTAGATTTTCGCTAAAAGTATTTGTGTAGTGTCTGGCTAGCCAAGTAGTTTCAGATGTTAATTGAATTCAGCAGCTCTATTAATGTAATCAGAAAGTAAAATAGTACAGATGCAAGGGTTCATATATATTGTATACTCTCAGTAAATCCGAGGACACAAGTTCTTGAATATGAAAAAAAGTTATGTTTATTGCTGCGATTTTACTCCTTGCTTCTTCATGATGATTGTACCAGCCAGACTGTGGAAATCCAACCAGCAGTTACATAATATGGATGTTGTCTACACTGCAGAGAGTTTTGTTAGTTGGTTTTTTGTTTTGTTTTGGTTTTTTTTTAATAACTGGATGCTATTAAGTTGGTTGTAAAAAAAATGGTAATTCGTCTATTAAAAGTCATTTCTTCTCTCCAAGTCAATGTAATTATAGGAAAATGTGAATATTTTGTGAGTCTGCCTGCTTTCCTTTTATAAGCAATTGTTTAAAACATAGAAGCTCTATGTAGTAATTCTGGAAGACGTTTGATATGCTGCTACATAAACATGATTAAGAAAACAAATAAATGTGGCCTATACAGATTAAAATGGGTTGACTGATAAGCATTAACCTACAACTGTAATCAGAGAATCACTGTTCCATCTGAAGTCACTCTAGCATCTGTTCTTCATTCCTCTCTCATTAGACATTTTCTGTCATTAACCTGAAGTGAAACGTAAAATTCCTGTGAAATTCATAGCCCATGCAAATATTCGAGCAGTGATAAATCATAAAAGAGAGAAGCCAATGATGCAAATAAATTCTGAATTATTTGGTGCTGCATGGGCTAGAAAACCGCATGTATGCAGCCAAATATAAAATCATGCATGTATGAGAAGTTAACATAGGCCATATTTAAAGGAGATGAAGTTTGGTAAGCAACAACTTAAAAAAGAGATCCAAGTTATTTGCCTGGGCAGGCTGCATACCTTTTGTGAATGACAGAAAAGAACTGCTACTACAGCAGCCTTATCTGCCAAATGTCTGGGATGAGCGTGCACGTGCACAGCAAGTAGGCTGAGAGAAGCAGACACAAGAATTTGGAGATTCAGGGGAGCTCTGGGCAGCTGTGAATGCAGCAGAGCTGGGAGGCACTGGCACCCAGCAGCATTCAGCTTCTGCAGTTCGTGTGGCTCCCTGGCCAAGCTCTGGATGTGGGCCCTGTACCAAACAGCTGTGCGGCTCCAGGGCCACCTGGGGAGGTGGCACTGGGGAACACACTGCCCTCCTGCCAGTGCAACTTGCCCAGCCTGCAATTAGCTCTGGAGTTGTTCCAGAGAGAGCACTGGAGGGTTACAAACTGAAATTATCCCCTAAGGTTGCAAACACCCTGCAAACCATGGGCTAAGCTCTCTCACAATACCAAAAACAATAATTCAACCCTTGCATGTATTAGTAAAGGAACCTCCACCAGGAGCAAAGAAGTTATACTATTTCTTCTGAATGAGTGTGCCTGGGTTTTGGAATATTAAGTAGGACTCATATCACCTAACTTAGGTTATCTGCATAGAATTATCCACCTCGCATTTCCTTATAGTAATGAGTGAGAAATAGGCACTTCTACTGTGTGATTCATTTAGGACAGACTTCTGAAATCTATCGATCAGATTAATTCCATCCTGAAAGTTACTGTCTCTGTTCAGTGACATATAAGCACTCTTGAGTGAGTAGTCTATATTTGGTCAGTTTTATCCCACACACTCTGCCTTTTCCAGTGTAGTCTTAAGCAGTTTATACACAATTCTGGGAAAAAAAGGTGGATATTTCACAGAAGATTGCAGAAAGAATCATGAGAATGAATAGGTAATTGAGAAAATTACTTTATATTGAGGAAGTGTAGGAGCTCCCACTATTCTGCTTAACTAAAAGAAAACTAAGAGCCAGCCTGATTACATTCTGTATATCCATAACATACTACCAACCATTAGCTATTCAGTTTAATAGACACCAGTGTAAGAGGCTGCATTAGACAACAGAAGAAATTCATAATAGAAATATTTAGCATACAACAGTGAAGCTACATAAAATTACAACAGTTTTGCAAAATTAATCAAATATTAACATCATGACTTTCTGCGTCACATAAAACAAGGAAGACAACAGGAAAAGATGCAAATGAGGGCTGGGCGGGGAAAAATGATGCTGTTATACATCAACACCTGGGAAATTCTAAGTCAAATCTCAATGAGCTCAGCTCACCCTTTTTGGAAGTTTACCTACCGGACTCCTTTTCTAATGCTGAAAGAGCAACTTTATGGTTCTGGAAGGAAAAGCCTTGTCCAGAGGTGTGAGCCCAAGCCAGTGAGCCAGAAATACTTTGTGCCTAATCCAGTTTTGTCTCTAACTCTTTGCCTTGGGCAAGGTACTTAAACCCTAAGCTAAGAACATTAAAAATGTAAAAGCTATATCCATGTAAAGTATTTTTATTTTCAAAAACCTAATCTGTCAAAGGCCATTGGTACAATCAGTAAAGAGATGTCTGGCCTTTCAAGATGTGAGGAATTTTGGGAAGTCACAAGCAATGACAAAGCCAGAGAACAAGAACTGGAAAAGAGGGGTTTGAATCAATTTAAGCAGGCTGGGACTTATACTTTACTTCATTAAGCTTTACTCACCTGATACATATCAGATATTTGCTCAGCAGAGTACATAGTAAAGGTTTGTGTAATGAGGGGAATAATCCTACAGCATGTGGTTGTCATTCCAATTGGATGAAACATAAAAATTATAAACTTACCATGGGTACACCAAAAAACTGGAACAAAGACTGACTCTTGAAAGCTTTAATATCCTCCCACCAGGAAAGAATTAGAAAGAGTCGAGCTAGGTTAAACATAATAACCTAAATTCTGCTGCTGATTACATGCATGTAAATCTGAAATAACATAACCTAAAGACTTATTTGGGACTTAAATTGGTGTCTCTGTGAGCCTGAGTTTTGGCCAGGTTTTATTTCAGCTGGGAAGAGGAAAACATGTTTATAAAATCTGAGAAGCCTACAGTTTATCTGCCTTTAAAAAGACACACACTGTGCGCAAGCCACTAACAGACTTCCAGCCATACCAAGATGCTGAATTGTACTGAATAACATATATTGACAACAGCATATAGTCTGGTAGCTGGAGAACAGCTTATTATGTTCTCCTGTCTCTGTGTCTGTGCCAATTCCAAGGCGTCTGGGCAAGCTCATAATACATATAGATTGTGCTGAGCTTAATGAAAGAATATATTTGTCTCAGAAAACAGCTAGCAGAAGTAGGTAGGTTGGCAACATGGAACTAGGAGCATGCACTGTTTTCATGTCTTTCTTCAAGCACCTTTTCTGATCATGAGCAAATCCCGAGATTCACTTTCATCTCATCCAACTCATGGCATTTAACAGTCTTCCCTGGAGTCAGCTGCCCTACGCCCCTCAGAGAGGTAGAGAGACACGTTGTCCTGGATGCTGATAAAACCCAGGTACATTTCAAGCACCTTCTGGCAATGCCTAACTTTCCCTCCTGAGAACAGGCCAAACTCACAAGGTCTGAGTTTCTGACTTAGCTGCTACAAATGGTATAAAAGCAGCGTAAATCCTCCCTGGGTTGCTGGCTGATTTGATTCCTCAGCTGTACAATGGAAATAATAGGATCTGACAAGGGAAATGTGAAGATACAACAGAGACTGTGAGGAGCTCAAATGTTATGATAATAGATGTTGGACATGACCTTAAAGTAGATAAATATGAAACGAATTATTCACATATCTTTCATTAGTCCATCACAGAACCATTCTGATTCCAGCACAGCTGCAATGACCTACACTTTTTTCAGCTGTTCACTTTCGTTTTTTTTCCTTTTATCTTTTGTTTGCATTTAATGTGTTTTCAGGGACAACTTTTCACCAAAGATGTATTATTCGAGAGTAATAAATAAAAACAGTAATAACCTTTTCTTTCCAATGAACCCCAGCAAATGTTCAGATTTCCCTCTCCCCATTTTATACTCCTCTCCACCCTAGGAGTATATACAGCACATGTGAAGAACGTCTGGATAATGAGTAATTCTGAGTCACGAATAATGCTTCCAGATTTGCAATTTGGCAGCTGGGAATAGGATTCCCTGTTTGTACTGTGTCCAGTCCTTTCCTTCAGCTTTTCCCCCTTAGAGGCCCTGATTCCGTAGACATACTTAGCAAGCAGGAACTTTTGTCTATGTGAAGCTTTACTGATATCGGAGGATGCCCCTCAGGAGGCCAGGCAACCTGCTTATCAATCCAGGATAAAAAGATTTTGCCTTCTTCTTCAATATTTCAGCTGCTAAAACGTAAAGGCCTAAGTGCCTAGTTCCTACTGAAACCAATGAGGGAGAAGTGCTTCGACAAGTACAGAGGAGCCCAAATGGTGTTAAAACCAAAATTTTTTGATTCCCTGAGATGTGGTCCCTGCTACCTTTCGAAGCCCTACCAAGGCCGCCTCTCTCTCGCACGTGCTGTGGAGATAGCCGGCTGCTATCAAGAAGTTTGCAGTGGCCTGTACAATGGTCCAGATGGCCATGAGGACCAATGTCTCAGTGGCTTGGCAGCAGCATTTTCCATCAACGCTTTCACTCGGGATTCTGCAGATTTTCAATGATCATTGCTGCTTTTTAATTAAATAAATTGGCAATTTCAGCCTGCTTTACATATGACCATA
Organism: Pampusana beccarii; assembly: GCA_013399365.1. Taxonomy (NCBI): domain Eukaryota; kingdom Metazoa; phylum Chordata; class Aves; order Columbiformes; family Columbidae; genus Pampusana; species Pampusana beccarii. The sequence goes on from VWYH01003425.1 coordinate 172,876, forward strand.
CTACAAACCACCCATAATATTTGCTGATATGGCAAGAATACACCCTATTCAGTCATGTCCTTATGATTCTCATAGGCAGTTGTGGCCTTGTTGGCAGTTTCAGCATAGGCCACCTCACAGACTCACGGCAGGCCTAGAGTGAATGAAGTAACCCCTAAATCCAGCTCTTTCCAGTGAAAGCTCACACAGACTGCTGAGGAAAGTGTAGAAATATTTGCAGTGCTACAGTTCGTGTGAATGCACAGAAAATACATTTTCCATTAAGTGTCCAGAGCAGCAGCCATAAACCCTTTAACAGTCAGTCACCTAAAGACTGCATAGACACAAATCAGCATCGGTTTTGGTAACGCAGATCTTTACTCAGGGAAAGGCAGCTCCGCTGCCTTTCAGGGTCACTGTGTATTTGGCCTTTGCTACAGGAAAGTCCATAATCTTGCAGGTGTGGGCAGTTCTTGCTCCAGGACAAAAGTTACGTGCTAGTCACTGATGCTAAGAGCATATGATTTCCCTCATAGAGCTATCCTCTGTTCTCTGACACGGCCAGTTCCCCCCATTCCCATGCATGTGCTATCCAATGGTGTATGATGTTCTTGCCTGCCACCTCAACTCCCATGCCTGAAATGCAATGTAGGCAAGAGAGCAGGGACCTTGGTGTCTCCACACAATGTGCCTAATTCCAACAGGAAAGAAACTACAGAAATCCGCAGAACAAACGTAAAGAGAAACTGCAGCCAGGCCATGACCATTCCTCTGGTCTCCATTTCAGTCAATGGCAGGGAAAAAGCATACACAGCTTGTGAAAGAAGGATCCCTCACTAATTTTAGTAGTATAATTGTATTCCTCTGTTGAAATAAAATACTTGGTGGCTCATAAATATTTTAAGTCTGGGCAAAATAATACAGTAAGCAGATACACTTTGTGTGAGTTTCAGTTATTACTTAACTATTTCTTTCAGACTGAGAACTATAGGGTCAATGCAAGGTCAAGTCATAGGTGAGTCAGTCCGTTCTTGTTACACAGCAGCCTGTGCAGACAGGGAAAAGGAGCTCTGTCTTCCTTCCTTACTCACTGAGTATAGGCATTTAAAATATGCGATACCTATCCATGTCAGCGAGAGATGCATCACACAGGGTGGACACGCAGGAGTATTTTGCCCTAATTAAGAATTTTCCAGATCCAGATCTAGAGGCTGGATGATCACATCTGAGTGTTCTCCATCAAGGACTTGTTGTTCCAGGGTGGATCAAAGGCAGCAGACAGTATGACAACACGACATGTTGCATGCCATACAGCACAGGGAAGGGCTCCGGCCCTCAGAGAGCCCGTGGTGTTGTGCCAATCACTCAGTCACTGTCCTTGCCTCCAACAGAGGGCTTGGAAAAGCTATGTAATTTGAAGCACATGCACTGTAGCTTTCAAGCTCATCAGCTTATAAAACGGCACTACTGAACTCAGCTGAGGGATTTCCACCTCTATCTTCTTCATTAAGAAAACAAAGCAAAAAATAATTAAATTTTTAAAATGTAAAATTACCACATACTAAACAGGAAAGCAGGTTTTCTAAAAAGTACCATTAAAAATCTGCCGTTTGTGACTCCGTGATAAGGATGCAATGTGTCACACCAAAATACCTCAAAAGTAGTGTTTGTTTCCAGGTCTATTAATGTTGTTAGCGCTAGGTGGGATTCTCTGATAAGTGCCTGGCTTAGGAATTGCCTGCCTTTTAGTCACTCTGTTCCAAAAGGGGTGATCCTGTCCTTCTAAAGCAACTGCCCACATTCACATAAAATCAATGGAGATAAACTGGGTCTTGAAGACGTCTTGTAAGAGACTCAGTCCAACTAGGTTAGCTGTCTATATCTGCACTGATTCTGTAGAGATTGTAAGGATGTGGTCTCATGGGAGCTGTTTCCAGCCAGCGGAAGGGCCACCAGGAAGGTCCTGGGTCCCTGTCAGTCTGAGAGGTTTGGTCACAGCTCCCATGGCTCAGGCAAAGTCACCTACCCAGCAGGTTCAAGCACGCACTCCCTGCTTGTCAAAAAATGCAAAAGTAAGTGGCATAAAAGGACAAATGTATCTCCTCCCAGAGTGGAGACTGGGAATGTAAAAAAAAATAAAATACAAGAATACAGCTAAGAGTAAATATAAAAAGTCTTGGTCCATTCTTAAGTTGGAATTAGAACCTTATAGCTTGATGTTCTTCTGACCTTGTATGTGTGCATTTTCAATTTTGACGAAAGAGCATTGCACCTAAATTACTACGTATCCAAATGGTTCACATCTTGTCAGGATCAGGAGAGTACGAGAACAACCTCTTCAGCAAAAAGTCACTTTATGAAGACGCTTTTTGAAATCAATTGCGAAGCCGTGACAAATCAACAGATCTCTTCAGTTACTTAGGAAAAACACAGGCAGCCTCCCCACAGGAGCCTATACAGCAGTGGAGTTAGATCGAAACACAGGCACCTATGTCTTTAGCATATCTGTGCCCCAAGGTGGAAAACTGAAGTTAGGCATGTGGGAAACTTGCAGCCCAGTTCATAGTCTTTCGTAGTTCTTACTGTTTCCTGAATAAAATAGTGTTTTTTTCCTCCCCAATGGCATCTATTTTTGTGTCCATATATCTCTAGAGTTCTATTAATTAGGTCTGTATTGTATTGTATTACTGTTTTCAATGCTCAGGGCTGATTCTTTCGCCATTACTTGTGTTGGACATCACCTTACTCTATGACCAATAGAGATGTTTTAGGAGTGATGAACAACTAAATATGAGAAATATCAAAATTCTACCCTAAAATTTTTAAATTAACATGAAAACCAGACAGTTACTATGAAATTACCTGAGGACCATACAACAGTACTAAGGATAGATCAAACTGTGAATATTCGAAGACCTCGACACCTCTTCATGTAATTAAAATAGAAACTATGTTTAAAATAATCCCACCAAATCAAGTTGTGCATTTGTGATTTTCTTGTTAAAACCATGGGATCTGTAAAATGTTCACAAAACTTCCAGGCAGCAAGGATATCGTTTTCTGAACTACCAGCACAGAATTCAGAGGAACTCTACCACCAAAAGCACGAAGGTATTTAGAGCAGTACCCCTGATCACCGTTTTTTTTATTTACCTACAAAATGTCTTAAAATCAGTCAGTCATATGGATTTTAATTGAGAAATATTAATAAAAATCAGCATTTATTTTGCACTAGGATTTTGCTTTAACTCAAAACTTGTATAATACAAGTAAATAAAAATGTTCAGATAAATTTATCATGAAACTGAAGAACTGGCAGATGTATCATGGCTCTAACCACAAGTCTCGATGACTGATAGAAGAAATAGCAGCTTATTTATGTCTCATCACTAAAGTGGCTCTCTAAATTATCTGCCATCATTTGATTCTGTTTGCTTACATACCATGATGATTGAACCATATTTTATCTTAGATAGGTGTATTAAGTGGATAATCAAACAAATGTGGTACCACAGATACCCAGTGATACTAGAATTTCTGATCATTTATTTGTTGTGTCTATTAATTTTAGGTAAAACTTTTTCTAGTGCTCAGAACACAAAATGTGAGGTGGGATAAACAGAGTCAGGAAACAGCACTAGCAGCAACAAAAAAGATAGAATAGCTGAAACACTCTCCTATGCCTTACATTGCGTTACACTCTATAGAACTGGATTGTGTATATTGCTTGGAGTTTCCTAAGGTAACACACAAATATTTTCCATGCTGTTCTTTCAGCTCTTTTTCAGAAGAAAAAAAAAAAAGAAAGAAAGAAAAAGAAAAAGAAACAGGATAAAGTCTGGATGAAGGAATAACAAATAAAANGTGTCACACCAAAATACCTCAAAAGTAGTGTTTGTTTCCAGGTCTATTAATGTTGTTAGCGCTAGGTGGGATTCTCTGATAAGTGCCTGGCTTAGGAATTGCCTGCCTTTTAGTCACTCTGTTCCAAAAGGGGTGATCCTGTCCTTCTAAAGCAACTGCCCACATTCACATAAAATCAATGGAGATAAACTGGGTCTTGAAGACGTCTTGTAAGAGACTCAGTCCAACTAGGTTAGCTGTCTATATCTGCACTGATTCTGTAGAGATTGTAAGGATGTGGTCTCATGGGAGCTGTTTCCAGCCAGCGGAAGGGCCACCAGGAAGGTCCTGGGTCCCTGTCAGTCTGAGAGGTTTGGTCACAGCTCCCATGGCTCAGGCAAAGTCACCTACCCAGCAGGTTCAAGCACGCACTCCCTGCTTGTCAAAAAATGCAAAAGTAAGTGGCATAAAAGGACAAATGTATCTCCTCCCAGAGTGGAGACTGGGAATGTAAAAAAAAATAAAATACAAGAATACAGCTAAGAGTAAATATAAAAAGTCTTGGTCCATTCTTAAGTTGGAATTAGAACCTTATAGCTTGATGTTCTTCTGACCTTGTATGTGTGCATTTTCAATTTTGACGAAAGAGCATTGCACCTAAATTACTACGTATCCAAATGGTTCACATCTTGTCAGGATCAGGAGAGTACGAGAACAACCTCTTCAGCAAAAAGTCACTTTATGAAGACGCTTTTTGAAATCAATTGCGAAGCCGTGACAAATCAACAGATCTCTTCAGTTACTTAGGAAAAACACAGGCAGCCTCCCCACAGGAGCCTATACAGCAGTGGAGTTAGATCGAAACACAGGCACCTATGTCTTTAGCATATCTGTGCCCCAAGGTGGAAAACTGAAGTTAGGCATGTGGGAAACTTGCAGCCCAGTTCATAGTCTTTCGTAGTTCTTACTGTTTCCTGAATAAAATAGTGTTTTTTTCCTCCCCAATGGCATCTATTTTTGTGTCCATATATCTCTAGAGTTCTATTAATTAGGTCTGTATTGTATTGTATTACTGTTTTCAATGCTCAGGGCTGATTCTTTCGCCATTACTTGTGTTGGACATCACCTTACTCTATGACCAATAGAGATGTTTTAGGAGTGATGAACAACTAAATATGAGAAATATCAAAATTCTACCCTAAAATTTTTAAATTAACATGAAAACCAGACAGTTACTATGAAATTACCTGAGGACCATACAACAGTACTAAGGATAGATCAAACTGTGAATATTCGAAGACCTCGACACCTCTTCATGTAATTAAAATAGAAACTATGTTTAAAATAATCCCACCAAATCAAGTTGTGCATTTGTGATTTTCTTGTTAAAACCATGGGATCTGTAAAATGTTCACAAAACTTCCAGGCAGCAAGGATATCGTTTTCTGAACTACCAGCACAGAATTCAGAGGAACTCTACCACCAAAAGCACGAAGGTATTTAGAGCAGTACCCCTGATCACCGTTTTTTTTATTTACCTACAAAATGTCTTAAAATCAGTCAGTCATATGGATTTTAATTGAGAAATATTAATAAAAATCAGCATTTATTTTGCACTAGGATTTTGCTTTAACTCAAAACTTGTATAATACAAGTAAATAAAAATGTTCAGATAAATTTATCATGAAACTGAAGAACTGGCAGATGTATCATGGCTCTAACCACAAGTCTCGATGACTGATAGAAGAAATAGCAGCTTATTTATGTCTCATCACTAAAGTGGCTCTCTAAATTATCTGCCATCATTTGATTCTGTTTGCTTACATACCATGATGATTGAACCATATTTTATCTTAGATAGGTGTATTAAGTGGATAATCAAACAAATGTGGTACCACAGATACCCAGTGATACTAGAATTTCTGATCATTTATTTGTTGTGTCTATTAATTTTAGGTAAAACTTTTTCTAGTGCTCAGAACACAAAATGTGAGGTGGGATAAACAGAGTCAGGAAACAGCACTAGCAGCAACAAAAAAGATAGAATAGCTGAAACACTCTCCTATGCCTTACATTGCGTTACACTCTATAGAACTGGATTGTGTATATTGCTTGGAGTTTCCTAAGGTAACACACAAATATTTTCCATGCTGTTCTTTCAGCTCTTTTTCAGAAGAAAAAAAAAAAANTATTAATTAGGTCTGTATTGTATTGTATTACTGTTTTCAATGCTCAGGGCTGATTCTTTCGCCATTACTTGTGTTGGACATCACCTTACTCTATGACCAATAGAGATGTTTTAGGAGTGATGAACAACTAAATATGAGAAATATCAAAATTCTACCCTAAAATTTTTAAATTAACATGAAAACCAGACAGTTACTATGAAATTACCTGAAGACCATACAACAGTACTAAGGATAGATCAAACTGTGAATATTCGAAGACCTCGACACCTCTTCATGTAATTAAAATAGAAACTATGTTTAAAATAATCCCACCAAATCAAGTTGTGCATTTGTGATTTTCTTGTTAAAACCATGGGATCTGTAAAATGTTCACAAAACTTCCAGGCAGCAAGGATATCGTTTTCTGAACTACCAGCACAGAATTCAGAGGAACTCTACCACCAAAAGCACGAAGGTATTTAGAGCAGTACCCCTGATCACCGTTTTTTTTATTTACCTACAAAATGTCTTAAAATCAGTCAGTCATATGGATTTTAATTGAGAAATATTAATAAAAATCAGCATTTATTTTGCACTAGGATTTTGCTTTAACTCAAAACTTGTATAATACAAGTAAATAAAAATGTTCAGATAAATTTATCATGAAACTGAAGAACTGGCAGATGTATCATGGCTCTAACCACAAGTCTCGATGACTGATAGANATAAGGTAACACACAAATATTTAAAATGCAGATCTATCAGCTATTTTTCAGAAAAAAAAAAAAAAAGAAAGAAAGAAAAAGAAAAAGAAACAGGATAAAGTCTGGATGAAGGAATAACAAATAAAAGGAAAGGTCCTTCTTATTATAGACTTCTTAAAGCACTTTGTTTATTTTTGTTTTCTTTGTATAGAAAGGCTGGCTAGGCATTTTAAAGAGTAGTGTTAATTCCCTTAAATCCCCAAGATCTTCAGGAACTTTCTGTGTTTTGAGACACCGAGATCCATCTTCTGTATGGGAGGAATTAGGGTGAAGTTATAATAACAAACAGATTTTTGAAAAGCCTTTTCTGTTTTATTACAGGACCATCAGAAAATGAAACAAAAAAAAGAAGGCCTGAATGGCGTTGATTTGGTTTTGGCCTGAACAAAAGTTCCAGATTTGTTAACACAAAAGTAAACAGACTTAATTTAAAAAATTACATAGGCCAGTGTCCCAGCTCAAGGGATAAAGACATTCTCAGAACTATTCCATCTGCAAGGAGAGTTCATTTAGGTTCCCACTGAACTTGTGTAATTGAATTGTTCATAGTGATAGCCAAGTCATGTTGGGCTGGAGGTAAGCATCAAAAGTATTAATAAATGTGTGTGTGTGTGTGTGCGTGCGTGCGTGCGTGCGTGTGTGTTCAGAGGGAGAAGGAAAGCCATTTCAGTAAATCTTCAAGGATGCTCTGCACAGATTCCTTGAAAAATAATATGTACGTTTTCATAACTAACAATTATGTAACTATTTTCAAATATATTTTAAGTTATAATAACCAATAAAAATGCCAGTTTATTGGGAAGGAGCTTCTGTTTCACATGATTGCAGGTAAATTTACAACACGTATTTTATTTTTAACTTCAGTCTTGACTTAAAGTGCTAAATACACACTATTCTGTGTCGTACCTACACCTTTTGCATCTGACATTCTGACCTCATTTTTACTGGTTTTAACTACAAAATAAGTTAGAAAAAGATAAATAGTACTGTAGATCTATATTTCCACAGTCTGAAATCAATAAGATTCTGTATTCTGGCCAAGGCTCTCCTACAGAAACTATTTGTCTGCATGTATAGAAGAGAATGTGTTTTCTGCAGTTACTGAAACAGTATGTCTCTGTAGCATACTTATAGGCAATATTTAATTGCCTTCTATCTTTCACCAGTACTAATCCAGAAGAACTGCTTGAAATAAACCATGCAGAGCTATGACTGGAGGCTCAGCTTCTCCAGTTCTGCCAAAAAGCCTTTGCCTTTTGTTTCCAAGTGTGTGGCAGTTGGCAGCTCACCCTTCAGCACCCCAACCATGCCTTATTCTTAATATATGGATGGCTTTCTAGCCAACAGGATGTCCCTAGTAGAGGAATACAGGTGTGATCTGGTTTTATAAACTTAGGCTCAAAAACATGGTGTTCTCACTACTGTTTCTCACTCTTTTGTTCCCTCCTCCTCCAACCATTACAGTGGTTTTGCTCTTTCTCAAACGTATTTCCCAGAGGTGCCACCAGCCTGGCTGATGGGCTCAGCTGTGTCCTACCATCGGTCACTTGGAGCCGGCTGGGCACAGGGCAGCTCCTGGTTTCCTTCCACAGGGGCCACCCTGCAGGCCCCCACTACCAACACCTAGTCACCTACAGCCAATACAAGAACTTACTGACACTGGAAGTAATGAAATAAAACAGTGTAAAGCTGCATTTATTGGTAATCTCATGTCTCATCGACTGAACAAGAAACAGTTGTGTTCATTAATCCATGCCTTGCAGAATGAATAAAAGGTGAAATTTAACTCATACATAGTCTTTCCTGTTCACCTGATGCCACAGAATTTCTGTTCTGAGAACTGCTCTGAGAAAACTAGTATGATGAAAATGGATTAAACTGTGTTGCAGTTTTATGGCATGCTATGCAGTTGTGACCAGTTGCAGGATAATCCAGTCATCCTTAAGCACAGATTTAGTATTACGGTGAAGGTCCAGTGAGACATTATTTATGCTGTTAACTGGCTTCCTCATATAGGCCAAACAAAAGAAGCAATTATAATCCTTTTTAGTGTAAGGTACATAAAACAGCTGAAACAAATGAGTCACTACCCAAAACACTAGTCATATGCAAGCTGAATTGGAAGCTGAGCTAGATGGTGAAGGACATTTGCTTGGAGATGTCTATAAATTCATCTAAACTACGTAGTATTTGGTAAAAGTGTGCGTGTTTATGGGCAGAAGCAGCCAGATGTGAGCAAAGAAGCCAAAGAGCCAGCAAGACAAGTACTTGGGGGTTTGAAAGAGAGCCAGCTCATAGAATCTGAGGAATAGAGCACTCGCAGAAAAAATGCTTGTATCTGTGAGCAAATAAAATGGTTTCTCTTGCATGACCTTTATTTAGTTCCTGGAATCTGAATGTTACCTTGTACAACTTGTAAATAAACATGATCACATAAAAAAAATATATTACTATTATACATCTTCTGTCATAATAGAAACAGCCTGCAAAACCATGACTGTTGTATACCTACTCTATAAAAACAGTAACAATGGTGTTAGTAGATCTTTTAGTTAGATCCTTTTTGAAGAGGAAACCAAAAATTTCCCCAGGGGAAGAAATTGTGAGCTGAGATTCCTGCTGAGCATACTAAACTCCAAGATAGCCAAAGATGCTTTCCAAGCAGAGGCCAAAACTTCGCGAAAGGAATTAAAACAGCACCTGGAAACTTCTAAGGAAGGGCTTGGAGAAAAAATGAAAATAAGGAGGGAAAACACCACAGTCTATCAGTGACAAACGACAAAAACAATGTTCCCGTCATTGAGTAGTAATAAGAAATCAAAAAAAGAATCAGTAATCTAGTTGTCACAGATCAGAGAGTTTCCTGGAAAATAAGGGAGGCTGAGAAAAGTGTAGCCAACTTTGAACTTGCTAAAAAAGTTGAGTTTCAACAAAGTCTCAAGGAGCAGATGGTTCACACTGAGAAGAAAATCAAAAGATCACGGATCTTGCTGGCAGAAAGCCACCTCAAATGGCACTCAGCCAGCCAGAGAACTGCAGTAAGACAAAGTAATCGCAGTGTTTCTCTAGTACATCTGTAACCCTCAGAAGGTAGAATTTGGATTACCAGATGCATTTTCTTTAACTTCCCATACCTCGTCGCAACCTGTAGGGGTGATCTTTGGGTGCTACGCCCTCTCTCCTGAACTGGATTGAAAGGTACCTAATGAGAAATCAGGAAGATAAAATAGTGGCAGAATTCCTAGCAAGTGGCCAGATCTAAGGTGTTAAAAGTATTACCCAGAAATCCAGAAAGGATTCTTTTTTTTAAATTCCAACTAACCAGGCATTTTTTTATTCCAGCTAACCTGCCCCAAGCCCAACCCTGAGTCTGATGGGACAGCAAATAGGCTCAACAGCTAGCTAGCTTTTTAAAACACCAGCAGTCTGGCAAGTACCAGCACATCCCTTGGTGGTTCACTAGCACCACATTCCATCAGAGTGCAAAACATAACCTAACCCTCCCAAACCTTGGGTATAAGCTAAGGAACAGCTGAAGTGGACACTATATGGAGTGGGAAAACGGCATTTGGACCATTTGTATTGTGCAGAAATGTACTGTCTCCAATTTTAAATGTTTACGTCATTTGCTAAATACAAAGTAGAGACAGACTAAGAAAGTGACTGGTAAGACAGCAAGACATAAGGTCCTGTAAAGGAGCTACAAAACCAGACCACCTGGCCTCTTCCCCTCAGGCAGTGGATGGTGTGTTAGAATCAAAGCTAAATAAATATTTATACACTATATTAATACTAATATTAATACACAATATTAATACACAATCCTGCACAGAAGAGCAGTAGTAAGCATATAGCCAGTTCACATTAGTCCTCTGAGTATTGCATAGCCAGGCACTATGGTTACTCAGGGGTCCAAAGGCAAAGTGAGCACCTAGATCAAGAGGAACTAAGGGACCTACCAGTGGGCAATGAGGCAGCAAGCACCATTCTAGACCTCAAACCACATTTTAACTATTCAGTCCAACTACAAAAGCTAACATTACCCACAGAACTGTCTGAGAAGGAGCAAGGAGGTAATAATCTACCAGGACCGCAATGTAACACCAGAGATTAATATAGGATGCAAACTTCAACGCTCTATGTTTGCAAAGTCTCAGGACAGACATATTTGCTAAACCTATCCATTGATAATAATACTAATACTGATACCACTACTACTAATAATAACAATAATTTTTAAAAAACAGCACAGTTCGAGAGTACTGAAGAAACTAGAGTATATTGTACAACTACTGAAAATCACTGAAAGCAAACAGCCCAATTCTCTTCAAGCTTACCCTGGTAAAATCTCAAGCAGTGGTTACACAGAAGTAAAATATGTAACACTGAGCTAGGCTTTAAGTCCAGAAGGCACAGCATTGACAACTTTCATTAACATCATTTCCTTATCTTTTATACATTAAGTGGTTGAATAAAAGACGTAGTAAATAAAAAATAAACTCTCAGTTCCCTTCCACCTGCACTCACAGGGAAGCAGGATTTCATTTTTCAGGACATTTGTTTCGTTGGGCTTTTTTTAGGGCAAAGTTCTTTCTAGGTCATGAAATTTCTTATAAAATAGACAGTCCAGTTCCTGGAGTGTTCTAATATTCTACAGTTTTATACAGTTTTATACAGTTTTATGTTTCCATTTCCTATCAGCCTAAAGAAGTCTGTCTTTGAGCGCAGTTTGCTGGAAGGGTCATTGTATGGAAATAGTTTTGGTAACATACTATTCATGAAATTTTGTAGAAGCATTGAACTACAATTGCCTTGCTACAGTACTGCAGCACAGCATTTGAAAAATACGGTATTTTCAAAGTATTCACAGTATTTCTACATTTTAAAAGGTAAATTCTTACGTTTGAAAGGTAAAATATGAGATAAGTAATTTATGGATCACTTAAATCTCCATAAATATTTACCTGCTTCATTCAATATGGTATTAAATACTGCAGCACATCAATAGGAAAAAACACTTGAAGCAGAAAGCTCACAACAATCCTGTTTCCTGTGGGATGTGCTTATTCTGCTATACTTTTGCCCATACAAACACTGCAAATAGGAAAAGGGAAAATATATATGAGAAGAGAAGAGAAAGAAACCAAACCATATTAGTATGTAAACAATGCTAGTAAGTTTAATTAAGGTGTGATTTTTTTTTTTTTTTAAGCATTTAAAACCATAGACAAGGGATTTTCCAAAGCAGGAAAGCATGTAAACCCAACTGATAGTTAGATATGGGTGCCACATAAGTTCTGGATACCATTGAAAGTATAGAATAGAGCACTGAAGTAAATATGGGCTTCATTTTTAGCAGCCACATCCAGTAGTCATCACCCTATACAGTTGTTCAACATTATACCAAACAATAGTGTGATTTTATGGTTCTGTACAAGGAACGCTCAAAGAAAAAAAGTGCTTTGCAGGTATTCTGACCATGCATGAAATATGTACCTGGATCACCTAAAGATTTTAGGTGCAAGAAACTACATAACTCTACTTTCGTGAGCAGAAATAATTTGTGTAAAAATGTGGATGAAGTCCTGGACCTCCATGAGCTCCCACAGACTATTGATCAGGACTGTGGTCTTCATTAGTCAAAGGAATTTTTTTTCCTGTGCCACATGATCAACATTTATCACTTAAACATCTGACTCCTCATAATGGAAGCTGTGTGGCGGCACAAGATGAGAATGATGGCCAGGTTTCTACATGAGCTGCGCTCACAGTCCTTTCAAGTTAGACAGTCTGCAAAGTCTAGACTTCCTGCACCTTTGAAATCCAGGACTTAAGGCCAAGGTAAACAAAGAAGCTGTCTTTTTCTCTTCTTGACTCTTTGATGAGCTGGATACACCCTTTTAAATGTAGCAAACCAGTCATTCCACCACCTGGTAGTCTCCCCCCCTCCCACCGCCTTCTTCCACCACATAACCTAAATACGTAGTTAGCAAAAGTTATCAGATGTTCCCCAGATAGTTTGTAAACAAACTTGTCCAATATTTATTAAATAATTTATTAAAATTCCCACTCACTTGCTTGTAGAAATAAGAAGCAGAACGACCATGGTACACATCATCAAATACCCAAAGGATGTAAACATCAAATATGCAGTAAATATGTTCAATTATGTACTGACATTGTGACGTATTAGGTTTTGGAATAGTTCCCCTGAGGAAGTGGTTAGGCTCCTCGGAGAGTTTCAAAACTGGAGTGAACTAACCCTACTAAACCCTATTTACTTTAAAGTAGGAAACAACCTGACAAAGGCAGGAAGTTGGATAGTTTGAGGTAATAGGCCTTTCTCATACCTAAATTGTACCATTTCAGGAAAATACATTTTTTGTTATNTTTTTTTTCCTGTGCCACATGATCAACATTTATCACTTAAACATCTGACTCCTCATAATGGAAGCTGTGTGGCGGCACAAGATGAGAATGATGGCCAGGTTTCTACATGAGCTGCGCTCACAGTCCTTTCAAGTTAGACAGTCTGCAAAGTCTAGACTTCCTGCACCTTTGAAATCCAGGACTTAAGGCCAAGGTAAACAAAGAAGCTGTCTTTTTCTCTTCTTGACTCTTTGATGAGCTGGATACACCCTTTTAAATGTAGCAAACCAGTCATTCCACCACCTGGTAGTCTCCCCCCCTCCCACCGCCTTCTTCCACCACATAACCTAAATACGTAGTTAGCAAAAGTTATCAGATGTTCCCCAGATAGTTTGTAAACAAACTTGTCCAATATTTATTAAATAATTTATTAAAATTCCCACTCACTTGCTTGTAGAAATAAGAAGCAGAACGACCATGGTACACATCATCAAATACCCAAAGGATGTAAACATCAAATATGCAGTAAATATGTTCAATTATGTACTGACATTGTGACGTATTAGGTTTTGGAATAGTTCCCCTGAGGAAGTGGTTAGGCTCCTCGGAGAGTTTCAAAACTGGAGTGAACTAACCCTACTAAACCCTATTTACTTTAAAGTAGGAAACAACCTGACAAAGGCAGGAAGTTGGATAGTTTGAGGTAATAGGCCTTTCTCATACCTAAATTGTACCATTTCAGGAAAATACATTTTTTGTTATGTCACCTCTGTATCAAAGTGGTGTACTGAAGTGGGTGATAATAACCTGCAGGTCATATGACAACAGTATTTCAATCAACAAACAAGTAGGTCACTAAAAATTTCAGGTACAAAGTTTGTGGGTTTTGAAGAGGAAGCTTGTCTGGTTTTTGAAAAAAATCTCCTTTCTGCACATTGACTTTTAAAATATGGGCTACATCTGCATTAATGAGTGACAAGGAATTTGAGAAATCTGGTGCACATGTGGCTTGGCAGGTGCTTTATATTGAAAGGCACATGAGGTTTTGTCAAATTGTGTAGAGCTGCTCTAATCATAACCTCTGAGCATCAGTCATTGTTTACCTTAATTCTATCATAAGCACATCTGGGTAACTCCTTAAAATAATGGTAAAGGTAATTAGTCATGAATTGAGTTGGAAATCTGATAAAGTACTTATGACATCCATATTGGTACCAAATGAATTCATCATGGTTAACGTTGTTACAAAAACACCAAAGCAATTAATAATAATTTGTGCCAGCATTTGAATGTGTTGCTAACACAATACCAAGTATAATGAATGTTTTTCTTTTTTTCCTTTTCTTTTTTTTTTTAAAGGTATTACAAATGTATTTCAATAGCCCTGCAAAAGTTTATGTCTGCATTTTGTAACTGATAAAGCACATAGTTCTTTTTCATTGGTGGAAAGGACAAGCAAGTTACTATTCTGTATGTGGTCCAGTAAGTTTTCAGAATAACTCTTCGAGGCTGCATTACAAGAACTGAACAATGTCTGTGCATATCCACTTCCCACTGAATGAGCTCCTAATTGGAGGCAGCATACACACTACCCCACCACAGAAATCCATAAATGTACAGTTATGACAGATCTGACTCCTTCCTGTTGTGACTTGGCACAGCTGTTGCTAAAATCAGTGAATTAATATTTCACAGCAGCGAAAAAGCTGTCCCTACCGGGCTGTGGCAGTGCCACTACCACGTGAAGCTGGGGAGAGGCTGACACTGTAAAGTGGGCTGTATGCTTTTAACCAAGACAGAGGTTTGAAGTAAGAATAGTCCAGTTTATTAATTCTAAATGGCTAAAGCTTTCTGCATTGGCTGCATAAAAACTGTTAGCAAATAGTTTCGTCATTCTGCACTAATAAAAGTCGTCTAGCACCAAGGTGGAAAATTTCTGCCACAGAGAAAGAAACCTTGTTATAAACCTGTTTATGAACAGGAGAAAAGAAATACCCTGTTCCCTGTATGTGTGTGCAATGCATGTGCAATGCGCATGTACAGTACCATCCTGCCACTTCTATTTTCCATTGTGTCAATATTCAGTAGATGTTTAGCTCACTAGTTGGGAACTCTGTTCCCCAACGGAGTTGCAGGACTCACCACAATAGTACAAGGATGAGGTAGAAAACAGCATAGTCATCATGGTCTATCTGTGGGAGGTTGTTTGGACCCAGAGGTCCTCTTCCACTTTACTGAGGCATCTCCTTTCCTAGTCTCACACTATTTCCACTTCTCTCCCCTGCCAAACTGATATGTCCCTGACTATTTCCAGGTTTTCATCTCAAATGCAGGCCGCCTTTGTTTTCCATCCACTGCTTTCACACTTCTCAGTATTTTAATCAGTATCTTGTTTTTCCTCTGTCTTGGGTTCTCAGACAGGATCTCAAGCCTTCAGTAAGCTTATACCTTTGCAGCTGTGTTTATATGTGCATGAGAGGTTTCAAGTTCTCTGTATCTCTACCTGAATTCCTTTTGTAGCCAAACTCCTAAAAAATCCTATTGTTTTTCCTTCATGTTTTTCCAGCATTTATCCTTTCTTTCTCTTTTCTGCCACTAAAAGCCTTACTCGTGCCTTAGTCATTCTTCATACCAACTTCCACAATCTTCCTCTCTTATTCTCTTTCTCTTTATTCTCATTTGCTTGAACTCGTTTCCTGTTCTCATAATTCAAGAATGCAGGGCTCACCCCTCTGAATTCCTCACTACCCTTTCTATGCCAGGGTGCAGTCAGCCTTTCAAAGTTTGCACAACAGAGCTGTGGTTGCACCTCTGCTCTAATATCCACTGACTCTCCCTCTGTGCTTTCTGCCCTGCCCAGACTCCTCTGACTTCCTGGAAGGGCATCGCATGGTCCAGACACTTGCTCATGCTGATGGAACAGCTTTGCCTTCGTAAATATGAACTCACCCATTTTTTTTTCTCAGCTCTTCTTGCTTCCGAGGTGCATGGAGTATCTCTAACTCCAGTGGCTTTCCAACCTCTTTTTGTCTTTTTTCATCAGTCCCTTCCTCCAACATAACTGCAACAGCTGTCAGTCTCATAACTGGTTCAGGTCTATATTGAACTGGGAGCTCTGTGAAGGAAAAAAAAAAAGCCTCATTCTGTGCCTGTGTAGCATCACACTGGTGCTCAGCACTTAAGAAGAGCAATTTATTTCTCCCATTTATATTTTCTTGACTTGAAGACGTTTTCTCACTTGGAATGTATTTTATACTCTGATCTGAAACTGTCATGTAATCATAACGGTGTGTTTGTGATAGCATAGTAAATTCCATGGCAACAAACTGTGATGTCATAAATGCAGGATTTATATCTTTTCTGCAAAAACCAAGCTGAAGAAGCAGATGGACGGAAAAAAAACTCATTAAAATACCAACAGTTTCTAAAAATTGCAGTAAAAATATCAATGGGAAACCAGACAAACATTGTTTAATAGATTTCTTTTTATACATGTTTCCTGGTTTTTAAAAGCCTGCTTCTCTGAATAAGCACCTTCTTTTGGGGGTGGAAATATATTTTAAAATAACTGAAAAAAAAAAGTGTTTGGATTCAAGACTCTAAAACTCAAAACAATTGCCTCAGACAAATTAAATAGAATGGAAAGAAAAGGCCCACGATGGTGAGAAAATACATATAAAAACTTCTGGACTACATTTCTCAAAGCTAAACTGCCAGTTATTCATTAGACTGCCCATGACGTATTAAGGATGTACTTGCGTAGATTATTTACAAGAACTAAGAAGTGATTAATAAGAGGATGGAGCTGAAAACATCCTCTGTGATGTTCTTGCTAACAAGTGGGCCCAGTTTTGTAATCAGACATCATCAGAGAAAGCAGCACATCCCATAACGGTATGAATCATTTCTGACATCCTGCCCTCCCTCACTGAAAACATAGACAAGGAAAAATAAAAACTTCTGAAGACAATATAGCAGTTAAAGAAATATGTTCCACAAAATCATATCTTCTACTTTAAATTGAAAGACAAAAGGTGTTTCTAAACTGATGTCCCTAAACAATTTGGATATTTCAAATGTAGTAACAATGTAATATCATGATTTACGCTTTAAACAATTTTTAATAGTGAATTTTTGCTGAAGATCTCAAAAGATATTTCACATGTAAGTTAAGTAATAGAAAATTGTTTCCTGTAGAGGCCTGTAAGCTTTGCCTGCAAAATTATTTTAACAATGTTGTTGAGTAGAATGTAAACCATGTTCTCCCACTTTGCCTGTTCTTCCTACCTACTCTGTTCTAATCAGATAAATAAGCAAGTTACCCTTTCCCCACGTTTAACTACAGAGAAGATTGTTCACCATCTGCCATTAGATGCATTTGGGCTTTGTGGAAAAAAAAAAAATGTTTGAAAGAGAAAGAAGAAAGACGGAAGATAGTACTAATATCTGGACATAGCAAGACCTGAGAGCTAAGAAGCATCTGTCACAGTCCTTGACCTGGTTTGGATGGCCCTTCCATTGTTGGTGTGTGCATCTTGCATGGACTACCACGGTCCTCTTAGGCCAAGGTACACTTGACGCAGTGCCTTTCTGCTGGTGATCACTATCTGAGACTCCAGAGCCAGTCAAGGCTGCAGTCAGAAGGCTCTTTCTGTGGAGAGGTTTTTTAAACATCCTTTTCTTCTCATGTACCCAAACTCTTCCTTTGGCTCCTCCTACCTAACAACATCGGGTTTTTCATCTTGAGTTCCTCATACTTTGCAGTATGGAAAATCATTGACTCCTACATCTCAGAACTATGTCTCAGGTTTAGACTATTCATTTTTTTCTGAAGCTAATCTTAGTATCCACTGTAGGGATAAGGGTAACCCAGATAATCCAAACTGACAAGAAAACGATATTTTGGGACAGCACTGTTGGGCCTTGCATGTGCCCAAGGAATGGATGACAAGTGGACAATAGCTGTACTTCTAAATAAAAAATATCTAGTCTAGCTATTCATTTGGTATGTTCACTAAGTCTTAGCTCTGCCAGAAGGTCAGATATGTGTCTTAAAGTACAAAACTACTATTTGCACTCAGGAGAAGGAAATCTGCTTTCTGAAACATTACTCAGGACTCCAAGCATGCTTTTCAATGTGAGTCCACATGCACACAGTGGATTCAGATACAACTGTGTCACACACAAGAGATGTAAGAGCCAATTCAAAGGCTTTATAAAATGCCACGTAGGTGATTGCGCAGCTCCCACCAACCAGCTCTATAGTACTTGGTTTTGGCCCTGTAAATAGTATCGCTTGTTTCCATGGAACTATATTCAGTATAATATGATGTTCAATGTGGGTTGAATTAATTAAATTAATGTTTAAAAAACCACAAAAACTATGATTTCAGAGGTTCCAAATAAAGACTTTCCGAAGTTTAGCAAAATTGTGCTTGACATGTCCTTAACTTTTGACGTTTCTTTCAAGACAAACCTCTATTGGCTTACCAGTTGAGATCGGCACTCTCACAGTCTTCCACTGGATTAACTGAGAATGCTACACAGTCGGCTAAAGGCCAAATCTCAGACAAGGTTGCCTATGCTTGTGACAACACAATAAACGATTGCAGCGAGCTGATGACAAGCAGTCCAGATGTGATCCAACTGGTCTGATGACAAAGTAATCCTCGATGGCTTTCAAAAGATGGCTTTCTGTAACTTTCTGATGACTCTACGAAGAAATCAACACCAGAGTCAGTCAGACTGAGGTATAATGTGCCTAACATACTGCTGGCATACAACCCATTCAGTAATGTAAAAAGTGGTCATACATCTTTATGTTACAAACATTTCCTACCTACATTTATACAGATATAAAACTGTTAGTAAAATGGAAGCTATTTGAGGCTTGTAAAAGAAAGCAGAGCATATTATCTGGATTATTTCCATTTTGGACATATTTTTTTACTTAGTCCAGTATGAATGGTTTATATTAAAACATTTAAATATTGAAAGAGGTTTTGGGTTACAGACTGATAGTAGTTCCATAAAAACAAATTATTTTTCCATTTCTACAAAATCTAATTAAACATGTGAAAACAAATGTGTTGTGTAATATTAGGGTTATTCTTCCTTGCCTTCAACAATAATGCAGAACCCTGGTAATTCACTATGGACAGATTTTTTTTTATGGCTATGTGGCTGGTAGTTGATTTCTTACCCCTTTGTGGAATATTTCTCCCTGTTTTCTCCCCTCTGTCCCTCACCCTTTTCTGTCAATTTCAATTTAAAATATTTTCCAGCCTTTATGAACTTGGGAAGTGACATATCGCCTTTTGGTCATTTCTAGTTAACTATGGATTCAAAATTTGTTACAGTAAAGCATATAACAAAGTCAATTATTATAGTGAAACTACATTGCAAGATACAATTAAACATCCAGATCTCCCTTAAATAAAGTATGACAGGCAGATGCGTGATCTGAAGTCTTATCCATAAATCACAAGCAGACACACAAGCCCAAGTCTCGTCCATGCACCCTCTACGCAGAACTGAGACCTTGGCCCTAATTAACTGCCATTGTCATTAACTGTAATCTCTGATTTAGTTTGACTGAAAAAAGAACGCAAGGTGATGGGATCCCTGACTTAGAACCTCAGTTTGGCATTGTCACAAATACTTCCTATCCATGTTTAGGTGAGATGAATCTGGGCTTCTGAGTATAGCCTGAGACCTAGCAGCTTGGGAGCAAGGGAAACTAATGCATCGAAAGAAATTTGCAGCCTCATAGATGGTGTTCCTCCTCAGACCCCAATTCACAAGTTAAACCTTTACTTCGGTAAGTTCCGTTATAAGGGCAAAGCATCATAGCCATTTCCTTCTTCACCATTATTTTAGAAACATTGCCTTCAGCCATGCCTTGTTCCTTCTGGATGTCTCTCCACCTTTGCTCTTTGCTTTCTCAGTAAGACGTTCATATTATACGTCACTTGCCCTCCCATCACCTGGCTTTTTGAACTACAACATCTTCAACTTCTCTTTCTCCAGCTGTCTCCAAACAGTAATTGTTGTTTGAATGTCTTGATGTTTTGTCAATAGTGCACATGAAGAAAAAATAAAAAAGAAATCATTCTTTCCTCACTATAAAATCCTACTGATAGCTGAATCACCTCATTCTTGTCTTCCTTCATTTCATCCTGTTTGCTCATACACCATTGTCTAAACACCTGTCAACATCTCCTACCACTGCTGTAATTGCTAGGACTCCAGATAATCCAAGCTCTATCTTGTACTTGGCTCACAGTTCCCAGCCCAGTTTGAGCATCTCACATGCAGCATCAGGATTTCGTATCCCTTCCATTCCCCATATAGGTAGCTTCTCTCCTTCTCTCCTGCTTCAGTGTCAATGCTGACATTTCTTCCTAACTGTACTATCTGGATTCTCTTTACAGTTCTGCCTGCAGCCTTCCTTCCATGAATTTCTTTACATCTGAACTCTGTCTGCCTCCCTGCCTTTCTATCAATGCATTCATAGCATGCTTGTCATCTCTGAGGTCAGACTTCTGCTCTCTGGCTTTACTACTGTTCACTTCATTGAGTCTTCCTGGATATTCCTTGTATGTCATGACACACAAAATGTGTCAGCCACATTTACATCTCTTTTAAAGGCCCAGGGGCAAATATCTCAGCATTATTGTAACTGTTTTAGGTTGTGATCTTACAACATAGATGTCTGAATTGTCACAAACCTACTTAGAGAGCAGTTAGCTTTGATTTTACTGTCTGATAAGACACTAAGTTTAATTTCTGACTTTTTTTCTTCTTTTACTTTTTTTTTCTTTAGGAAAAGATTATAGGCAAATTGATACATAACTGTACTGGACTAAATGAAATGCTAATTTGCCATGTTCATCTGGATGTAATATACACCAGGACACTTTTATTGTAGGGTGCCTGAATAACATCTGACAATAAAGTTCGATTTAGAAGGAACTTAAATAATCCAATAAGTCCAGAAGATAGATAAAGGAGATGAAGAAAACTCTCAGAGAGGAAAGAAGCAAATGGAGTGAGTTGCTTTTTCAGGACTGTTTTTGCTTTAACTTAGCGCCTCGAAGACAGCTATAGGACAACAGTACAGTACAGGTAAACGAACAGATGTGCACACCAACCATAGGTTCATAAAATAAGAGGCAGCCTTTTTATATGCACGTCTGCTAAAGGAATAAGAACAGAAAATAGCATATTTCCAGTCCAGGAAAGGGTAAAATATTCAACCCATAAAGACTAGCTGGTCTTTAGCTCTTCTTCTTTATTAGTGTAGTGGTAGAAATGGAAAAGTTCAATTTATCATCAGCAGTAAGATTACCAGTCTGCTGTGGTTTTTACAGGCTTAATAAGTGATAAGCTATTATTCTTAACTTTTGTTAAATTTTCGTAAATTGTGTGTAAGTGGACTTACAATTTTACCTGATTATCCATATGATCCTTTAAGAGAAAATACTGAAGAGCTGATAAAATAAATGCCTATTAAATAAACACAATATCATTCTGTCCTATTTAAATAAATAATAAAACTCACTACAGTTTTTTAAAAAGTCCAGTTGTATATCTGTCAATCTCTAATCACACTGAAACTGCAAATACAAGTGGTATGAATCATGACACAGAAGCGGAAGATGGATGTCACCTTCTGTGTGTTGTGATAAGATATTATCACCCTTCTGTAGGAAAATTGATGGAGCCATCTAATGAGAAACATTGTTCAAAGTAGAGACAATACTGTGACAAAAAACAGTTTCTCAAAGTTTCCTCATTTCAGAACTGTTCTTTGGGAAAAGTGATACACAGTCATTTGTACCCATAATATGTAAAAGAACTCTAGAAACTTTTGGGAAGCATGAATATCTTGTGGAGGGTGATCGCTCAGTTTACCACATATAATAGATACATGAGAAGCAGAACATGTCAGTGTCATGAACCTTTTCCTAGTGGAACCAACACCAACACTAGGCGTCCTTCCATCATCAACAACCTGCAAATCTTTGAAAAGGAATAAAATCTCAAAGCAAAGTTTCAAGCCATATCAAGCATGGCAGTCTCTGGGTAAGATCTCTTCAATGTAGTCCATGTGTGTCAGCAGAGGCTCTAGGTAACATTCATCTCACCTCACATTAGCAATCCAGATGCAGTCAGTATCTAGTTTGAGTTACTTGTCTAGTCTGCCT
This sequence comes from Pampusana beccarii, assembly GCA_013399365.1. Lineage (NCBI taxonomy): Eukaryota > Metazoa > Chordata > Aves > Columbiformes > Columbidae > Pampusana > Pampusana beccarii. The sequence continues at coordinate 195,208 of VWYH01003425.1, forward strand.
ACAAAGGTACCTCCAAAGGGCAATTTCTTCCATCCTGAAACAACCACTAAAATGACTGCCCTCTTCCTCTTTCTCTCCCTCAGGCAGCCAGCCAACTAATGCACAATAAAAATCTAGCTTTTTGAAATAAAGTTAGGTGATATTAATTCCAAGCATTGAATGAAGTCTGCCAGCTGTCACTCTAGTTATAACGAAAACCGTAAACAAGTAGAGAGAACGATAAATTGGTAAGCTAAAACTCTTCATTTGCTTGGTGTCTGACATAAATTGACATCACTCCACTCAAAATGACAATGGATTTTGTATTAAAACTCTCCAAAAATGTACCCTTCCTGTATGTCTCACTGCTGATGGTTACTGCAGAGTCCCTTACCAAGAGACATTCTGTTCTTCCCTCTGGGTCTGATTCACTGTTCAATTACACCACTGTGAATAAGACAATGAATGACACTGAAATAATTATAGACAGATCAAGATTAATTAAAAAAAGAACCAGAAGCATCAGGGAAATCAGATCTTACTCAAGCTAAGTTTTTTTTATGTTACAGAATTTCCCTCTTGGTTTCACCAACTCTGTTGCTCATTTTCATTCTATATTTTGAGCCTCTTTTTCTAGAAAAAAATATGCTTATTAGCCTAATTACAGTGAGCATTCTGTATACGTGTGTGTCTGTGCACATGCTTATGCATCTGTGTATTTCTCACCGACTGGCCATCCTTCAAAGTTTTTGAAGCCATTACCCAGTTTAATTAATCAACACGGCAGAGGGAAGTTACTCTCAGAGATGTTAAGTTTCTAAGAGCTTTGTGAAAAAAAGATAGCCAGAATGAGAAAACAGCTCCTATCAGTGTCTCTGGAGAAGCCGTGGTGTGAGTCTGTATCTTATTAGACACTAGGGAATCTAACCACAAAATACTGCTCTGTAAGAAAGTGTATTTCAGTAGCTTCACTGTTTGTAGACCTACTAGGAATAAAGCCTACCACCCACTGTTAAAGTTCTCTCACACTGTTGTGGAAATGCCTAAGTGGCCACAGATGCACAATCTCATTTTAGGATTACTACACTGCAGAATAACTTCACTATCATCCAGAGAAGTCAGCTGGTTAGAGGATCAGACTGTCCACTCAGACAGGTCTTCCTGAGCCAGCACCCATAACATCAACTGCAGACTGCAAGCTCAGAGTATAGACTGCATGAACACCTTTTTCAGCACAGAGTGGACTCTCCTGAAGGTAAGGACCATGTTCTCATTCTCTGTGTGAAAGAAACCTGTTCTCTTATATAGAAAGGTTAGATAATAGTAGCAATGGTAATGCTAGTGCCTGCTTTGAAATTAATTCAGATCACCCAACGCAGACAGTACAATCTTGATAGTTTTGAAACCAGTTCTATGCAACCCAGACACCTCTGAGTTGAAAATCCCTTTTATTTTAAATGCACAAGAAACAACTGTAAACCAGGGAGAAGAAGAATAACCTATACTGCCATGCTCCAGTGCTACAGGAGAGATTCAGAACATCCCCACTTTTGTCTCTCCCTCTGCATTTGTGCTTTATGCTTCCTAGTTCAGGGAAATCAAGTGTCACATGAAGAACAGCAGGGTGAAGCAGAGGTGTTAGGAGATATCTAGCCATTCCCCACCCTGGTCACTTTGTCATGATACAGTTTTTGCCAGTGGTATTTCTATGAGAAGGGATGAAAATTCATAAAACTACAACAACAAAAAAGAAAGACCACCACCTTGGTATAAATAATACTCACTTTGCTACTTGTTTTATATCACACAACCAAGTGTGCTAACACTAAAACACCACATCATCCATGCAGAAGTATGAGTTAGAACAGCTGTAGCCGCAGAATAAGTGCCCTTGAACATGCTGAATTTTTCCAGTGTATCACAATTACAGAAACACCTGTGCCAAACAGCTTTCTTCTGATCCTCTATAAAAGTTCACAAAGCCCTCCAACTTTCTCATTTCATACAGGTCTGTGCTGCCTTGAAGCCAGTTCTCTATGTCTCAATATGGGATACCACAGAATTTTTCCTTTTCATGCCTCAAAACGTAAAATAAAGGGTATGTGCAGGCGCAGTAGTCAACATGTGATTCTGTTACTTGACAATAAGGCATAAGGCACAACACAACAATATTCACTTTCTTGATAAATCCTTTTCACACACAAAATTACTCTCAAAGGAATTAAAAGCACAAATATTGTGACAACAAAAGTTATCTGTGCTATACTACTTTGGAAACTGTATTCTAGATTTCTGTAGATACCACTATCCCATATGTCTATATTAGCTATTGTTTTGTTATGCACCATTCTTGGGGGGAAGTTGTTAAATCATATATGTACGTCATGGCAAAAGCCTCAGGACTGAATGCATTTGGCTTTGTTGTTATTTTACAAACAAGATGCTATGGTTGCATTAGCCTTAGGAACTGCTGGCTAGAGTCTACTAAATTATTTACATTTAAAACTACCCAAAGTGTCTGTTTAAAAAGGGTCAGAAGAAAGTCACCCTTAGCAGTCACCACAGAAAGTGTGGCTGATTATCCTTCAGGCAGAGCTCCAGAAAAGGGAAAGGGAAGAGGCAGAAGTCAGTCACCAAGCTTAAGTGTTCAGCTCGTGCAGAATTGCAGCCTTTAGATAACCCTGTCTTATGAAAGATGAGGAGTACGTAGTAATTACACAGCCTTCCAAGTCTTGGCTCTCTACAGCCGTTCCTAGCTATTAGAAACTTCTTCATGTCCAAATGTTCAGCAAAGAAAAGTTTTAATGATATATTCATCAAAAAGGCACCATTTTTGTAGTCTTAACAGAGGCGAAGCCTTCCACTATCCGCATTTACATAGCCCATTGTGAAAAGCATTTGGTGGGTTTTTTTCAGAGCATGAGCAGATAATAAATAATATTACGACACTAATTCAGGAAGTAATGTACAATGGCAAGCATAATTTGAACCACTTCTGCATTGCTTATACACTCAAGAAAAACAGCTAGATGTCATTGTGTACAGCTCAGGGGAAACATCTGTTCCAACTGCCTTGGTCAGCAAGTAATAAGGAATAATACTGAAAATATCTGAATGCTGTTATGCAAATCAGTGGTATGCCCTCATGTTGAATCTTATGTTCTGTTTCGATTACTCCACCTAAGCAAGTATTTAACAGAAATAGAAAGTGACTAGAGACAGCTGATAAGCATGTTACAGTCATGGGAAGGATTCCACAGTCTCAAAATGTTAGGAAATAAATAAAACCAGCAGCCACAGTGCAAGCATATACCATAAAATAAAACAATATGAAGGATGTAAATTGAATACTCCTATTTGCTTGCATTTTCTGCCATTTTTCTTAATCTTCATCTATCTGGTCTATTTAGATGTTGAGATATGAGAATAAGGAACTGTCTGTTACTCTAAATTTGAACCACGGCTACCACAACGAGGCCCACAGATAGTCACTAGGCAATCCTATAACAAACAAGAATAATCTTATTTACCCTTTGTCCTCATAAAACAACAGGGAGAGAACTAAACTTAAAAGGCAACCCATTTTAAACATTAAAAAGAAAGCACTCCTAAAACATAGCCCCAGATGTGGCATTTCAGTGGGTCATGTAGCCCTGGGAAGCACCTTCTGCTCAGCCAGGAAGGCAACAGATCTGAGAGCGAGCTGCCCTCCTGCAGGTACATCACCCAACCCCATGGCAGCCCAGCCTCCTGCCACCTTCAGACACTGCCCTAATATGAACATGGGCTGGCAAGGAGGACCACATGCTTGTCTTTGACCTTTTTTACTTGTCACTGGAGTGCTGCAAGGGACTGCTGGTGCAGAGAGCAGGGCTGAAGTTGGCCCCCTCCCTCATTACCACCATCCCTTGGCATGCAGTCCCCCTGGGCAGCTCATGGTGACAAAAAAGCAGTATCAAAGGATGGAGCTGCAAATGTTTCCAACTAATACTCCAAATGATTTGTGCTGTACATCATTTATTTTTCTACACTCCTCTTATCTCTGGTCATTAAATGCTAGAAATTATCAGAGATAAGAATCTAAATGGCTATGGTCCCAAATCATGTTTCTAACTCATACGTCCATCAAAATAGGAGTTATTTCTAGGAGTGATGAAAAGACCTGCTTATTTAAGTGTTAAAGTCATTGCTATATTATAAAAACCCAGGCAAAGAACTCTGGAGGATTCAAAAGACATAGACTCTGTGACAGGTCAAAACTGCCACAGTTACATACAGCAGACAGACCTCCTCTCTCTAAGAGCGAGAGCATCGCCGCACGTTTCAGACACAGAGCTGACTGCTGACTAGCACAATGAAGAATCTTCCCTGTGGTCACATTATTCCATTATTTGTCTGCCCTGAGGTTTCTTGGTCTTTTTCAGAGGCTTCTAGCAGAGGTGATCCCTATCAGAGATAGTCAACTACACTAAGGCACCAGTCCAGTCAGCTTTGTCATTTCTATGTCCCAGATAAAGAACTGAAATTTCTTGCCTTTCTTTTACCCTGTATCTTCATGTCTGTATGAGAAAGACAGGAACAAAGAAAGAGAGGAAAAACACACTATCTTTCATATTTTTGCACATCTAAACAGAACTATTACAAGTAAAACATCCGAGATGAGAATCTTAATGGTGGCAGAGATCAAAAATAATCTTCCAGCTGTAGTATTTATGGTTCCAGCTTTAGTTTCAGTAGATAGGAAATTTGTTCCAGCATCATAAGCTTATTTCCATTTGTTGTCTATTGCAAGCACTGGCACATACTTTTAGTATAGATATTGTGGATACAGCCTATGAATACATGTTGGTACTAATTCTCCTGCAGCCATGGAAACACCTGCCTTTAAGCTAATTTATAATCCACACCTATGGCGATGGGCCACTTACAAGTTTATTGAAAAAAGTCTTGACAAACCATATAGGAAACTCTGTTCTTTCTCTTCTTGTTCCGCATGACATAAGTTTGGCATTAACAAGTCACTTTTTTATGTCCAACTTTATAGATTGTTAATAATATGTAAAGATACTTGATATATAAGATCATGGGTCAAATATTTCTCACTCTACTCATGTAAGTAGTCTCACAAACTTTATTTATAGAACTAGTCTGAAGAAGACAGTCATGCTTTACTTTCTCTGTAAAATTGTTCCGCAGCGTTATAACGAGCTCTCACCATTACTTACTGTATTTTCATTAATTCTGAAGCACAACACATTTCCCACTCTTGAGCTCTTCCGACTGAATCCTGTAAGATGAAGGAGAGTTATCCATACCTAAAAAGAAGTCTGATCATGCAATAGGACGCCCTGGTTAGTCTCACATATGATTTAGTATAGCCAAGTATCACATCCTCTTCAGGATTTCTGGGCTTAATGTATTCCATGTCATTCTACTTAGAAAGGATTATGAAAATCCATTCAACGACTATTTGGCCATGTTTTTTCCTTTTGTTTATAAATGACTGTGGAGAACAGGTCTGTAAATGAGTCATTGCTTTTTGACTCTAGTGTATTCAGCTGGCACACTGTGCCTTGGCCCTGTACTAGACCTAGGTGGTTTGTTTTTGTATAATTATCATGTAAGTAATCAGGAAGTGAAATCTCCTAGGATGTTTATAAATATCACGAAGAGTCATTATTAAAAGTACCAGGAAGGATACTGTAGATGATACGTCACAGCACAGAGGAGAAGTTCAGGTTGTAGTAGTTTTTCTCCACTAACTTGCATAGGAAAGAAAAGCACCCCATAAACTACAGAGCAACATAAACAACTCGTTCCTGTTCAAATCTGGATCCAAGCTGAAAGCACCTTGGATTCAGCACTTAGCACTGAGCCCACTTAACACAGAACAAACAGCAGAAAGTTTCCACATCATTTGTAGCTTTATTGGAAACCGGCAGACGGTGCTTCCACAAAGCCCTATACACGTTCTGCTCAATGAAATATATATAGGTGGCTATGTCATGCTGAAATGCTAATTTTAACTGTGATGCCTGGTTATGTATTGCACCTGTAAAGTCTGTTCATTGACCAAGCTTCTTCCTTTGTTTGTTTGTCTGGGGTTTTTTTTAACTGCTGACGTACCCATAAACTGGGTGAATTATTTCAGACGCTTCACTGTTACACCTCTACAGATGGCAGTGTAAGTGCTTGGAGTCTGCCATTCTGCATCCCCCAAATGATAAGAACAAATTGCATAGCTACTTTGCAAGGTTGCCTTGAAATCTAAAAATACCGACGTAAGTTAGACTAAGTTAAAGCCCTGCACAATTATGGAATGAATATCCCATCTCAAGAGGAGAGAGAGCTGTGGGCATCAAACAGAGGCTTGGAACTGACAACTGGCACTAACACTGATCTGTTCAGAGGTAAAAGTACCAACAGTAAAGGTACACGGTGCTCGCACAGTGACAGCCTATTTTAGGTACAGGGCCAGTAGGGGAAGTTACTCTATGCCTCTGCTCACTCAGTTTGTACCCTCACCTGCACAGATACCCATCCTTCTTCCCTTCCCTTCCCTTCTGTCCCGCAGTTGGCAGGTAGCAGAGGGAAACAGTCACGAGGCAGAAGCAGTTTGTGCCCTCGTTCAGCATGTGCCACCAGAACTGCTGGGACATGTCAGCAGAGGTGGTGTGCTGTGGAGGGGCAGCATGCTTCCCCCGCTACTTCCTAGCAGCAGGCTCCCTTTCCACCTCCAGCACATGGGTGGATCCTCCCTCACCTGGGTTATCAGACATGCAATCCCACCATCGGTGACTGCATTTTCCCTGCAGCTACGTGTTGCACATTCTGAATTTGACATCAGAGCCTCAAAATAGCCCAGGACCAAATATTTCATTCATAATTGCACTCAGATTACACCATGCAGGTATATTATCATTACTGTAAGTTTACAGTGACCTAGGACAAAACAAATGAAATTAGTTTCTCAGAACAACACAAGAAAGTCCAGTAGGGATTTTCCATCTGCTGTTTTCTATTTTAACCCCAAATACATCTTTCTCCTTTGCAAATTAACCTTACATGTACAATGTCAGTCCATTTATATCCAATACCTTATTGCTTAGCAGTAGATTCCTGAAGGTATTCTTGCAAAATGCTCAACTGCATAAGGCCTGGAAGAAATAAAACCTGTTTCTTTGATTCCCAACTAATTCTAGTGGGATGAACGATCCCTTTAAATCTGGCAGCAGCTAATATAGCCAGTCAGTGGTGACAATTACTTCCTGAAAGCAAATGATCTGTATACATCAAATTCTGTCTTTCCTCAGAGCAGAGACCTAGGGAAAGGAAGCCACTCCAGGAACAAATTAAGACATCATCATAGTGTGCAAAGGTCATCTGGTGAAACTTGTGGAGAAGGTAGTCAAGTAACTACTGACAATCTGAACTTAAAAAGAATTGGTTCCATGATCCTGAAGATGTTCCCCCACCCACCTCCCTAAAAAGAAAACCCTAGAAGTCACAAGTTTCATCTTGTGACTTCTGCAACTGATTTTATTCACCCACTTTCCAGCAAATTCAGATTAAGGAAAGTTTTCTATTTTCTGTTTTCTCTACAAAAGGAGAAGGGCTACCAAAGCTCAGAAACCAACAACAAAGCAGGTGAAGCTTCATGAGGACATCTAGAGCAACCACGTGTAATCCTTGATGCGATATGAGTTAATGGGGCAGAGGCAGGACTTCTGAGAGGGCAGCACACCTTATAGACCTCAGGCTGTGGGATTCTTACGGGCTTGGTGGGAACACTCCTCAAGGAACACAGCAGAAGTGCCCCTCTGAACAGCTGCATGCTAATATCTGTCTTTCTGAATGACCTTCCAGGGCATCAGAGAGGTCTCAGGAGGAGCACCCCTCATGGTACGCCGTTTGAAAGACACTGGAGACATTTCCTACATGCAACTGAAATCCCATCCTGTTCCACTAGAGGGTTATGCCTAAAGGACAAGCCTAAGCAGCGGCAGTGACAGGCAGGAGGCTGTGGTCTGCCTCAGTGTAGTGAGTACTGAGTGTCCCAACACAGGGGTACTGCCCCTACTTTACACCACTGGCTTTTCTTGCAGGAGCAATTTATGAAGCATAAAAGCCCTAAATGTTGTCATTTTCCCCTGCCTGTGTCTCTGAGCCTTCAAATATCCCCCTAAAAATCTTTCTCACCCTGAGTTTGCTTGCTGCCTATGGAGCAAGAAAACTTGTCTGATAGTAAGACATTAAGACAAGAGAAGGTGCTAAATGATGCCTCTTCTCCTCCAACATAAAAGAGAACTAATTTTGTAAAGATAAAGCATGTTTACAGCATAAAAAATGAATTATTGCAAAAGAGTTTGGCTGAAATAACAGGCCATGCATAATAACCATATAACTGAGAAACTGATGTGTCCTGGTCTAATAACAGGCATCCCCTCTACCTGTATATCTTGTCTGAACAGAAATGCCCGAAAGAGAGAGATCAGACTGAAGATAGTCTTGATTCTGCATCTAAAAGGATACTGCTGTAATTGAATCACAAATACCCTATTGCTTTAAGCAAAATATTAAAATATTAAAGAAAAAAAATTGCAAATAAACCCCTACCATCTACCTTCTCTCCTCACATCCAAACATACTTTTATCTGTAACCATACATCTTTGTGTCAAGTTATTACATTTTTTAACTTGGAGTTGGAACCTGTCCAGGATTTGACCTCCATTTTCTGTGAAGAGTATATGCTTTTATTTCTGAGAAGTTCCAAGTACATTTTGGAGCTTTTATCTGTTTTGTTTTGTTCTGTTTTCCCCTCATACTGCACTCTTAATAAAATAACCTAGCAATAGCAAAAATTACCTGCAACTGTCCTGCTGCAGGATAAAAATAATGAGCATGTCCTAACAAAGTTTTTAGGAGGCTTAAAGAAGATCTTAAAAATTAAATGCATCTTCAGACACGACAGGGTAAAAATAGTACTTTTATTTCATTTGTAAGTGGTTCCAGACACTGCAAGTTACATTGTTGGTATGCTGTTATTTTCCTCAAAAGAGTCAGTTACTCCACTTGCAGTATTGAATTTGGGGATGTTGAAGTTTGAGCCAAATAGCACACAGAGTCTGATGCTTAAATGACTCTCTTAATGTCTAGATTTGTTATGTCTTCATCTTTGAGATACTTCAGAACGAATTCTTCGAAGGCTTTTTTTTAATAGTAGCAGGTTACTAAAGCATGCTTCAAAATTTTGTGGATAAAGCATTCACCTGGCTGTGGATATACTTTCCACCTAATGGATGTGAAATGAGTTTTTACTTATGTCTTCTCAGGAGTGCTTGCCTTGATTCTGTTTTCCTTAGTTTTACCAATAGGTAAACACATAAATCAAAGACATCTAAGAAGAATTGAGCTAATGGAATTCATCCTTAGTCCTCAAGAGGTCTCTCTTATTTTATGAATTCGTTGTAGATATAAGTCAGTTTGGAGTAGTCAACATTGTTTTAAATTAATGTATTTTTCAGATTTTCAAGTTGTTCCTCAAAACCTCCCTTACTATCTGTTTATGGCTAATATCCCTTCTTAATCATTTTTCTCTCCCAAAATACCATGAACACCAACGGATATCTAATAGCACAAGTTTGCTTTGATTCTCTACTGTCCTCTCTAGGGGTTCTTGTTATTCCATTATTTACCCCTACATTATCCGTTCCCTGTCTCCTGCTCCTCCACCAAAAGCTCTTGAGTTTCTGTAAGTTAATATGAAGAAGTGTCTTTCTCTGGCAATCACATTTCCATAAATAAGGTCACTTTCCCCATTCTGCTTTTACTTCTTTCAAGGCCAGCATGGCCCCATACCTTGCAGGTCAATTTCCTAGTATTTCTGTCAAGGATAACTACTGGAATCCAGATAATCGTATCAGAATCTCAGCTGTCATTTTTTAAAAAAATATTTGCAAAATGTCATTGTTCTGCAGAAAGATCTAAAAACTGAGTGCCATCACAGAAACCAGAAATCAAGAAAGAGAACTCAATGAAAAACTACTTGTTTAAGCTGACTTTTTTGAGTTAAACCTCATGATATGTGTGCAATCAGGACCTTCACAATACTGCAGCTCACTGAGGGGAGCAGCAAAGGCTCATGAGAACTGCTGGTGAGAGGAGCAAGATTCAAGGCCCCTCTACTTAACCATCACTGCCGAATTGCTATAGAGAAGCAGGGGCCTGCCAAGACTCTTCCAGATTTTCCAGTTTTGTTCCTACATGATGAATAACACTACTACAGCATTCTGGTTAGAAGGAGTTTGGATGCTCTGATGGATCAATTTTGGACTATATTGTGACTATTCTGACTTGCAGAGATGGTGTCCTTTATACACAAAGCTAGAAAGGAGACTATACCACCTTCTCACCATGACCACCACAGAATTTCATGTTCCTTTTGAATCCTATGAAGGATGCTCAAGAAGTTAAATGAGCTCAACAGAATATGGCCAGTGAGTATGATGAGGGACTAGAAACACAGTGAGTTTAGACTTGGAAATAGCGACTTAATTTTGTGCAATTAAGGTGGAATTATGGAGCTAATAGTAAGAAATACATGAGCCCTGGGACAAAACACTGCCATCTTCTACTACGACATAGATAAAAGACAGGCACCTAATACAGACCAAATCCTGAATGTCAAGATTTCATGATGCATTCATGAAACAATTCTTTTTTTACTAATCAAATTTTATCTTTTCACATTTTAAAGCACGGGGCCAATTCATGGATGTTCACATGTGTAAATCAGATAAAATAACACAGCAGCAAGAAAGGACGGTCAGTGAAGACTGATTTATTTGAGATTTGGGGGTTCTCCCTACTATTCCACAGCCTATCTATACAACTTTGGTCATGCCATTTTGTGCTAGATTTGGTTGCCCAAACAAAGATATTTAATGTCATTTGTAAAGTCCAGGTGAACACAGGTTATTCATATAAGGCTGGCAGATGCAATGCCACACATTTATGAAGCACAGCTGGAGTCACACAGTATAGGCACATTGTGTGGGAAAATGGCTAAAGCCCTTTTCCTGCCTGTTACCTATCTCAACCTCGCTCATCTGAGATGCAGATGATCTCCGTGCCTACTCTTCCTGCTCTCACAGCAGTCTTGTACAGTGCAATTGGTAAGGATTAGCAGATTCTCGGAGTTGGAGGCCTCACAGGTGTCAGCCCCACACTCAGGACTCAAGGCAACCAACGGCTGGGTTGATCATTAGAAGGAGTAAGGGCCAGGGCAGAGACAAGAAGGCAGAAGCTCAAACCCATACATTCTGGACTGTCCTGCAAACCCATGCCTGAACTGGCTACCCTGTGCACAAAAGATGCACTATCTCCTCTTTCTCCAGACATGCAGGCAGGAACGGATCTTACCATACCCTAAGAACTTGCAGTCTGGATACCAATCCTTCCATTCACTACTTCTGGCTCCTCAAGTCACCTCTTGATCAAGTGCAGAAGAAAGCGTACATGAACTAACTGAGTTAATGGACAGAACAGGAGCCACAGGGCTTCTCCTAGACTCCCTTCTTGGGGGAGTATTATGCAGGCATAAGCCAGTTTTTGTGCTATTGGAGGGAAGTAAGTCTCACAGTATACACTTTGAAGCCAACAAACTCTCAGCAATCCATGCAGGGCCTCCACTTCAAAAAAACATACGCAATAGGTCCCAAAAGAAAGCATAAGTTACCCTTGGCTGTTCTTCTTTCCCGTTCTACTAGCTAATATTTGTAGTCATATTTATTCCATACAAACCTAACTTCAAAGTAAGACTTTAGAAGGTCTACAGATATCACTATTTTGCACAGCAGTAAGACAAGTCTACAGAATTACTTGCTGTGACATTTAGTTAATACAGCATAATACCTTCAATACATACTAAAAAATAATTTTGGAAATTCACTGTTTTTTATGTGATAGCAAAAACGTGCTTTGTAATGGGCTGAAAATTATTATGACCTACAAAGAATTGTCATATATGTGTGATGCTGCACCAGATCTTGAAATAAAAACGTTTAAGCACCAAGTGCTTTTTATAAATATATTTAATTACAAAAGAAAAAAATTGAAATTATCATAATAATAATGAGACACTCCTTTGCTGCTCATAAAAATAAAGCAGCTCATCATAACTGGGAAAAAAGCTTTTCTTTCCCTCATAGCCATGACTTTAATTTATCTAAAATTCTTTGTCACAATTAGTCTAATTTAGATCATTACTTTTGCTGAGAGCTCTGTCTGGTTCATTTCTTTTCTCACATGCTACATATTCACTGGCACATGCAATACAGTGCTAGAAGGTGACATTTGGAGTTTATCAACATGTACCAGGTAGGACAATTTTTATAATGTCCCAGTAAGCTGCCACTGACTAAACAGCAGTCTAAAATCCATTTGGTTCCATTAATCTCTGAAAGTAAACCATTAAAACCGATCCTCTTCCTTGATGGGCAATAAAGTAAATGCAAACCTCACAATAAGAAGTTAATGATCTGTCCCTAACAAGGCTGTAACTTCGACGTACTCAACCACCTACTCTCTCAGTCTAGAAACAAGATTCTGTACATCACCAGACATGTGCACTGAGCTGGAAATTGTCCATTTGTTACCCTTTTTGCTATGCTATATTCAGCTTGTCACAGTTGGGTATCACTCTTAATGGTGATTTTTGTTCTATTTAAACTCCAAGCCAGGATACACAGTCAAACAAAGCCTTTTTTGGGTTAGAAAATGATGTGACTCCACATATCCAATGAATCAGATATGCCCTCCACATTAACTTTAATAGAATTAAACTAACAAGAAGAAAAATAATGGCAAAAATTAATTGCATTTTCACAGTAGTTACTTACAAACTACGTCCGTCCTCACTTAATCTTGGATTTAGTCTCCAATCTCATTCCAGCTGCAACTGATTGCCAACCGACATGTCTTTTGAAGTCTGCCACACAAAATGTTCCAGACCTTAAAAGTACAATAACCACACATAACCCCTCCATTCCTAAAGCACTATGATCCTTGTCTATAATTTTAATTTAAAAATTTGAAGTTTTATCACCAAGTATGACATAGCTCCACTTGTCAGAGCTGTGGAAGTAGAAAAGGCAATTTGCCAGTCAGGAAGCTGGGCAAGAGCCATACTGCACTTAGCACATGACTAAAGACAGCCAAAGGTTAGCTTAATGCTGCCTAAGCTGAAATGGCCTTCCAGGGGCTGTTCTATCTGACCGCTTTGCTCTTTCCATGCTCATCCCACTAGGCCACTTCTTAGCCTTCATGTGGAAATCGGTTGTCTAGAGCTGGTGGTGCTGCCTTCCTGGCATTTAGGCATTCATTTAAAACAGTAGCATCCTAAAGGGCTGTTCAGAGCAGATTTTGAGCAACAACTACATTTCCTACTTTTTTTTTTTAGTTTCCGGAATTCAATTTAGAATCAGTTTCAGAATTCCTGCTGCTATTGCCAAACACTGCACTCCCAACTTTTTCTGCCCTAGAAATTCCATGGTCTGTGCATGTTTCTAGTAGTTTTCTGCCCTCTGAAATTATACAGAAAATACCTGATCAGATCAGTAAAGCAATAGAAATTATACAGAATAGAAGTTACATAGAAAAGATCTAATCAGGTCAGTAAAGCAATAGATCAGTACACTCCTTTATAATTTGGTATTTACCTTCCTCAGACAGTTAATAATTTTAATACTTTCCTTACAATTTTTTCCACTCCTATTTTCTACTGGAATTTTGTACTTTTGTCCAAATTTTCAATAACCTGAAAATCTTCTGCAACTTGTTTAGCAACCTGGTTTCATTCCACTCACGCATTAAACCTCAACTTACAACATCACATCCTGTTTGCAATGGATACTGAATAACAAGGCTTGCTGCACTGCCTCAGTGCTGGTCCATGATACTGCCAACACAAGAGAAGAAAATGCCTTTGGAGTGTCTAAGACAGCTTGTCATGTTCTGGCCTACAACAAGGGGAAAGTGAAAAGCTGTGTATCTCTCCGCAGACTGCACAGGGATACACAATTCTGTTACTACTCCCTGAATCACCAGCAAAAGGTATGAAAGGGGTCAGTTTGGCTCATACAAGATACATGTCAATTTTATTTGGCCTAAAATGGGTATGCCACCTCTCTACATGTCCTTTCCACAGCATGAACAAAGGCACACACACACAGAATTGTGACACCTCCACGTGGTAACGGAAACTTCCCATGTTTAAGATGAAAGTACTCACAGTCCAGCTGTCCTCCCATTCTTCCTGTGGACCACAATGAATCAGGATAAACCTTTACGGTGCCCTCCAGACAGTCCAAACATCCGTCACAGGGTGAATTATTAAAACTGCAAATTACTCACCTACAAAGACTTCTTGACAACGCTCAATCCCCTCCTTTCACTGAACCACAGGGAGAAGTTTCAGATTGCGTTACCTGTTTCCAGCTGTCTTGGTCAAAAGGGTTGACAGCTTTTCAGATGTGACTTGCCAAATATCTGCTGATGGTCAAACCTATACTCCCCTGGCAATTTTTACCAGTAGTATTTATTAGGTAAGATTTCTACTACCTCTTAATTCGACCCATTGCTCACTACCTGAAAACAGACATCAACTTTTAGGACAACCTCAAGAAAAAATAGCTGTTTGGTGTGCCTGTATTCATCTAATAAGCACAACACTCAAAACCAGCATACAATACAAGTTCTATGTTTAACAGTCTCACTTATGTGTAGGAATTATTTCAGTGTAAAAGCACACATATCCACTACCTATTAGAATTCAAACCATTTATTTTGGAGCTTAGTTTTATCAGGAATTAATTTGCTTATTTTTTATGGAAAAGTCTTGGCCAAACCAAGAAATCAACCTTTACCATCCAAAATTTTATGCCACTTTATGCTGAGAAACACACATGAAATTTCTACAGAAAAGGCTGTGGAAGGATTGTATTGCCCTATACACGGTAGGTGTGAGGGGAACCTTCTAAAATGGAACAATGCAATGGTGCTCAGAAAAGTCCTTAAATCTGAGATTTGGAAGAGAGGAACTTCTGTAAAAGTGCAGTTTTCAAAAAATGAGCCCTTTTTTGTGATAATCAGTACAATCAAATGGGAACAAAGAAGGCTAACAAGTCTTCTCTCCTACCAGAAGAGGACGTTCTACCTTTATTTGAGTAGTTAATCTGTGGGAAAAGCCAGTTGTGTGAGAAACCACATCGGATGATGCATACATACAGGACCACAGGAGGGTGAGTCTTTTTCCTCTCCCTTGAATGTTAGGCGGGGAAATGCGAGGATAGGCCTTAACATTTTCTCTCATCTAAAATCCAGATCCCTACCAAATAATCAGCTTTTGTTTGGAGTCCTATCCACATCTTCTAAAACTTCATAAAGAAATCTTCCATATCAAAGAAAGGGTCCTGAGGGGGTCCATTCTTGATACAAACAACCACCCCTCTTTTGAGAGGCAGAATGTTGAGAGGAAAAGAGTAAAAGGAAATACATTATACTAATACAATGAATGCTGACTTATCACAAAATAAATATCCCCCATATGTATATGTATGTGTGTGTGCACATATATATATATATATGTATGTATGTTAATAGCACATGTCACACAAGATTACACTTGGGGATTATTTTTCCTTCTACTCAGTATTTTGCTGCAATTTTCCTCTGAGACCAG
This sequence comes from Pampusana beccarii, assembly GCA_013399365.1. Taxonomy (NCBI): domain Eukaryota; kingdom Metazoa; phylum Chordata; class Aves; order Columbiformes; family Columbidae; genus Pampusana; species Pampusana beccarii. The sequence goes on from VWYH01003425.1 coordinate 210,927, forward strand.
CCACTCAATGTTTTAGATTATGGAGTCTGTTGTAGCTACAGCTATATTACAGATAGGACAAAGACATACTTTTTATGTAAATTGAGAGCTAAATTTGAACTTTCTGAAAGTTTGAGATGTTAGTACATACGATTTTCTAAAGGCTTTATTATTCCAAGATCAGGGCCAGCTGCAAAGACTGGATTCACATCCAAAAACATATATTAAAACGCATACACTTCCTGGTAGAAAGAAGTTTTAAAACCTGTCAGACTGAGAACAACACTCTTTTTGTGTGCTGCCTGACAATTCAGTTACAAATCGACCTCATTGTTTTTTTGGTAATTTAAATGTGATCTTTGGCAAAGCAGAAAGGGGTGGGTGAGTTGTATAGGGAGGCACACAGTGAGAAACAAAAAGCATTTCTGATTATACATTATATCCCTGACATGTTGTTACACACAAACCCAATATTTAACATTTCAAAAAGAAGAAGAAAAACAATAAAAGAAACAGCAGCTGTTTCTGTGTGATGTCAGAGAACAGGTGTGATACAAATCTCCATACCAGCAAAATCATATTGATCTCCTGATGATGCACGCATGAAGCACATGTGCAAACGCTATCGACCCATCCGGCATCTCATTTCCAGGAAAACGGCCTGAAATTGCCTCCCTGTGATTGAAAACATTATCAGGATAAACACGGTATTGGCCAACTATCTAAAAAACACACACAAACCGAGTAAGGAAAGGTGAGCCTGCCCCGCTGCACGCCCCGGTACGGCGGGCGTGCGCTGCTCCGTCGCAAGGCAAGAGCCGCCTGCGCTCCCCGCGCTGCCGCCGGGACGCCCCTCGGGCCACCCGCGTTTGGGGGAGAGGCGGCTCGGCCCCGGCGCTGCCCCCGCGGTGGGGGCAAGCTACTTCCCGAGGTGTGCGGCCGCGGAGCGACGCCGCGCCCGGCCGTGGCCGCAGCCCCGCGGGGCGAGTTAGATGGGGGACCCGGGCTTTCGGGAGGGCAGCGAGGCCCTCGACCCCACGCCTCGGCGGGCTCCGCGCCCTTCCCTCCGCGCCCCGCGACGGGCCGAGCCCGGCTCGGTGCCCCCGCAGTGACAGGGGATGTCCCGCGCCTCCCGGCTGAGCCGTGCCGCGGGGGAAACCTGGGGGAAACGGCCCCCCGGGGCACCTCACGCCCAGGATACCTCTCCTCCGGGAAGGGAAGCGGGTTTTAAAACCGGCCCTTCATTTGCGGCTCGGGGATAAGGGGTGTTTTGCTATTGACTGTTAGTGTCGTCTGCCATTAGAGGGCACTAAGCAACCCTGCATTAACTCTGCTCCGCGAGGGAGGGCGGAGAGGCGAGAGGGGGGAGAGAGAGTGGCACCAATTTGGGA